>CAWUHX010000335.1:0-328653 GCA_963922205.1 Romanomermis culicivorax
GTTTTCTCCTTTTTTAAATATGGCCTCAATTGGGAACCGCGAAATTTGGCAATTTTGTTATTTATACCTATGGCTTCAAAAAATAATTTTTTGCAGTTTCAGTTGGGCCATTAGCGTTACTAAGATTTTTGAGGTCCAAGGGCTTCCGATCATGGGCGCTCCAATGGACGCAATGACTTTACACAAACAATTATCCTGAGCGAAAACGTTTTTTCGTGATATTTTGGTGGAATTTTTCTACCATATTTTTCTACCATAGAGAATTTTTAAGGAGAGTTTTCGGCTATGAAGAATTCGGTGGATGCAGTCGCGTCACACAAAAAATTATACTCAGTGTAAACAAACGTAATTCCGTGGTAGGGGTTTCTGACCATGGAGAATTCAATGGACGCAGTAACTTTGCACAAAAAATTTTGCTGTGTAAACGAAGGTATTTCTGTGATTTTTTTGGGTTGAGAGGTTTTTGACCATAGCGAATTACGTGTTTCATGTACAATGCGGTTTACACATCTTTTCCGCTTACGGATAGTGAGAATTCGTAGCATTAAGATTGTTTTTTATTGTTTCTTCAACGTGAAGATGACCAAATATAAAACTTCAATGTAAAAACTGAAGGTTTTCATACATGGTTGAAAGCCCACTAAAAAGATTTGGACTAGTTTATTGGAAAATGCCCTGATGGAGCAGAAAAAATATACTCGCTTAAATAATTGCCAAAAGGTGTGGAATTTTTGAGAACTTGGGTTAAAGTCGGTTAAAGTTCTCCCCGGTCGGAAACCCCTTCCAACAAAAAGTCATTTAAATACCCTTGCCTACACCCGGGATAATTTTCTTCTGTAAAGTGACTGCATCCGTTGAGTTCCCCTCCAGTCGAACACCCTCCCAAAAAATCGCAGAAGTACATTTGTTTACACAGGACAATATTTGTTTAAAGTGATCGCATCGATTGAATTCTCTGTGGTAGAAAACGAATTCCACCAAAATATAACGAAAATACGTTTACATTCAGGATGATTGTTTGTGTAAAGTGAGCGCGTCCATTGGAGTGCCCATGATCGAAAGCCCTTGGACCCCAAAAATCTTAATAACGCTAATGGTCCAGCTGAAACTGCAAAAAATTCTGGCATCGTATAGTGCATTAGGCTGCAAAGAATTATTTCTTTAAAGCCATAAGTAAATAACAAAATTGCGGAATTTCGCGGTTCCCGGCACTTTGGACCCGCCTATAATTAAATTGAGCCGTATTAAAAAAAGGAGAAAACGCATTTGAGATTGCACCCACAGGATGCTTAGGCCGAAGGTGTACATATGGAGCTCTGATATGGCACACCCATTGTGGGGCGTGGTGGTACTGAGGGCCATTAAAAATGCGTTTTTGGTGCCCCACCGAGCACCACTTGCAGGTAGAGTCGAAATGACAACTGGCACCCTATATTCTGCCCATATACCCGAAATTATGGAAAAACCCCAAGGTTCTAGCTCTTACCGTTTGAAGTATAGGGGGGGCATGAATTTTGGGGGCCAAGTATATTACAGGTTGATGCTAACGCGCCACCTATGCTATTGTAGAAGTTTTCCAGTTCCATGATTTTCGCTTTGTCTTTGTCTTATTGAAACGAAAATCGATTTTTGGTTTTCGTTTCGTCTTTTAAACAAATGAAACAAAAAACCCCCTTCGTTTCGTTTGACAATGTCCGTGCCCTATCCTATCAGTCTATTTTTTGCAAGGGAATCGAAGTTATGAAACGAAAATTCGGTTCGATTTTCTAATTCGTTATGGACATGCAATGAAACAAACATAAGAATAGATTCGTTTAATTTCCAATGAAATTGAAATGTAAAACGAAACGAAACCAAATTCAAGGCTTCGTTTTTCGTTTTGGTTCGTTTTGACAGTGCTTCGTTTCTCGTTTCGGTTCGTTTCTTAATGGCCCGAGCTAAAAATAGCACAGAAAACGTAACTTTTTATGCATGCAATTTTTGTCATAAGTTGCAAAGAGCAGCCAGAAGTATATAACAATTCTTATAGGTATGATGATTGTACACATAACCGTCCCACTGCCTCTACACAGCAACTAAAAAGGTCAACTGTCCAGTACCATAATCTGCTCATCAACATATGTATATGGAACACTGCAGTGACTGTTATGCCAAAGCCGTAAATAATATTTGCATGTCACACAGCAACCTGTCACTTGACCGTCCGACCTGTTGTCACCTTCCTGCTTTGCCAACATATGTCATAAACATGATTTTTTGAACTTGATACAAGTAAATATTAAGCTTCCCTATTAAATTTTTCTCATAAAGTGTCAAGAAAAAACATCTACATCTAAAAAAGAGAAAGAGAAACAAGGAAACAAATGAAAAATAAACAAAAGCAAAGAATGGAAAGGAAAATAAAGTAAAGTAATAATGAACAAAGTAAAATATTTCAAGAGAAAATTACTTGAACAAAAAGAAAAAGCAAGATAAACGAATCAGTGAACACGTAGAAAAGCAATAAGTGAATGACAGTGACAAACAAAAGAGTTTAAAGAAAAAGGAACAAGCAGAAGGATGAAAACAAACAGTAGAGTACATGCAGAAAAATGCACCTAATTGTAAATATCGACAAAGAATCGATGTTTTTTTTTTAGCTGGGTCATTTAGTTTCATTTCTTATTAGTTTATCATCATGCTGGTCTCAACACAACTGAGCTATTATGGCCATTGTCTCCATGCATTCAATGAATCAAAAACAGGGTTGTAATTTGAGCCATCAAATATTCATCAACTATCACTGCAGCCACTGTCTCACTGGCGCCACCAAACGTTTCTCCAGTTGATAAAGTGTGTATTTTCGTATTTTTCATTAACATGAAGGAAAAATAAATGTGCGAAGAAAAAAGGGCTAGTGGCAAAAAGACAGCATAAAATGAATACATAAAAAACCAATAGGAACAAAGAGGGCAAACGGAATCACAAAAAAGATATCAAGACAAGAAACTGGAAGAAACGGCAAAAAGGGAAACAAAAAGGAAAAAGGAAAATAAAGAGTAACAAAAGACCTGGAAAGAAGCAAAAGAAAGAAATAAAGCAAAAGAGAAAGATTAAATGAAACAAAACAAATACAAATCACAGAAAAAGTGAGGAAAATTTCAGTAATATGTATCATAGTTTATTTGAGTTTCCCAGCATCAATTTGTTCAATGTAGGTTAAATGCAAAATTTGACTTCTTGAGTAGAAAACCCAGCCTCCCCAAAAAAGTATATTTCAACATTGATAAAAAACGTCTGGTTCATTTATTCAAAAAATCAGGGCTTTTATGGTTATTACATCATTTGATTGTGATAATTTTCACTTAGTCTAACATGTTGTAATATTGCATTTTGCAAGGGGACATAATTAAAATTTACAACATTTGAAAAAAGATATTTTGCATCAATATTTGCCAATCGTGTCAAGTCATTGTTCCGCAAAAGGATCAAGTCTGGGCGACACTGAAGAAGGTCAACTCCAGCTGCTGCTTCTTCCGAAAAATGACCATTTGTACATTCTGCATAATAACTGCATGCTTCATCAACATCCCGAATTGCATGCGTAAGGTTTGTTGTTTTCGAAGCTTTCAAGTAATCAATTGGTCGACCGTAATCTAAAGAAATACTGATTAAAATTGTGAATTGAACAAGAAAATTGCATTCATACTTGGGATTTTGTGACTGTTCCAGGCACTTATTGCAATCTTTGTTTCAAATTCAGCCACTGGTATAATTATTTGGCTAATGGCAAACAAGTGATATGGAATATCATGATCAATCAAGTTTCTTGCTTCTATGTCCAGCAGACAGTATTTTAATGGGTACCCAACTCCTTTATTTTGTTCCACCCACAAACATTCAACCCTGTTGTTCTAAATTTATGGAAATTTTTTTCCAACCAAACACGTGAATTTTTTGATCATTTTTTCACTCTTTGGGCACCTTTTTCGACTTTTTTTCTAGCGCATGAGACCATACATGTACATGGGGTGGGTTTGCTGGAGGGTCCATACATGTGCATGGGGTGGGTTTGCTGGGGGGTTTTGACCCCGTGCAGAATGGCTGCTGACCCGTGGCAGAATTTTGCTGACCCCCAGCAGATTTTTCCTGACCCTCAGCTGAATGCCAGTGTCACATTAAACAGATTGGGAGCCATGTCACATTAACTAAATTGGTGATCAGTTACATTGATGGGAAACCCCATACCATATTCCATAAGAAATATGGCCATGACACTGCAAGGGACATGCTGTGACCCCGTGGGGTGGCTCTGTTTGGTTTATCTGTTTCATGAACCTAACCCAGCTGGTACTACCACAGGTAAACCTATGGTGTACCTCCGCCTTGTCCTAGGGTTCTGCTGGAGAATAATGGACAACGTGGCCGGGTCAGGGGTGCCAATCCCTAGTCCTCATTCACTGAGAATGAGGGACGGTGCCATTCGCAGAATGGCGTACTGTAGGGGACCCGATTGTCAACCTAAATCCCCTTATTGGCCCTGACCTTAAGGGTCTGAGGGCTTTCTCAACTGAGGGTACTTCCAAGGGAAATTAGCTTAGGGGAGACTCCCACCAATATACCCTCAACAATAATAACCCCTGAGAAGACTTACTAAACCTCTTCTCAAACTACTCGGCGCTGGGTGACGGGTTCTGGGGTCAAAGCATGGATCCTACGGATGGCCACGAGCGGGTATGGGAATCCGGATGATTGGGCCTAAGGTAATGCAGCTGCGGATCGGCAGGCGGCGGTAACAGACGTTTCCTCGGCGAGGGCCATGGGGTTCTTTGGTTAATGGCGACGGGGATGAGTTCCTACAGTTGGGTTACTGTAGTGGTAATGTATAAGGAGGCCGAAGGGGAGAATATGCAAATTTAATTCGACGAGCGGCGAACGCAGTTGGCAATATAAAATATAATAAAATCGATGAATGGCAAACACCGAGATGCAAGGCTAAAAAGATGCAACACCAGTTAGGCCCAATAATGAGTGAATAACTAACGAAACATGCCCTTTTAAAGGGCTCCATAAACTACAGTATGCCTTGGGCGGAGTTAACACTCCCCCAAGCTAACTTCTGCAGCGGAAATCGTTGCAGAAGATGCCTATGGTCACATAGACATTTTCCAGTTCACAACGTTAAGCATTGGGGCGAGTTTTCACTCTCCATGCTTAACATAGGAACGTCACTAGTGAGAATTTCAAACTAGTCATTTCATGTTGTGAAACGTCACTAGTTTTTACTGATAAGAGGTGCACATTGTGCTCCAATTACAGCGATGAGCTCGGAGAGCTTATCTCTAACGGAAATTCTTGACTAGCGGGTACATACCGCAGTCTACGTCTGCGATCAAAATAATAAATCGAAACGGAAATAAAAGTGCACAAACAGAAACAGAAACGAAACATAAAAAGTACACACATAAATTGCATGTAAAAATTATAAAAACGAAACGCAAAATTGATGCAAATTACTGTAACACAAAACGTAACGAAAAACATAACAAAAAATTGTGATGTGAATCACGGGACGTTCGACGAAATTCGTCGGCATGTGACACCAGTTTTTGTGATTTTGCATGATTTTTTTGGGCAAAATGGAAAAAAATTGGAAAAATTTTCCGGCCCTTTGGGCTAGTGATCTCTCGCAGATTTTCTGTACTGCACTGCACATGTATGCTCGAGACCCCCTAGAATTTTGGTCAAACAGCTACCCTCAGCATTCAGGGTACCAAGGGGAGGTTAAGAAAATAAAACAAAACAAAAGAAAATAAAACATTCTACTGGGAAAGTAAAATTTATTATATAAACTGTACTAATATTTTACAAAATGAACACTTAAATTTTCGGGGTAACGGGGTAACTTGCAAAAAATATACTGATAGGGTAGGGCGCGGACACAGTCACTGCAGTATTCCATATACATATGTTGATGAGCAGATTATGGTAGTGGACAGTTGACCTTTTTAGCTGCTGTGTAGCGGGCAGTGGGACGGCTATGTGTACAATCATCATACGTATAAGAATTGTTATATACTTCTTATACGCTGCTCTTTGCAACTTATGACAAAAATTCCATGCATAAAAAGTTACGTTTTCTGTGCTATTTTTAGCTTGGGCCATTAAGAAACGAAACCAAACGAGAAACGAAGCACGGTCAAAACGAACCGAAACGAAAAACGAAGCCTTGAATTTCGTTTCGTTTTACGTTTCAATTTCATTGGAAATTAAACAAATCTAATCTTATGTTTGTTTCATTGCATGTTCATAACGAATTAGAAAATCGAACCCAATTTTCATTTCATGACTTCGATTCACTTGCAAAAAATAGACTGATAGGATAGGGCACGGACAGGACAGTTGCACATGGTGCTATTTTTAGTAACACTAATAAAACGAAACGAGAAACGAAACGTGGAAAAACGAAACTTCGAATTTAATATCGTTTCGTTTTGGGGTTCAGATTTTATTGAAAATTGAACGAGACGAATCTCTATTTATTGTTTCCGTATTTTAGAAACTGATTACAAAATTGAAACAAATTTTCGTTTTGCGGCGTCGATTTGCATGAAAGAAATAGACTTAGCGTAAAGGGTACGCACAGACACATGCCCTATCGGATAATTTGATTTTTTTCATAATAATAAAAAACAAATATCAAAATTTTTCCGTTTTCTGATGTGGAATTGACAAGCAAAACCAAAAAACGAGGTTCGTTTTTCATTTTATAGTGTTGCAAACGAAACCATAGAAAATCTTGTTTTTTCAAACGAAACGAAAGTTGTTTTTTGTTTCGTTTGTTTAAAAAACGAAACTAGAATCAAAAGCCGATTTTCATTTCAGTAGTGTGTAGACAAAACGAAAATCATGTAACTGAAAAGCTTCAACAATATCAAAGGTGGCGCCTTAGCATTGACCTATAATATACTTGACCCAAAAATTTATGCCCCCCTTTAGAGCCAAAACGGTAAGGGCTAGAATATTGGGGTTTTTCATTTTTTTGGGCTTAGGGCCAAGGTATGGGGGCCTGTTGTCATTTCGCCTCTATTTGCAAGTGGTGCTCAGTGGAGCCCCAAAAAGTTGCAAAAAAGCAATTTTCAAGGTCCCACCACGCCCCTCGATGGGTTTGCCAGGCTCCATACTACAGCCTGAGCATCAATCTGAAATACGTTTTTTCATTTTTATTTAAATTTGGCCTCAATTTATACGGTGGCCCAAAAACCCGGGAACCGCGAAATTCGGCAATTTTGTTGTATAATACTTATGGCTTCAAAAAAATAGTTTTTTGCAGTTTCAATTGAACCAGTAGCCTTGTTAGGATTTTTGGGATGCTAAGGTTTTCGACCCATGGGGATTCAATGGATGCGGTCACTTTACACGAAAAATTATTCCAGATGTAAACAAGGGTATTTTCGCGATTTTTTAATGGAAGGGGTTGTCGACCGCGGGGAATTCAATGAATGCATTCACTTCACAGAAAAAAATATCGTAGTCGTAAACAAGGGTATTTTCGTGTTTTTTGGTGGAAGGGGTTTTCTACCGCGGGGAACTTAAACTAACTTTAACCCAAGTTCTCAAAGATCTAGTCCACTCTTTTTGGCGACTATCCAAGCAAGTATATCCTTTTTGGCTTATGGCGATCTTGGGGGGGGGGGGGCTCGTCGACATTTTCCGACTACCAGCAATAAAATAATGAAAGACGACCCATTAGTACACACAATATACATGAGAATAATAGTGGGGCGGAGATTGATTGACGCTTGCTCCAGATATATGAACAAAGGAGCAAAGCTCGTTATTTTTATGACTAGTTGATAAGAAGCGTGCAGCAAAACTTTTCCAATTCAAATCCAACTGTTTTCATTCCAATTTCATTGAATTTGTCTTGAATTTCATGCAAGAATATATGAATTTTCATGCAAGAATACATACACCAGTAGTGTATGAACTGACATGAAACAACAGGTTTTCATAAAAAAATTTATTTCTCCAAAATTCTACATAAGATGCTGTACAACCTACATACATAATGCTTGTATCTGCAGAAGCTTACAATTTTTAAAAAGTAAAATGATTTGTCAATGAAATGCTTAAAAAAGATGTGTCAAAAAATATGTCATTAAAAAATATAAACTCTTGCGTTATTGAGTATTATACAACGTTGAGGCCACTAAAAAAAAATCAGCAAACAAATCTCCCATGTTACTATTCAATTTGCTTTGCCATGTCCATTCCACTAAATAACTTTCGTAAGTGCTAGTGTTCATTCATCCTATTCTATGGCGAAGATCACGTTTATCTTTCGACCACTGGCATTCAATGTTCTGTGTATGAGTTTTGCAATTTCTTGGATCAACAAAATGTCTAGAATGGTTTACTGTGTGATGAGTGTAGTTTAGTCCAGTTAAGTTGTAACCTTTCCAACAATCCGTTTTAATAATTGATCCTGGTTTCACATTGTCAATTATAACTTGCCGAGGAGTTTGGGTGGTTCTATCCTGTACTCTAACAAAAAAAGCTTCCTTTGTTTGTCAATCAATTCCTCCAACCACCCACATCGTACGCCTTAATCGACCCCTGTTGCACTTCCTTTTCCGAATGCGGATTCATCGATTTCTACAATGTGACCAGGACCGCCAATCTTGCACCCATTTTCCTCAAGCCACACTCGAATAAGGTTCCACAGTTCATTTAAAATTGAAACAACAGTGTCCCTACAAAGTTTGGTTTCCCACACAATGGTATTGGTGGAGTATTTGAGCAACCAGGCAACAACAAATTCCAAAATTTTGGACAAGGGTGTATCAAATTGTAAAAAAATGAACCATGATTTAAAGAGTATCGTTTTCGACACTGATGGTTGCTGCATCTCCACATGGCCTCAGAATTTCGCATCCCCTTGCTCTCAATACGACAATAATTTCCACATGTATCGCAAATTTTAACACTATTGATTAAACTATTAGCAATCAAAAACTGGTGCACAGCGGTGACAGTTAAAAACGATTTTAACCGAGCAATGCTTTGCAAAAACTCCATTCTAGATAACAACGATCGTTTTGTAACAGACTATTTTTTTATGAGTGAGGGTAAGACCTGCAGGTTAAAGACATGTACAATGGAAGTATGTATTTCTTTATGTATAAACAAAGCAAAAATATCCAATGAGACAGCTTCTGTTGAATTCTGGGTGCATTGTTTGATTTTTATGGGTGGATTATGGTACATGTCTGGGTGCAGTGTTTGATTTTTATGTTTAACTTATTCTTTCTCATCTTGTGTTTGACCGGTTTGGAATTAAATTTTGAATTTTACATGATATTCTATACATTTTATATTATTATTGCATGAAATTTCATGATAAAATCAACGAAGTTGGAACGAAAACAGTTAGACTCGAATTGGAAAAGTTTTGCTGCACGCTTCTTATCAACTAGTCATAAAAATAACGAGCTTTGCTCCTTTGTTTATATATCTCGAGCAAGCGTCAATCAATCTGCGCCGCACCATTATTCTCATGTATACTGTGCGTACTAATGGGTCGTCTTTAATTATTTTATTGCTGGTAGTCGGAAAATGTCGACGAGCCCCCGTACACCCCCAAGATCGTCATAAGCCTCCTTTTTTTCTACCCCGTCGGTGAATTTTCTAATAAACCAGTCCATCTCTTTTTTGTGGCTTCAACCATACATGAAATCCTTCATAGATGCACCTTGAAATTTTAAAATTCGGCCATCTTCACATAAAAAAACAATAGAAAACAATCTTAAAGCTACGAATTCTCACTTTCGGTAAAAGTAAAAGATTTGTAAACCGCATACTCAAAACACTTTGTAAACAAAGTGTAAAATGACCAAATCCATTGAATTCCCCATGGTCAAGAACCAATCAACCGAAAAAATCGCAGAAATACCTTTGTATACACAGAGGTTAATTTAGATGCTCAGGTTGTAGTATAGAGTTTGGCACACCCATCGTGGGGTATAGTGGGACCTTAAAAAGTGCTTCTTTGCATGTTTTTGGGGCCCCACCGAGCACCACTTGCAGATAGAGGCGAAATGACAACAGATCTCCACACTTTGGCCCTAAGCCAAAAAAATGAAAAAACTCCAATATTCTATCCCCTACCGTTTTGGCTTTAAACGGGGGCATGAATTTTTGGGTCAAGTATATTATAGGTCTACGCTAACGCGCCACCTATGATATTGTTGAAGCTTTTCAGTTCCATGATTTTCGTTTTGTGTCTGTACTACTGAAACGAAAATCAACTTTTGATTCTCGTTTCGTTTTTTAAACAAACGAAACAAAAAACAACTTTCGTTTCGTTTGTGAAAACAAGATTTTCTATGGTTTCGTTTGCAACAAGATACACTATAAAATGAAAAACGAACCTCGTTTTTCGGTTCAATTCTGCATCAAGGAAACGAAAATATTTCTATATTTGTTTTTTATTATTATGAAAAAAATCAGATTATCCGATAGGGCAGGACACAGTACGCACACACTTGACAGTGTCACACGGACACATCTCATTTTGAAATTCATGAATAAATCTCGTTTCCTTTTTGTTTAACAAAATAACGAAACGAAAAACTAGCGTCGATTTATTACAGTAATGTGTCCAAGTGAATACTAAACAAGCACAAATTTCGTTTCAATTCAAAAAATTGTTGAAAAAAATCGGCTTGGCCGATAGGGCACGGACACAAGTTCATGCTGATACGGCCAACTTTTGCTCGATTTTCTTAGGCAGGATCACCATATTGCTAGACTAAGTTTATTGATGGTGAAATTGGCAGAATCTCTTCTATAGGAAAGTCGTCTGTACATTTTTTCTGTATTGAGCTTGCATATTGTTTATCAGAAAATCGTTAGAATCTGAAAACTACTTGCTTTCCACTTTCGTTATTTAGAAGCATTTCTAGGAAAACAGATCATAGGATGGATATTTATTGTCCACTCAGCGATTTCTATGGGTTATTTTGCTTTTCAAGGCTCATTTTAGAATGAATGAACTATAGGTTAGGCTCAAACTCTTTTTTCCAAGCAGCAGCAGAAAGAAAATAGATGCTCATGCAACTTATAAACAACCTGCGGCCGCTCTTTTCCTCAAGGAAAATTTCGGCTGGTCATCATTTGACCGCGGATTTATTTGGATATTTTTGTATTGTGAGGCTGGAATCGTAACTTCAGTTTAAAATTTTTTTCTATTCCTATACGTTAGTCAAGGAGGTCATCTAATCTGCTTCCGTATTATGTACGATTAAAGATCGCCCACTCTCATATCTGATGATTGTCCACGAATTGCTTTGTTGTTTATTTTTTTAGCCCATTACTATAGTTTGATGCACATCCACACTGTCACAGGCGGATACTGCGAATATATTTTTTTATATCTGTAGTATACTGTTGATAGTGCCTGCTATATAGGGCCTACTATAAGCCGTACGGAAAGTACAGTAAATCTCACGACATTGATTTTTTATTATTAATTATAACTTGCAGATCAGACTGCGCATTTGTCAACCGTCCCTCATTCCATCTAGCACATTTCAGACCATTTTTCATAAGTATCATCATTTGTATACACATTTATTAGATTCATTTGATTTACATGATGAAGTCGTGGATCTCATTATATGAGGAAACTGTAACAAAAAGACTAGTCAACTTGAGGACGCCCAAATTATTGAGATGCAAACCATCCACAAGATCAAAATATTTATCTTGTGGACGATGTTCAGAGTTCATAAATTCCCTGTGCAGGTTGAGGATTATTATATTTCGGCGTGTTTCAGCTGGCCTGAGTGATAACAAGTGTCCTGGGAGGGATTGAAGTTTCCTGCGAGACGCAAATTATAGTGCAAGAATTTTCGGAAATGTAAGGAAATTTCGTTTTAGAAGTTTGCAATAAATCTGCAGGAGAGAAGCAGTCCAGTATGAGCTAATATGAGTTTGTGATCCACATTAAACTTGATCTATTTCTCATGCTACCTGTTGCATTTTGGATCCTTTCTCAAACATGGCAGGTTGATGAAATAAGGTTTTTAATTTTGAATATATTAACGATAATTTTTGACAGTCGAATTAGATCAGCAGCAATCTGAATATTTTGGTGCATGATCTTGGATGTATCAAATTACATACTCTTGGTTGTTCACTCAATAGTAATGATGTTCTGTCATACTTATTATCTTTCCTAACGACATTGTTTGTCTAGAGTGTATTCTAATACATAACTTTTACGGGATCATGATCCATTCAAAATTAATATAGTATGACATATATCAAGCATTTTTCTGTTTGAGTTATTTCAAATCGCAGGTCATTTCAGAATTCCAATGTGTACCATTATCTCATGTCCAGAGGGTACTGCCTGCTGATTGAGGCTGATAATTATAAGTTTTGGAAGGTAATTAGGTCGAGATGCATTATAAATAAAATTGTTCTATGAACAGTGATCTGTATCATACACAAAATACATTGACCAAGGTCAGTGGACCATTTGCAGGAAACTGAGGAGCTGGATCTTCAAACAGGGTTCCCCACTTATCCCACTCCTTTGATTAGACTAGATTGGCATCCGTGTGGAGTGTTTTGTTCGAATTTTTTGCTGAATACATTTCAAAATTGGATGAGTTGAATTTTATGGGTCAACCAAAGTTGATACCTGTTTAAGACACAATTTCTGTTAGAATCAACCGAGGCCTGTAGTCAAGTGTGATAAGTAAAAAATTAATCATACCTCAAAAAACCATATTTTGTAAAGTTTTTTGCGCTGAACAACATGCCAGTATTTGTTTGATCTAAAAATCAAAATTCGCATGGAAACATCAATCTAAAGGTTAAATTTTTTTTCAATTTTCGAAATTTTAGTTCCCAATCATTAAAGGCCGATAAGTAATTGGCTGTGCTATGTTGATCAATAAAACTTTGTCAGTGAATGTAACAATGTTTACTGTATATGCATGACACATATAGATATATGTAGCATCAAAATTATGGTTTACACTACACTTTAAATTCCAATTTTCAGCAGTTATCAATGACTCAAATTCACACATTTTGGTACCTATTAAAATCAAATAATGAGTATCATTGATTAAACTCTACTATGTCATAGCTGGACCTCTTGGACACATATCCACAAAGTTTTATCAAAATAAAAAAACCATTGAGTGTGCCACAATGAAACAAGTGGAAGCCATTTTTGAATCAAATTATAAAAATTTTTTTAAAAAATGCAGTCATTCACCCAGAATTCTAATGATCCAACTAAACTTTTTAGGCATTGCAGGCTGACATCTTGGCTATATACCGATAGGGCTTGGTCATAATATCATTATTCCTTACATGGGAAATTACTTAAAGTAAAACACACTCTCGATATTATTGAAAAAACTTCAGGTGCGAATTGGTGTTCCATTTAGTTGAAATATTATTAATTGTATTCCAAGTCGACTACATTGCAGCCACAGTCTGTGGCTACATGCCCACCAAGTTGCATCATATTAAAAATTTGAAAAGCCACATTCTTTTGGTTAACTATAAGATGAAAGATTGTTCAAATTTTTAATAAAAACTGATAAGGTAGTGAACGAACATAAACTTTTTGGACCTTTCTCAGATAAATGGGACCCACATAGACACAAAAAAGTATATCAAATCTAAAAAAAGCAAAATTGTATTTAAAAGGTGATTAGTGACTCCACATAAAGCCAAAATCTCATATTTCTGATCACTGTTCATGGCATGGTCTTAGTGATCCAATCCATTTAAAGTTACAGGAGAAATTTACAAATCACATTCATGCCATGAAATGTGACAATTGTGAGCAGTTAAAGAAGACACTGAAGGACATCAAAGAGACATTGACTCAATTCCAATTCACAAACCCAATTGATAAAGTTGAAGCTGAATATTTAGCTGATGGAAGTATCAATAATGTATTTGAATGGCGTCAAGACTACCTTAGATCAATGCACTAAAATGAAGCATAGAAAGACATCATTGACAACCTCTACGGCAATCATGTTTACCTCTAGTTTGATTGGGCAATGAAATTTCTGCCTTCCAGTCGATATAAAGATCAGTCAAGCTGGTTTGGTATGTGCCATTTGCCATGGCACTTCACATATGCCCTTGTTATGAAAAGTGGTTTCTACACCACTACAGATTTGCCCATCACTTGTACAAGGCAGTAATGCAATTATTAGAATACTGACTGACGCATTGACAAAAATTAAGGCAGAGTACCCCACAATCAGAACAAATTTTGTGTGATCTGTCAAAACTAGATGTTTCATGGCTCCCCAACCTTGCTCATGGTGCCACCAATATCTCAGAAAACACAGGCATGACTATAAAGAACTGGGACTTCTCTGAACCTCAATTTGTTAAAGGCCCATGTGACTGAATTGCTGCACTAATACAGAGGCAAGTTGGACTGTTTGTAAATGAAAGCAATCGATGTACAACTGCTGAAGAATTCATCAGGTGTGCTGCAACATATACAAAGGTCAAGAGAACATCATTCATCACTGGCAATCTCTAAATCCCACACAAGAAGATAGAACTTAAGGCAATTGGTATCAGGAGCTATTTCAATTTCCAGTTCTCATTTACTAAAATCAAGGCAACTAAAACTTAGGAGGTTGGTACTGAAAGCATATTCAAGATTAAAATATTAAATTTGGAACAGTTATCAAAGCTTGAAATCCATCATGTGATTCATGAAGACCAGCACCCCTTGACAGAAAAACAATGTCAATATTTGCTGGAAAAATACAACATTAGCATTGTATATCATCAAAAATTCAATGCTGAAGTTGTCGCTGAAGAAATGAGGAGCAACCTATCTTTTGTTTGATCTGACTTCCTCACACAACAACAAATTAATGGATTTTGGACTAGGGAAGCCAGCTGTCATCGAGAAGAAGCTACTACATTTTATAGTAGCAACCTCGAAGAAGAATGTGGTGTTGAAGATGAAGAAGAAACCTACAAGGATCCAGTGATGTCTGATCCTCATTTAGAATATGGAGGTGAACTACTGAAAACAGATTGTTTTGAATAATTATTTCAATAATTAGTGCGTAGATCTGACTCTTTAAAAATGTCATCTGATTTAGAACAAAACTTTCTATCAGATTCAAGTGGATTTTATGTGGAGCTTTTATGATCTGAAAATGATGCAGAGTTTGTCAGTTTTTGCTAAAAGTTTGAACAATCTTTCATCTTATAGTTAACTAAGATAACATGGCTTTTCTGATTTTTAATATGATGCAACTTGGTGGATATATAGCCACATGCGGTGGCTGCAGTGTAGTCGACTTGGAATAGAATTAATAATATTCCAACTAAATGGAACACCAATTTGCACCTGAAGTTTTTTCAACAATATCAAGAGTGCATTATATTTTGTGTAATTTCCCATGTAAGGGATTATGATATTATGACCAAGCTATATGGGTATATAGCCAAGATGTCAGCCTGCAATGCACAAAAGTTTAAGTTTAATTATTAGAATTTTGGGTGAATGAATGCATTTTTGAACAAAATATTTTATAATTTAATTCAAAAATGGTTTCCACTTGTTTCACTCTGGCACTCTCAATGGTTTTTTTATTTTGATAAAACTTTGTCAGTATGTGGCCAAGGGGTCCAGCCATAATATGGCAGAGTTTAATTAATGACACTGACTATTTGACTTCATGGGGTACAAAAATGTGTGAATTTGAGTCATTTGGCAACTTCTGAAAATTGGAATTTAAAGTGTAGTGTGAACCATAGTTTTGATGCTACATATATCTATATCATGCGTATACAATAAACATTGCTACATTCACTAACAAAGTTTTATTGATTAACATTGCATAGCCAATTACTTATGGGTTCTCCAAAGATTGTGAGCTAAAATTTCAAAAATTGCAAAAAATTTAAACCTTTGATTGATGTTTCAATGCGAATTTTCAATTTTTAGATCAAATAAATACTGGCATGTTGTTCAACACAAAAAACTGTACAAAATATGTTTTTTTTAGGTATGATCAATTTTTTACTTATCACAACCTTGATCTAGTCTTAGAGAAATTGTGTCGATGGTAACTAAAAAAGTTCCATGCAGTTGGAAGAATGCATGTGTGAGGGGTGATATGGGGGTATGCACTCCCAAAGTTTTAAAATTCGTAGTCTTTTCCAGTATGAAAAAAAATTTTTGGTACATTTTTTTGGCATTTGGTCTCAAAAAATGGGGATCCACTCCTCCTGTAACGACCTTCAGCCAAAAATGGCAGAAATACATTCATTTACACTTACTCAGGATGTTTATTTGTGTGACGTGACTGCTTCCATCGAATTCTCCATAGCTGAAAACTCTTTTATAATTATTTGCTTTCTTATTTATTCGAGACTCTTGGGATTGGTGATCCACAAAAATAAGATTTGATTCTGAATCCAAGGAGTTCCAAGAAGTTCAGACCTTAATACTAATACTTACTTCGTGTTGGGCCAGGGCATGTACACCTCTTGAAATTGCGGATGAGGAAAAACCAATCCCAAATAATCGAAAATTGAAATTATTCTAAATCGTGAAATCTTTGATTTCATGATTTAAAATAATGATAAATGCGAAAATGTGGGACTATTTTTATTGTGAGATGTGACCAAACAGTCTTACTTAGACTCACTTAGATCCACCCATGCTATGTAGCATATCGGGCAGCAAATGATCGCCATTGGTTTTGGTGTTGCGCCAGGGTTTCCGCATCATCCCATGCCATATTTGATGCCTTCAGGTCTTGAATGAATCTCCTTCTCCAGGTATTTCGTGCACGTCTGTGAGGCCTTTTGGCGCCTCGAGGTAGCCAGGATATTGCTATCCTTGGTATCTGTGAGTGGTCCATTCAGAGGACGTGGCCAGCCAGTCCGAGTCTTCAATGTGCGATGATGTTGTGGAAATTGACTGTGCCACTCTGTCTCAGGACTTCTTTGTTTGTGATGTGATCGGTGTAGCGGATCTTTAGGGTTCAGCGGAGGCAACGTTGTTGGAAGACATCCAGCTTGTTGTTAATGCTGGCTGATGCCTTCCACATCTCGCTGGCCTAGATTGTAGTTGGGAACACAATGGAGTTGAGTAGGCGGAATTTGATCTTCAGGGAGATGGTCAGCGAGGCCCAGATCTTGTTTATCCTTCTAAATACTGCCGCTGCTTTCCCAATGCAGCATTTAACATCCACCTGGGCGTTGCCATCTTCAGAGATCACACTACCTAAGTAGGTGAATTTCTCCACTTCCTCCAATTTCTGCGTCCCAGTAAACAATCCCCGCCGCGGATTGGTGTTGTTGATGTTCATGATCTTCGATTTTTTGGCATTAATCCTCAAGCCAACTTTCCCAGCTTCTCCTTGTAAGTCCAAAGTTCCCTGCTGCAACTTTTCCTCAGTTTCCTCGAGTAAGGCGGTGTTGTCCGCAAAGTCAAGGTCACCGAGTCATTTGTGGTCCAACCAATGAATGCTGGCCCGAATTCATGTGCCAGCATGCCTCATGGCGAAATGGAGGGCGACGAGGAAAAGTAGCGGAGAAAGGATGCAGCCTTGCCTGACACCGGTGGCAATTTCAAAAAATTCAGTGTGTCCATTCCTGGTCTTGACGCAGCAGCTTAATTGGTGATACAGGTTTTTGAAGATGTTAATGAAGCTGCTCAGGACGCCATACAGACGTAAAATTTGCCAAAGGAAGTCACAGTGGATGCTGTCGAAGGCTTTTTTGAAGTCGACAAAGTTGATGGGGAGCTGTTGCCAATATTCGACACACTGTTCGATGATATTTCTCAAGGCGAAGATTTGTTCTGCGCATGACCAATTTCCCAGCACATGACGCAATGACTACAGTAATTGCGTAGCCCGGTTTTGGAATTACAACAGCTTGGTGAAAACATGATTGTTGGTGGTTGTAAAGATAGCAAGAATGTAAATAATGTAATGTAACATTAAAACAGTTGTGGAAAACCGAAAATGAAACTACAACTACTCCTCCCCCCCCCCAAAAAAAACGCAGGGACATATCTGTTTACAGTTAGGATGATTTTTTGCCGGAAGTGATAGCATCTATTGAATTCTTTGTGGTTGGAAATCTCTTCTAAAAAATCACAAAAATTCGTTTGTTTACACTTGAGATATTTTTTGCGGAAAGTATAAAATCGCTTTCACCAAAAAAAATTGTGACAAAAAGCTTGTTTACACCAGGAATAATTTTTTTGTTCAAAGTGACAGCGTCAATTAAATTCTCGGCAGTCGAAAACACATTCCTCCAAAAATTCGCAGAAATACGTTTGTTCACACTCAGGTTCATTTTTTTGTGTAAAGTTTATATCCCCATGATCCAAAACCCCTGCACCCAATAAATCTCCATAACACTACCGATTTCATTGAAACTAGAAACAATTTTGGTTTGATAATGCATTATACTGCAAAAAATTATATTTTTGAAGCCAAGAGTATCATGTTTCAGGAGTGCCAAAATTGGATCGAGGCCATAATTTTAAAAAACGAAAAAAACTATTTGGAATTGCATCTGCAAGACGTCCAGAAGAAAAATATTTCGATCTTGTGGGGGGTGTGAATGTCAATAATTTGGGCGTCCTCAAGTTGACTACTCTTTTCTTTAGTTTCCTCATATATTGAGATCGACGAATTTGTCTTGTATATCAAATGAATTTTAACGAATGTGTAGGCAAATAATGATAATTATAAAAAGTAAAGTGTCTGAAATGTGCTAGATAAAATGAGGGACGATCAAGAAATGCTTAATCCATTCTGCAAGTTATTATTTTTAATTAAAAATTAGTGCTGTGAGATTTACTGTTCTTTTCGTACGGCTAATAGTAGGACTAAGCATTAGGGACAAAGCGTAGCCCTCTTCTGATTGATTGCAAATCAAGTCCCACCCCCTCACGCAAACACCTTATTCACTCTACAGTATGTTCGTATTATTGGTTTTAACTAACAACTTCATTTGGAATGTCACATTAAACGAAGGTGGAGCCATGTCACATTAAATGAAGTGGGTGATCAGTCACATTGACGGGCAAACCCGTACCATATCCCATAGGAAATATGGTCATGACACTGTAGGTGACATGCTGTGACCCCGTGGGGTGGCTCCAGTATAATTCTTCATTTCCGGAACCTAACCCAGCTGGTACTACCACAGGTAAACCTATGGTGTACCTCGGCCTTGTCCTAGGGTTAATGCTGTAGAATAATGGACAACACGGCCGGGTCGGGGGTGCCAATCCCTAGTCCTCATTCACCGGAATGGGGGACGGTGCCATTCGAGGAATGGCGTACTGTAGGGGACCCGATTGTTAACCTATATCCCCTTATTGGCCCTGACCTTAAGGGTCTGAGGGCTTTCTTAACTGAGGGTCCTTCCGGGGGAAAACTAGCTTAGGGGAGACTCCCCCAAATATACCCTCAACAACAATAACCCCTGAGAAGACTTACGACACCTCTTCTCAAATAACTCGGCGCTGGGCAACAGGTTCGGGGTCAAACGGGGTCCTACGGACGGCGATGTACGGGAACGGGAATCCGGGCGATTCAGCGTGGGGTTCGGCGGCTGCTGATTGGCAGGCGGCGATAACGGACGTTTCCTCGGCGAGAAAAGGGGTGACGGGGTTCTACAATCAACGGCGACGGGGACGGGTTCCTACGGTCGGGTTACTATAGGCGATGTGAGTATGTAGGCCGGGGCGAAAATATGTAAATTTATTCAACATACGGCAAGGCGCAGTTGACAACAATAAAATATAATAAAATATCGACGATGGCGAACGCGGACGTAAAGCTAAAATGACGAAAACCAGTTAGGCCCAAAAATGAGTGACAAAAAGACAAAACATGCCCTTTTAAAGGGCTCCATAAACTACAGTATGCCTTGGGCGGAGTTAACACTCCCCCAAGCTAACTTCTGCAGCCGAAATCATTGCAGAAGATGCCTATGATCACATAGCCATTTTCCAGTTCACAACGTTAAGCATTGGGGCGAGTTTTCACTCTCCATGCTTAACATAGGAACGTCACTAGTGAGAATTTCCAACTAGTCGTTTCACGTTGCGAAACGTCGCTAGTTTTTACTGATAAGAAGTGCACGTTGTGCTCTAATTACAGCGATGAGCTCGGAGAGCTTATCTCTAACGGAAATTCTTGACTAGCAGGTACATACCATAGTCTACCTGTGCGATTGAAAATAATAAATCGAAACGGAATTAAAAGTGTGCAAAAGCAACAGAAATAAACATAAAAGTACACACATAAATTGCATGTAAAAAGTATAAAAACGAAACGCAAAATTGATGTAAATTACTGTAACACAAAACATAACGAAAAACATAATGGAAAATTGTGATGTGAATCACGTGACGTTTGACCAAATCCGTTGGCACGTGACAGGAAGAACCTCAACAGCACTGTGCGCGCCCATCAGGCGCAGCTGCTGTACCCTAAGCCTGAGCCTAAGGAAAATTTTAAACTGGAAAATTTTCAGTATATTTCCCTTTTCAAACGCATATAATGCATTTTCGACATCTCAGAAATTTTGACTAATCAACAAGGGGATGGTAATTTCGGCCAATCAAAAGAGGGCTAACGCTCCATCCCTAATGCTTGATAATAGTAGCCCATAGAAGGTTTTTTTTGCATTTTTGCACAGGCCAGGTTGCAATCTGCAACTTAGGGAAAATTTTTGGTTGCGCAGATAAATTTTTGGTTGCCCACTCTAAAATCAATAAATTTGCTTAATTTCATCGGGAAAACCATCCTAAACTACTAAACTAGTTTTCTTGGATTTCAGTCGATGTGCGTCAGTTTTAGACTTTTAAAACCCAATTTTCTGAGTTTTTGTGAGAAAATGAAAAGATTAATATGGCTAGACTAGAGCAATTTTTCGGCGCACAGCGCCGAAAATTTTTTCTGAATTTAAATATTCTTGAACGCTGGAAAATGAATTTTCTCAGCTTTTATTTCCCAGACAGACGGTTTGATTACGGGGGAAGCCGTTTTTATCCATGATCTTTTATTATTTCTTTTCTATTTTTTGTTCACTTTAGTTTTCTTTTTCCATTTTCTGTTCGTCATCGATTTTCCTTTTCCACCTACAGTAACACGCCTATTACCCTAACTCCACTATTACCATAATCGAAAATTACCGTAATTCCACTATTACAGTAACTCTAGAACCTGTATCCTTTACTGTACGACCTATAAATCGACGAAAAATTGGCTGTATATGCATGCTTACTATACGACCTATAAATCAGCCGAAAATTGACTGTATATGTTTACCATACGACCTATAAATCGGCCAAAAATGACAAATTATAGGTCGTACACAAAAGATAGGGGTATCCTTAACAGTGTTTTTTTTGTACTCGGTCCCTTTGTACTGGTACAAACGACCTCTCAAAAACTGTTTGTACTCTAAAATTTGCCAAAAATTGCTAAAAAGAGCATTCATTGTTATAAAATGCAACAAACATGCTGTGAAATACGTTGGCTATTTTCATGAGACACATAGGAAGGCTATGAATTCAGACACATAAAACACTTGATCATGAGACTCGGAGCATGCACTAGTGAAATACTCAACAAAAAGCTTTTATTATTCTATAGCTGCTAGTATGTCATTATCGATGGGGATGCATAAAAAACAAGTCCATTATTGATACTGATGGCTGTTGAGTGACAAAAAATTTTTTTGTCCTAAAAATTTTGTTTGTACCAGTACAAACGAAGCCAAAATTTTCGTTTGTACTTTGGACCATTTCGTTTGAAAAGTACAAATGAAAAAAAACTGATCCTTCTTAACCACGACCTATATGGGCCGGGGTTACTACTCAGGGTGTCCTCGAAAATTATTTTCTCTCTAAATTTCATACTTTTAATCAGTTTATGATTCTGATTTCGAATATGCCACTAGTATTTCATGCGATCAAATATGTTGATTATAGTTCATTCAATTTGAGGTGATACATGCAGTTATCAAACGGCTAGGTTTAACCAGATACATTATTTTCACAAATGTAGAATATGATACTGTAGATAATCGCTAAGATGAGAGAGAAAACTTTTTTTGCCAAAACATGGTTTTTGGCCCAAAAAATTTGGAGCAGGGCTTTTTTGCACAGGCCAGGTTGCAATGTGCAACTTGAGAAAAAATTTTGGTTGACAAATAAATTTTTGGTTGCTCACTCGAAAATCGATAAAGTTGCTTAACTTTATCATCCGAAAAACTATCGCAAACTTCTTGTATTTCAAACCACCGTTTTTTTTCCTCCAATGGGCTCTTTTGAGGAAAAAAATTTCGAAATGAGGAAAAAAATTTAGGGCATGGTTCTCATGGTGGAAAATATTTTGGGGAACTCTAAACCGAAAAGATGCGTTTTTTTTTACTTTAAATGGTCAAAATCTCGAAATAAAGCGCCGGTCCTTGACTATTTTCTATCAGGCGCGGCCGTTAGCATATCTACTTCGACTTACTAATTAATGCTCAACAGTTTCTATCAATCAAGTTAGCTCGTTTCATTTTCTAATCGTTTACAGTCAATTATGTCGTCGAAAGTAGATTTTTCATCAAGTCTCCCAATTGTTTCTCTCGATGATTGGAATTTTTTAAACGTTTGCAATCTGAACTTTTGCGTTTATTGAAGGTGGAAATTGAAGACGTTACTCTAGACCGCGATTCTAAAATATTTGTTCACGAATTATCTGTTGGAGAGATTTATTCTTCAGCGTTTCAGAATACAAAAACCCGAAAATTTTCCCGGCGCTTCGCGCCGGAATGGGAAGCAAATTACACTTCATCAGTCTGATTTTAATTTATTTCCCAACGTTATGAAAATTCATTTTCCAGCGTTTTAGAAAGTGAAAATCAAAAAATTTTTACCTCCGCGCCGGACCAAGAACTACATAAAATTAGATGATTCTAATCGGAATCATGGAAATGTTGATAGCAGATAAATTCATGAGAACTCTATCGTTATCTTTCTTTATCTGCTCCTATAGAACACCAATATATTCTTTCTGAGCTCATTTTGACTAACATAACCAGAATTTTCTTAATTTTTTCCTCGTTTTTGCAGGTTTCTGACTACAAATACAACAAAATGCTTGGAAATGCTCCTGAAATGCATAAAAAAATATCCCTAGCCACATTATAAGCGTTTTTAAAAATGTGGAAAATTTTTGGAAAATGAGGAAAAAAATTTTGGGTCTGGTTCTCATGTGGAAAAAATCTTCGAGGAAAAAAACGGTGTTTCAAACGATCCGCGTCAGTTTTAGACATTTAAAAACCCAATTTACTGAGTTTTGGCGAGAAAACGAAAAGAGTAATATGACTAGACCAGAATAGTGCGTTCGGCGCGCAGCGCCGAAAATTTTTTCTGGATTTCAATAAGTAACGTAAAGTGGGGTGACTTTGATCAGGGGCGACTTTGATCAGAGTATGGCATTTGATATCTATTTGAGATCAGCAGGTCATTTTTGCTGTGCAGGCAACCCATGCTGTAAGGTTGTCTACATAGCAATAATAATAATAATTAATGATAATAATAATTGGTAAATTGGCGAATATGTGACCAGGGTTGGCAAGGCTTTGGTTTTTTGGTTTTCGGTTTTTTTTGGTTTTTTAAAAAATCAAAAAATTGAAAAATCTCTGGTTTTTTTGCTTTTTTTCAAAAATCATTGGGAAACTGTTTTTTCGCATTACTCGATCTTCTAGGCATGTATTGGTGTCTATCTAAATCAACAAAATAATTAATTTAGTTGAATTGACTTCACTACAAAGTAGAAAAAAGTCGTATTTTTATGATACATTTCGTACTCAAAATATGTGATATAAATCAATCGGTATCCTTTGTATCCATCTTGCAAGCACACATTCATACCTGTACTTGGGGGGGGGGGGGGTTGGGGCCAACTTGGCCAACCCTGTACCCAAAATCATTTATCCCCCCTCCAATCCCCACCCCAGTTTGGAAAAAATTAAAAAAATTTGCAAAAAAGTGGATGTTTTTTGGCCTTTTTTGTGAAAAATTTCGACTTTTTTCTACCCACCCCCCCCCCAAAATTTCGGATTTACCCCCCCCCCCCAGCTGGTCGAAGGTCTTACAGGTATGCACACATTTAGTACATGAGTCAATCTTGAACCGTCGCTTATTTTCCAACCACCATTATTTTCCAACCACCATCATTTCAGTTCCACTTGCTCTTCTAAAAATGAAGACTGCACAGGAATTATTACTAGAACAGCATTGGCATCAATTGGAAAGAGTAGATAAGATCATTAAGCCAAGCCCCCATGTTGTAATACCTAAATTTCTTAACAATAATAAACCTATTTTCACCTTTGTTATAGTTCCATCAAGAGTCGATTGTTGCTTTATATTGTCCTGCAACAATTTTCGAGCTGTGCTTGGCGTGGTTTTTTTATCCGACGAACTTAGTACTAAAATAAAAATCAATGCTTTTGCGAGACCAAATTTACTGTATAAAAAATGTAAAAACAGGCCTACAATCCTCCGACTCCTGCTGTTTCTTCTTTTTGAGATATTCGGTATACGCCTCCTTGTGCTTCACCTCCAAGTGTTTTCGAAGTGAAGTTGTAGGGCCACCACCCGTACGGGATAATTTTAGAGGGCAAAGCTTGCATTGAGATTTATTATCGCTTGTTATTTCAAAATAATCCCAAAAAATGCTAGAGAGATTTTTTGGCATTGCAAATTTGGTACCTAAAATAAACACTATTTGTTTAATTAGAATAACAACACACAGACAATCAATAGGCTGATGGAAAACCCGTTAGCTTAATCATAATAAGCCAGCGTGATGAAAAAATTTTATTTCAGGAAAATGAAAAGTAAATTTTAATATATTACGGTAAATAAACAAGTACACAATTCCAAACAATTTTACTTTTCTGCGTATCTATATATACTCGGACTCGGGACTCGGATTCATTATTACTCGTCATTTTTCCAGACTCGGACTCGGACTCGGATAAATTTTTTTTGCAGACTCGGACTCGGACTCGGATAAATTTTTCTGACAGACTCGGACTCGGATAAATTTTTTTGACAGACTCGGACTCGGACTCGTATAACTGAAAATCCCAGACTCATTGCATCCCTAGAGTTTAATATCCTGCTGAATTTATTGTTACGGTAAGCTTTTTAATTTTCTTAGCTCGAAATTTCAAAATATAAGACAACAATAGTAAAATTTTATACAGATCAGTTAAGCATACTGTAGGTTAACAAAGAGAAGAGCTTTTGAGTGGCTCATTTTTGTGACTTGACGTCGCTACTGAGTAGAAAAAATCGTACAACGATATGTATCTATCATGCAAGCGAGAATAGTATATATAATAAGACCCATTCGCTGTAGTTTAGCTCGCGGACAGCTTTGGAAAGCAAAAATTTGGCAATATCTGAAATGTCTGTGTGTGACTTTCAACCGCAGTTTTTAATATTAATAACATATGTAATAATCTATCAATTTAAAATCCTCTTATCGAAAGCGGTATACTTAAAAATTGTGTCATTTCAACTTTTCTGTGCATATGCATTGATACAATTCTGTAGTTGATTTCTTTTGAATTTTGATTTCGTACATTGTGTATTTGTAATTTTTCTTCTTTTCCTTGAATTTTCCCCTTACATAATCGCATGCTCTGTTCCTTTTTTACTTTTCTTATGTTCTTCACTCATGGTTCCTTTCTTATGTGCCCACTATTACTTTATTTCTATTGCTATAATAGGGATTTCCTATAGCATAAAATAATGACACTTCCGATAAGATTAATACTTCTAGCTGCCATTTTAAGACTCCCTAACTAGTCTTAGATGATACAGTGAGTCCAGCAGTTTTTTACATAGTTATTTTGATGTACCAAACATTCTAAAAAATTAAACCAGAATAAAAAAACACTGAAAAACCAAAAAAAACCATTAAAAACCTCTAAAAAACCAAAAAGTCGAAATTTCAAAAATTTGGTTTTTGCCAACCCTGTTGTTCACTCCAAAATCGATAAATTTGCTTAAATTTATCGGAAAAACTATCGCAATTTATTAGTTTTCTAGGATTTCATTCGATCCGCGTCAGTTTTAGACATTTAAAACCCAATTTTCTGAGTTTTGGAGAGAAAATTAAAAGATTAATATGACTAGACTAGAGTAACGTGTTCGGCGCGTAGCGCCTAAAATTTTTTCTGGATTTCAATATTCAACAACGCTGGAAAATGAATCTTTTCATAATTTATTTCCCAGAGAGAAGGTTTGATTTCTCAGTGAATTCAATAGATTTTCAGTCAAACAAACTACAATTCAATAACTAGGCAAGCCACTAGCAATTTGGATCTTTCAATCGGCAAAAATTTTTAAACTCTAAAGGTTTTAATCACATGAAAGTCATACCTGTAAGAGGTCCGACCAGTTGGTGGGGGGGGGGGGGTAAATCCGAAATTTTGGGGGAGGGGGTCGAAAAAAGTCGAAATTTTTCCCAAAAAGGCCAAAAACATACACTTTTTTGCCAATTTTTTTCAATTTTCTCCAAACTGGGGAGGGGTCCCCAACCCCCCCCCCCCCCAATTACAGGTATGATGAAAGTCGAAATGTTCATGGAGATCGCAAAATTTTTTTGGGAAAATGACCGAGAAAAATGTTAGTTTTCATCAAATTCGTCAAAAAACAATACAGAATCAAAGATTTATCCATATTATGTTGATAATTAGAACCTATAAGCACTAAAAGTGCAAGCGATTATCTTTTGCCACATACCTGTCCATAACCGCATCAACGTTAATTGGTATATCTTTGTGAACATAAAGCAGCCAATCCAGTAAGGGGTTCTTGGCGCATTGTCGAGCGAAGCTTACTTTTTAAATACGCTAAGGAACTGAAGCTGCACTCGGATTCACCTGAAAAACGTAATGATATTCGTTGTTTTGCTATGACAATATGATAACTGAAAAATGTACAGGAAGATACTGGCAGTGTTCCCAAAATTTGATGCAGACGGTGAATGCTGGGAAATATCAGCTTGTCGCAATGAGGCAAAATTTTCAAAATGTCAACCGTCTGCTTAATATCTTGTGGCAATAAATTGCACCGTCTTTGAAAACTTTCAAACTCGTCCTATAAAAGTTGAATTTTATATTTTTAACGCCCACCAAATGAAAGGTTTTTCTTTAAAAAACAATTCTATTTAGAGGTAAGCTCAATGCTTACCTGTATTTCACCAACTGACGATTCTAGCAATGCATAATAAGCTTCTTCAGCCGGGTTCAAGTCGCAAAACTGAAACAAGGCAATATTTGGATACTACAGCGGCTAATGAGGACACCAATAAAAAATGTAAATCGAATCTAGCATTTAAATCTGTTAAAACGTTCTCTAATGATGATTTGCACAGTTCTAACATTTTTTGATTAAACGTTTTTGTGGACAGATTCGATACCAGATACTCGTCCATATCTTCATTTTCGAATTCTACGCCTATGCTATCATCATTGTCATACAAATCCGGTTCCAATGGTTGACCATTTAAAATGGTGCTAGAATCAATAGTAAATTCATTTCCTGTATTGTTTGTTGACGAATTTGATGAAAACTGACATTTTGCTCAGTCATTTTCCCAAAAAATTTTTGCGACCTTCATAAAAATTTTGACTTTCGTGTGATTAAAGCATTTTTAGTGTACAAATTACTGAGTCGCTTTCTGTCTGGGAAATAAAAGGTGAAAAGATTCATTTTTCAGCGTTCTAGAATATTGAAATATAGAAAAAAATTTCGGAGCTAGGCGCCGAACACATTAATCTAGTTTAGTCATATTAATCTTTTCATTTTCTCTCCAAAACTCAGAAAATTGGGTTTAAAACGTCTAAAACTGACGCGGTCCGAATAAAATACAAGAAAACTTAGTTTTCAATTGTTTTTCCGATAAATTTAAGCAAATTTATGTATTTCAGAGTGAGCAACTAAAAATTTATCTGTGCAACTAAAATTTTTCCCCAAGTTGCACATTGCAACCTGGCCTGTGCAAAAAAAAAAAAAACCCTGCTTCTGGCTCGGCCAAAGTTATGAAAGGTTACGAACAAATTGATGGTTTTAAAATTTTTCGAATGATAAATTTCTAGAAATCACGATTTATGAACACAAAATTTAAATATAATTTTTAAGATATATGATCAGAATGATTATCAGAATGCTTTAAAAAGCTCAAAAACACTTAAATAAAGTGTTCATAAGCATTTTTAAGCGAAAAAAACGAGAATATTAAGACGAAAAAAATTTGACTTCTTTCCACATTTGTGGAAAGAAGCTTGTTTTTCATACAAAATATGCACAAAAATCATCAAAAAACCCACGCCATTTAAATGACTAATTTCTGTATACAAGTATGAACATGGGCCGAAAAATTTTGATTCGAACTATTTCTTTCGGTGTCCAGATTGGCATTGGGATTGGTATCGGTATCCCGACCGAACCCTAGTCATGACCATACCTTTCCCCAAAACTTGGATTAATACAGTCTCAATAAAGAAATGAACTCAAAATATGCAAAAATCAGGTCAAGATAAGAAAGTATATTATGAGTGTGGCTGAAACCCAAAACGCAGAAAATTTTGCACCCACAAAAACCAAAAAATCCACCCCAGGCCAGGATATCGAAATAAAAGAAATATCAATAATTAGCCAGATTTCCAATTCCAAGGAATCTATCGGATCTAAATGCTTTCGAACGTTGTGTAACACTGATTGGGTCAGCACAGTCTGACCGACCTGACTAAATTTTTTTTTGTTTTCTACTCCTTTTCATGAATTACTGACTCTGGAAACATCAGAATATTTGGGTGTTCCGTAATGAACACGTTCTTAAAATGTGGAAAATTAGGTGTCGATCTCATGTGGAAAAAATCGTAGAGGAAAAAATGGGGGTTTAGACCGGTAAATCAAAGGAGATGGTTTTCAAATGATATAAAACATCAAAATGATAAATTCTGAAAAAAATTTGTTCACAGACATATTGTGATTATATATATATTTCGTTTTGGATATGAATATCGTTAATTCCAGTGAGAAGCTTCAGAAAACCTTTCGGATTTCCGTACAGTAGAACCCTGGAAAAGGAAGCTTTCCAACATTTATTTCCCGGATTAAAAGCTCAATTTTTCAGTTCATTCTATCATTTTCCATACTCGTACACAATGCGAGAATCATGCAATATCAGATAAGCGACCAAAAATTTGAATTCTTCAACCAGCAAGAACTTTTATCATTGTCGCATACTGATGATGTTTTAATCATTTTTTAAAATGCAAAGAGTTTATGTTCTCAAAATTTCTCAGGAACGCAGGAAAAAAACAACACCCAAAATTTTGAAGAGCCGAATATAAATGCTGCTTTTAAATTTCCAAGTCTGCTGACATGAATACGTTTTTGCATGTAACAACTGTTTGTCTTTTACAGATCATGGCCACCTATTTTATATTCAAGTGAATGTATCAGTATCCATTTAAGATGGGAGAGGATGTTCTTCAATATTTGTAAATTTCACTTATATTTTATTTTCAATTGTGATTTTTTGATATAATTAATGTCGGTTGACGTCACCTTACTATCTGATACGGACGATGTAACTTTCGTCGAAGACAAATACGAGAATGCCAACGAGTCGACTGATTCATTTGCCGACCTCTGTGATGTTCTGGTTAAACCGTTCTCTCCGTTGTCATTGCCGTCCGTTTCGTCGGGGATATTTTCCGAATGTTCAACTATTGTGTCGTCCAGGTTAGAAACATCTTCGAAATATTTTCTCCTATCGATGCTGTCTTCAATTCTGGCCATTACAGACGTCATAGCTGGTTGAAATATTCAATTTGTTGGTTAGTGGGCTAATTTTTGAAGTGTGGTTTTCACTTTTCAGCTTGAAATTGATGTGATTTTTGCTGTTCTGCTCGATTTTATTGAAAATAAGTGTTCTAGCGGATCTTTTTGTTTTTTTCTACCTTGTTGATGACAATTTATTTGACTGAAGACATCGGCGACCGGTTGAAATATTGCAAGTTAAAATTGAGTTCGGCTTTAACTTACCTCGTTTCCGATTTTTTCTTTTCTACGTTTTCTCGGGTTTTTTCTCCGTTAAAAACAAGCTTGGGCTCGAACCTGAACTTTTATCTCGAGATTGTCATTGCAACAAACAAAAGTTGGAAGCGACGTCGCGTTTAGCCAAATCTTAGATTTAGAACTTGAAACAGAGCTCAAGTGAAACCTCCCCTTACTTCTAGAGATTGTCCAAAATATAGACGCGAGAACCGCTGGAAAAAAATTCATAATTTTTCTCTCATAAATCAACAAAATAGCTAAAAATAGTACTTGTGTTTTAACAACCCGTCTTGGTCCAGTAGGTATCGCTTCTAACTACTAGTCTCGAAGACCGCGTTTGGTCTCGGGTGTAACCCGGATTTTCCTGGCAGCTGGTGTAGGCAGACACAGCCTTTCATCCGTAAGAGGGTTGATAAATTGAGTAAGCAAGCTTGGAACGCTCCTCGCCGATTTCCGCTCAACCCATTTAGCATCTTGGCGATAAGATGCTACAAATGAGGAGGTGGGCCTGTTCCATTTATGAGGCGGGTGGCACAACAAGTGCTGCTTTGTAAGGACACCTATCCTATGGAATGTGGCCATCACGAAAAAACACCCAAAGAGGATCTTTCATATAAGATGGACACTTATATAATCATATAGTCCTGTTAAGCCTGCATTTTCGGTTATGGAAAAATTAGTACATGTGTATTCGCAAACATTTTGAAAAAACCCATGTAAGTAAAGCGCCATACACCGAAAAATAAACATTTTTGGCCATTTTGGTTCGGAAATAACAATTTCCTCCAAAAATTGATATTTTTCACTGCCTTCGTTCCAATGTTTGAGAGTCTTATACTGAGTCTTAGCAAATCTTGGAGTGTGGTTCGCCATATGGATAGCCTCCTGTTAATGTAGTGCGGCTCAAAAGTTTAGATGCACTTTGCAAAGTTCGATTTTTCGGAAAAATGGATAAACTTTGAATTAAGTTTATCCAATGAATATTTAATCGATTACGATATGTTTTGTACCTATCGGTAGCTTATTGATTTTCGTACAAAGTGGTGTATGTTTTTGGCGAATTTGTTGAACGAGTTCCTATTAAATAACGGAGAACTATGATACAATTTTTTTATTCTTTTGTTACCAGTTTTCGACTATTAAAGACGTTTTTCGAAAAAAATTATCGAGTAATTTACGCTTTTGAAACTCCTGCCTTAGTTAATTTTTTATACTTATCCCAACGGTGCAAGAATTATGATCGTAGCTAAAAAATTAGCCGAAATACATTCGATTTTCCTAAACCTCGGGAGATTGTATTTGTCTTTTAGTTTGTTTGTTGGTTTTTGTAAATATATTTACGCTTCTGTTTACATTTACATAAAACTAAATGTGACTAATCCAGTTGTGTTAAGCCCCAGTTATACTCACTGTGCTGGGCTGGGCTGCGCCAGGCTGGCTTACGCCACTGAGTATAACCGCAAATTGTTACGCTGGCAGCGCAAGCAGGCAGTGCAAAAATCTTGTCGGTCGATTTTACGCCAACTTTGAAAATTTCGGCGTCATATTTTTTGATTACTAGCTTGATTTCAAGCGAAATTTGGAGCCTTTTTTGGGTTTTCGGAGGCGGAAAAAATGTTGGCGATGTTTTTAAAGCATGGAAAAGCTTTATTTTCGTGATATTTTGCCCCACAAACAGTGCAAAATATTTTTTGATTTTCAGCGAATATTCGACTTCGACCGATATTCATCCTCATCGGTCAATATTCGTCACTTTCTTATGCTTTTTTTGTCGGAAAAAATTATGGTGATGTTTTTGAACAGTAAAAATGGCGTTTTTCTTAAGTTTCGCTCCTGCAATAATTTCTGATTTTTGGCAAATTTCGACCGAATTAACATTCTTCATTCCTGAGGTTTTATTGGAATGGGAAAAATTTTAGTGATATTTTTGAACCATAGGAAAATTTTACAAAATTTTTTGATTTGCGGCAAATTTTTATCAAAATTGTCTCTTTCCTCTGTTTTCTTACCCAAATAAAAGTTTCCATGATTAATAATTTATCCAGAACGAGCATCCTTTTTCTGTGTTGTTTTATGGATTTGAAACGGAGTGAATCGTGGTGCTTGAATCAAAATGCGGCTGTTTTTTCCAAAATTTGATGAAATGTTGGAAATTTTCCGAAAATTGTCCTGATTTGGATTAAAAATAAACATCAAGAAGCATACAACAAACACTTTTAAAAGCCATTTCCAACAAATTTTAGCTAAAAAAACAAGGATTTTTTATTTGACCTCCTTGGCATTTTTATGAGAATGTTGAACAACAAATTCGATCAGAGGTGTTTAAACAACAATTAGCTGAAGAAAATCAGATTATTGCGAAAAACGACTCAAAGGCCTTCTATACTTTTGTTAACTCGCGCCTGTGCTCTACCAGAAACTTACCCCCTCTTGCACATAAAGGTTCTAATATTATAAATTGTGAACTTTTTAATGATTATTTTGCATCTGTTTTTACGTTTGATACATACATGTAATTGGGGGGGGGGAAGTGCTATGGGAACCCCCCCCCCCCCCAGAAATCGTCGACCATATGGCTAGCCATTGAGCGACCCCCCCAGGATTTTCCAATCCTATGGCTAGCCATATGGTAGCCCTAGGGACCACCATAGTTTTAGTCGGAAAAATACTGAAAAATGTCATTTTTTTTATGAAAAATGTCAAATTTTGAACAAAAAATGGTCAAAAACGTCAATTTTCTCGGTGCTTCGCGCCATAAGTACATATTTTATCATTTTTTAGACAAAAATTACTACTTTTTAAATCGTTTTCGGACATTTTTCATGAAAAAAATCGAATTTTTTTTCCTTCAGGGACCCCTCCCCCCAAAATTTTGGGAATTACTGACCCCCGGCCCCAAAAAAGTGCTCCGACCCCCCCCCCCCAGACCTCGGAGCTCCGTTACATGTATGGTTTGATAATGGCATTTTGCCTGAGTTCAAGAACCGATAGAACGTTGATCTGTCATCAGTATCTTTCAGCCTTCCAATCGTTTTAGCAGACATAAAAGGCATCAAACCATCCATAGCACTGGGACCCAACAACCGTTGTGCTTTTTTCATCAAAAAGCTTGCTACACATTTGGCCCAAACATTCTCATCAATTTTCGAAGTTTCCTTCCAGACAAGCATCCTTCCTATGTTACAGAATTTAGTGATTATTGTTTCTATTTTCCTGTGACCCAGCCTTGGTTGAAAATTACCATCCTGATCCCTATGTTCAGTCCCATGCAAAATTATGGAAAGGATTATAAATAATAAAATTTTAAGTTTTCTTCATCAGCACAACTTTTTGGCAGATCAACAGTTTGATTTCCTAAAACATTGATCCGGTGAACTACAGTTACTCAAGTGTAAAAACTCATGGGTAAATCAGTTGCACGAAGGACACTCCTTAGATGTAGTGTACATTAACTTTGCCAAGGCCTTTGGCTCAGTTTTCCATTCCAAGCCCCTTTTCAAACTTTCTAAATATGGTCTCACTGGTCCTGTTTTAACTGGGTACCATCAAATTTTCTTAATACATTCCAAACAGTCAAAATTGGAAACTCCCTATCGTCTCAGCTCGAAGTGTCTATTGGTGTGCCCCAAGGTCCAACTTTGTTTCTTTTGTACATAAACGACATTATTGAAAATATCAGAAACGAAATTTTTCTTTTTGCAGACGATCTAAAAATTTTCAATGTATCTTCAAATTTTACGATTCTGCAACAAGACCTTCATACTCTTTCAAATTGGTTTACCACCTAGCAATTAGCTATATTTACTACAAAAAGTTATGTCCTATATTTGGGTGCAAAAAACCCATCGAGTAACTTGTAATCAAAATCTCCCATCAAATGCTAGTTATGTTAAGGATTTGGAAATTCTTGTATCTCCTAATATGAAGTTTAAAGAACACTATATAGGTATATCATTAAAAATGCCTATATTAGGCCTACTTCAATTAGTCTTTCATCACCCGTGACAAAAATACTTTAGCAAAGGCTTTCATTACCTACGTACGCCACTATTAAAATACTGTAGTTCAGTATGGAATCCACTTTTTTTGGCAGACGTATGTTACATCGATAGTGTTCAACATAGATTTACCAGAAAGATTTTTGGTTATAAATCTGGCTTGTCCTACGAAGATACATAACTAGGTCTACATAAGCTTGATATGTGTAGATTAGAATATGTCCTCTTGTTGTAGTGTCATTTTTGATTCCAACTCTGTTTTAATCTATACTTCACATTCTTGTTTTCCTTACAACCACTGATATGCATGTTCCTACCATGTTATGGTGTTGTACAATGGGTTGGCACAATGGCTGTAGTAATTGCATCATGTGCACTCAGTGACTTATTATTCACGTTTTCATAGTAGTAGTCAGTCATCTCTCTACTCGTCCTCTGAGTAAAATTAAGTACATATTTCGTCTGCCATCATCCGATTAATATTTTAAATCATGAAATCTTCAATTCTGTGGATTAGAATATTTGAGATTTATTTTATTTTTTGAGCGGTTTTTCATTGTCGAGTTTTCACAAGAAGCATATGTGCCCCGGCCCAACATACAAAGTAAGTCTTAATCATTACGGTCTGAACCTTTTTGAACAAATCCTGCTTACAAATCTTTTTGGTATCAATATCATTCTTATTCTCAGTGGATCAACCAAGCCAAAGTCCCGAGTTATAAATATAACACTCTGTACCATGTACAACATAATCCACAAAAAACATGTTTAAATCCCAATGACTTTTCCTGTATAAACAACAACAACACGTGTTGTACTCATGACCTACGATTGATGATAAAGTCAGTTCAAACCACTGCTTTCCAGTTTGACTTTTTGAACCGGTACATTAATGTCTGAAACTCTTTATCATTTGATATCATTGATTCTCCCGGTTTGCACACTTTCAAAGAAAAAATTAAACTTCTGAACTTCGATAACGAAGCAGGGTTGTGCATTCAAGTTGTTACTTTTCAAGTAACCTTTGCACCATATTGCTGCCTGATTTACCCGTTCCTTAGAATATTCTACAGCTTTTGCGAGTCGATTTACGAAACTTCTTGTTGATACAACATTATACTAGTTTATTAGAAAATGCCCCGATAGGGCAGAAAAAAGAAGAATATACCTACTTGCTTGGATAGTTGCCAAACTAGAAAAAGAAGTGAACTAGATTTTTGAGAACTTGGGTTACAGTTGGAAAAAATTCACTTCCGTTATATAGAATTTTTATTCTTTCTAAACAAAATTTTCCAACAAAAAAGCGAAAAAAAGCATATTCCGCAGCATCCTGCATTTTGTCCTTCCTCTGGCATCAACTACAGTAACATTTTTCTATATGAAAATTATATGCACGTGACTTCAAATGTAAAGAAATGGTAAAGCAGTAGCATTCTAACTCCTGACCGATTCAAAACATCTGCCTCTCACACTAGCTGAAAAATGGTGTCGGAGGCATATTATAGTCATTTTCAGAACGATAAACAAACATGAGGTTGGTTGCACTAACTCAACACGAAGATAATCTCAACATCAGGACTAAATTGATGATCCTGAGTTAGAGCTAATCCCGATGTCCAAATTATTTTCTTCCAGTGTACAAATAATACTCACTCCAGGATTAACTAATGCAGAAGTTAACGTTCGAGCTTGGGAATTGCACAAATTTTTATATTTATTTGCTTTAGGGTTAAGAAAATTATGCGAACATGTTAGTGCAACCAGACAGTTCGAGCTGGGGATAATCTCGACATTGAGCCCATTATAGTCCTGATGATATTCAAATTATACCAAACTTGAGATCAAACCGAGTCGTCTTTTTGTTCGAGATTATGTTGAGCTCGAGCTTAGGCCCCTTTAATGCAACTGAGCCTTGGTTACAGTCATTGGGCACCAATCTGCAAATGAGAGAACAGAGTAAAGTATACAAAAATGCTCTTGATTCAGCCGTGGCTATATTAGGGGTGTGCGCCAAATCCCGTTGCCAGTTCTCCACCATACTCGGCAACAGTACGACTTTTTAGAAAACAGGATGGGAGGGGCAGAGATAGGTGAAATTGCTTCCCATCTGCCATCCTGCAAAAAGTCATCTTTCTGCAAATTTCAGTTTGAATCCAAAAACTGTGAATGTTGTATTTTGTTGAATATTTAAATAGAGGAGAATGAATTTGTTTATAGCTTGTAATCACTAGAACTTACGGAGTGAATTCTATACGATATATTATATAAAATGAGTGCATATATTTAAGCATATATTTCACAATTGATTTAGTTCTAAGAAGACTTTGTGCATAGCCTTTTCTAAAAAACCTGAGTGGGATTTCACATGTCACTTTCCCAGAGTTAATTCCTGTTTTATTGACACTAAATATAGCAAAAAGTTCAATGCAGTTAGTAGCACACATGTGTGAGGGAGGAAATGGGGGTACAAAGGGGTTTGAAACTAGAAAATTTGTTATGAAAAAAAATTTTCGGTTAACTTTCTTGAGTTTTTTGTCTCAGAAAACGCAAAAAAAACCAAAGTCCACCCCTGTACCCCCCTCAAAATTCCGGAGATGCACATGTTTAGTTGGAAAATATGTTGGCGCACTCAGCTGCAGAATATACTTTTTCACAGACATGGAAAAATTTTTTTGAGAAAGAATGAAAATTCTATGTAACGAAAGTGAATTTTCTCCAACTTTAACCCAGGTTCTCCAAAATCTAGTTCACTTCTTTTTCTAGCTTGGCAACTATCCAAGCAAGTATATTCTTCTTTTTTGTACCCTATCAGGGCATTTTCTAATAAACTAGTCCACCTCTTTTTAGTGGGCCTCATGCATGAAAACCTTTGTAGAGGCACATTGAAGTTTTTTTAAATTTGGTCATCTTCACATCAGAGAAAAAATAAAAAAAAACAATCTTAAAGCTATGAATTCTCACTTTCGGTAAAAGTAAAAGATGTGTAAACTTAATAGAACTTAAAACACGTTGTAAACATAGTGTGGAGTTACCATTTGCATTGAATTCCCTACGATCCGGGACCCGTCAACCCAAAAAACCGCAGAAATACCTTTGTTTACGCACAGAACAATTTTTTTGTAAAGTGACTGTGTCCATTAAATTTCCCATGGCCAGAAACCTCTTCCTCCAAAAATCGCAGAAATGCATTTGTATACACTCAATATAGTTTTGTGTGTAAAGTTGTCACATTCAATATATTCCTCATGGTCGTAAACCCCTTTCCGCAAAAAAATTGCAAAAATTCGCTTATTTACGCCCGAGATTATTTTTTTGTGTAAAGTGACCGCATTCATTGAATTCCCGTGATTCAAAACTCCTTGCCCTAAATTATCACAATACGCTTGTTTCCCCAGATAATTTTTCGTGTAGAATGACCGCGTCCATCGAATTCCCAATGGTCGAAAACCCCTTCCTTAAAAAAGTCACGGGAGTACCTCCATTTACATTAATGATTTTTGTGTAAAGTGACCGCATCAATTGGATTCGCTTCCGTCGAAAACTCTTTCCACCAAAAAATCACGGGAATACACTTGATTACACCCGGTATAACTTTTTGGGTAAAGGGATCGCATCCATTAAATTCCTCGTGGTCGAAAGCCCCTTCCTAAAAAAATCACGGAAATGCGCTTGCTTACACCCAAGATAATTTTTTGTGTAAAGTGACGCATCCAAAGAATTTCCTCCAGTCGAAAACTCCTTCCACCAAAAAATTACGAAAATACGCGTGTTTACATCCCGAATAATTTTTCGTGTAAAGTGACTGCATCCATCGGATTCTCAATGATCGGAAACCCCTTCCTCCAAAAATTCACAGGAGTACCCTCATTTACATCAATGATGACTTTTTTGTGTAAAGTGATTTCGCTTCGGTCGAAAACCTCTAAACAAAAAAAAATCTTAATAACGCTACTGGTTCAATTGAAACTGCAAAAAATTCGGCACCGTAGTGCATAATGCTGCAACAAATTATTTTTTTGAAGCCGTCAAGTTTATATAACAAAACTGCCAAATTTCGCGGTTCTCGGGGCTTTGGACAACCATATAGTTTAACTGAGGCTATATTTCAAAAAAATAGAAATTTGCATTTAAGATTGTACCTCCTTGATGCTTAGGTCGAAGTATGGAGGTTGGATATGGCACACCCATTGCTGGGCATGGTGAAACTTGGGGCCTTGAAAAGTGCGTTATTTGTATGTTTTTGGGGACCGAGACCACTTAGACGCGAAATGACAAAAAGCACCCTATAGTTTGCCCCTAAGCCCGAAATTATGGAAAAAACCCGAAAGTTCTAGCTCTTCCCGTTTTGGCTTTAGAGGGGGGACATGAAGTTTGGAGGCCAAGTATATTGTAAGTTGACACTATCGCGCCACCTATGATTTTCTATTTCATTTTGCATTTCTCTTTTTATTTTGTTTTGTGTAACAGCAATAAATATTTTTCATTTTCATCTCATTTTGTTCAACAACCCGCGAAATTCGAAGAATAAAATTTAAAGTTAAAATTCTACAGTAAACCAATGTGCACATTGTAACCATTGCAGTAAAACCTGCCATTGTTTATATAGTGTAAGATTGGTTATACTCCGTACTCTGCGCTGTGCCATGCCAGGCTGCGCTGATCCAGCCCAGCATAGCCTGGCGTAAGAGTATAATCCAGACTTTAGTTATTGATTTTTTTGTTTCTATTTATTCTATATATATATATTTTAATAATGAATGAAACATTTCTATTATGCGTCCAGCGTGGAAAAATTGAAGTTCCATGTTTTGGAAAATCGAGGTTATTTAGTCAAAGTTTTTAGCTACGATCATATTTCTTGGCTATTGGAATCAGCATAAAAAATTAATTAAGGTCGGTGAATCAAAACAATGAATCATGGGAAAATTGTCGAAAAACGACATTGATAGTCGAAAATTGCTCTCAAAAAGAAAAAAAATGTATCTTAGTTTTCTGTTTTTACCAAAAAGGAGTTATGTACAGCTTTGACACGATGAATACATGTACTTTAACATATTAAAACATACACGAAAACACAATATTGACAAAGTTATCTAGAGCACAAAAGTCCTATGTGGTATCAGACATAATGCAACAAGGTGTTATGTGAGTTTTTTTACACTTGGAAGACTGTGTTGGACATTTGCCATTGTGACAAAACACTATATTAAATTTAGTTTTGACACATTTGGCATTATTTTTGCACAGAAAAACAGAACACTGAGAACAGAGCAGTTTTTTGTTGAGAATGAAATACATGCGTCAGAATTAAGCTTATGATTTAATGGTTATGAATCAATAGAACTCATCATCTGATGACTATATTACATTTATAGTCAATTTTTTTTTAATGGTTGTAACCGAAAAAAGATGAAATGAAGTATACATTGGTTGTTCAATTATCGCGCATGTGCACACTATACTGTATTACAGAGAAAAACGCGGTGATAGAAGTTATTGACGGAATTGATGGCTATTTGTTAGGAAAAAAGTTGGAACTAAGAGAAAACTTTGGCACATGGATCTTATTTAATGAAAAAAATTCGGAAATTAAGATTGTGATACAATCGGTGTGCTTTGAAAAGTTCAAATCTCAAAATACGGCGCACCGCGCCGCCGCAGCGCTAGTCTTTTGCTTAGCTCTTTCTGCGCAGAGCGAATAATTTTTTTAGCCGTGCGAAATTTTTTTCGGACATTTCTCGCATTGGACGGAAATTATTTTAAAGAGTTATCGAGTTAGGTTGAGAGTTTGGTCACGCTTTACAGCCGCCGGTTAATCAATTCCTAACATACAGTCAACAACGATATTATCTCGGCACGACATTCTGCATGCGTACTTACTTTCAGCATTTTTGCGTTACAAGCATTTGAAAAAACAGACTATAGTCTTCACACATTTCACATTATTTTTGTTCCATTCCATAGTTTTTTTAGCATTTTACAAGCCATGGCTTGTTGGACTGACAAAATGGCTTGTAGAATTTTAGTCTAACAAGCCAAAATGGCTTGTCAGAATTTTTTGAGTCATGTGTTTGATCATATCGGATACAGAAAAGATGCGTTTTGGTGCATTTTAGAAGGTCACAATCTCAAAATTTTCCGGCGCTTCGCGCCGCTTATAACTTAAATAAGCATTATTATTTATTTCCTAGCTCAGGCACTGCTTCTAACATGTCTACCTTCATTTATCATTTAATCCTTAATAGTTATAATCATCCTAAACGTATTATCTCACGTTTCAATTGGTAATCTTCAATATTTTGTCTTGATATTTAATGAAGATTCACATTTTTCCCTTGACACATTTTTTGAGAAAGATCAATACGTCAAGTCTGTAAACTTTTTGAAGCAATTATTCCTTTCTTAACGTAAAATCAATCCAAAAGCTTCATGGAAGTAGTTTTCGGAAATTTCTACTCTTCTTACTCATATCTTTTCGGCCAAGTTCATGAGAGTGTGTGAATAAATTAATGGTTTTACAATTTTTCAAACATAAAATTCCAGAAATTACGACCTTTGAACAGAAAATTCGAAACTAATTCTTCAAATAAGTGGTTGGAAAATTGATTTTCCAGCATCGCAGAATGTCAATACCCAAAAAATTTTTCCGACGTTTCAGGCAGGAAAGATTAATAGCTTTTTTGGGCTCTCACTAGTCATCATAGAGGACTTAACCATCGATTTCTCATGTAATTCAAAGTCATTATGTTCTTGGATAGTTTGCTGGAAAATTTTTTCGACAATGCTTGTAGATTAGACTTCGATCAAACTCAAAAATTTCAAATGTTTCCTGAATTTTAATGAATTAACAGCTCTAAAATGTTATTGAATAAATGTTGAATGACATCTCTTTTTTGATCGATTGCCATGATGCTCAATATATACATTTGTTTAAAAATAACCTAGCATTGGAATTTATTCACGTATACTGATATTATAAAATTGGCTTGTAAAAATTTGGAATGGCTTGTAAAATTTTAGGTCAACAAGCCACTTGGCTTGTGACTCGTCGGTCAAAAAAAAACCCTGTACCATTCTCTGAGAACAGTTGGGTGTTTTTGTTGAGAATGAAACGCATGCGTCAGAATTAGACTTATGATTTAATGGTTATAAATCAATACAACTCATCATTCGATGATGATGAAATCATTATCTTTGCTAAAAAACCTGCCATTTGGCTGAAAGTGACAAAGTGACAAATCACAAAACGGGAAATATTCACAGTGTGGATGAATATCAGTCTATTATTTGAAACAGCAGAAATCACAATCAGCTTTGGTTCAAAATATTTCTGGTTGTTTAATCTCAGCCAAGAAATATTTCCTGTTGCAAAGCGTTTAGTCAAAAAGGTCAAGGGTACTAATGGTGAGAAAATTCAATTTCATGATATTCATTGGCCACGCGCTATTGAGTTTGCATGCATATCCCTACCCAAAGACTGGAAGCAAGTGAGCATACAAGGTCATTGTTTCATGTCCTCTATTCAATTCGTATTATCCCTGTAGGTCGACTAATGATATAACCATCATTTTTTTAGACACAAAAATTCTTAGGTCGACTGTCCCAGTAAGTTGACCGTCCCAGTAAGATGACAATCATACGAAGTCGACTATACTGATAAGCCCAAAGTCCATGAAAGTTTGAAGATCCAAATTTGAAATTCAGATTGCTTGGACAGTCGACCTAGTTGCATACAATCATTCAAGTTGATTTGAGGTTAATGCAGAATCACCCAGTCATCCTATCAATTGAAAGGAAATTGAAGATTTGAAGAAAACAGTTGAAATTTATTTCAACAGTGTACTAAAGCCTCTATGAAAGTCTAATGGCTGGCGATGTTGATAGTGATAGCTCCAGTGAACAAGAATTTTGACTTCTCTTGATTGTGAAGTATATCCTAAATGTGTGATTATTTTTCCGGTGTTATGTGACTTTATAATGCAACAAAGTGTTTTGCGTTCTTAATTATGCAAATAAGACAAACGTACTTCTGTTGTCGGTCTGAAATTCTCGTGATACATTGTCCATCCTATACTTCTACCGTAACATGAAACAGTGTCAAAACATACCAAACAGAGAAAAAATGGCACACTTCTGACTTCATTTGCTACGTACACAAAATGCACTTTTTGTTACACAACACCTTGTTGCTCCAAGGAGTGGGAAATTGCTCACGAAAAGTACAAAGTTGTATCTTATTTCTCTGTTATATAATAAGGACCCACAAAACAAATTGGCCAACAATAATGCACCAGTTCGTTGGAAAATGAATAAGGTGCCAAATAGTACCATACTTATCGTAATCGTTCAAGTAGTTTATTCATTGAATAAACTTAATTCAAAATCGACCAATTTTTTTCAGAGAATTCTAAACTTCTGAGCCGCACTGTAGGTCTCGATGGGAAGCTTGCGCAGTTGCCGAATAAGCCATACAACGATGTTAATTAGCTTGCTGGCTGCAGTAGCAAAACTATGAAACATAATTAAACATAATGCTTTTGGAATTCCTCTTTACAATTCTGATGTGTTTTATTTCTTTGATTCGTCCTTAAAACTTGAAGCGTATACTAAAATAGGTGTCATGGGGTCAGTAAGAATCCTGCCAGTCGTATCTAAATTGGCGTTAAGAATTCTTCCATTCATCATATGCTGCACCGAAAAAATACGATATTCTATGCGATAAACATTCTAATAGCACAAATGATATCGGATTAGTTATCGAGAGCTTGACCGGCGCAGCTATTAGAAATTTGAATGCTGTTTCCGACTTCGAAGGAGACTGTGACATTGAAGAAGTCAAAGGACGCGTAAATTCCATCCGAAAACCATATTTTACGCCGTGTCTGCACAGGCAGCGCCACGACTTCGTTATAAAAGAACTTCAGAAGCATCAGTTCATGATAGATATGGTATATACTTTGGATAGTGAAATATAATTTGAAATCATTTTACCGTACCGTATCTTTACCGTATTTTACCGTATCGTACTTGCTTTTTGATGCTACCATATCATGTACCATGTACATCTAGGTATCATACATAACTTACGGATTCGACATCACACAGAAATATAGGTTGTCTAAAATTTTTGTTCATTAGAATGTATGTCCGAATTCTTTATTTCAAATTCATGCGCTTCGAAACTTGTGGCGGAAGTTGAGTATAATTGCTTTTTGTGTAGAATAAACAATCAATTGACCGAAAACACTCATTTAAATCTAACGTTTGTTCCTACTTTTTATCTGTTAGCTGGTAGATTTCGGTTGCAATGAGGGCAAATTTTTATTACGAGCTCGTCATCGTTTACCTTCCATTGAAAATTTAATTGGCGTTGATTTAGACGCCGAAGTTTTATCCAGAGCGGCGTTAAATTTGGATCCCGATAACGGTGCTATATCAATATCTGAACGCGCTCTTCGTTTCAAACTTTTTTATGGCGATATTAGTCGGTACGATCGACGTCTGGAAATGGCCGACGCTGTGGTGGCTATAGAATTGTGAGTCAGTTTTGTAAATCAGTTCATTCTCCGCATTTCAATCCGGCATTCATGAAATTTATGTTGTCTGAATATCCTCACTAGCTACTCCGTAAACTTTCAGTGGATGACACCGATGATTAACCGATTTTAATAATATCGATATTGGAGTCGGAAAATTGTTCGTACAAGCTTGACATAGCTCTATTTTTCATCGTTTCATTTATTATCGTTGAGTTTTTATCTCTCGTAGTGATTATATTTCGGTATCGTTTCATTGTTTCGAATTTTTTCTTTGAGGATCGCTGTTTCAATATATTTTCTGTAGTTTTCAAAACTGTTGGAAAACTTATCGCTCTTATTTCGCGTATTTCAGATCTAAATGGAATAATTGATACGTTTCCAATATTTAGCCTCCTGTAATACTTATTTTAGAATCGAACACGTTGATGTACATACACTGCAGAACATCCCGCGAGTAATATTTGGTCAAATAAAGCCCCATATTGTTATCCTGACGACGCCTAATGTCGAGTTCAACGCTCTTTTTGAAATGAATGGTCGTCGTTTCAGACACAAAGATCATAAATTTGAGTGGACAAGGAAGGAATTCCAATTGTGGTTAGTGACATTAAAAATTTTACACTTTATTTTTGATGAATGGAAGGTATCCTTTTATTTGGAGTTACGGACTTATGAACTTATGTGAACTTTACTGGAATGTTATGAAAAGTTAGAACTGCTTTATTTAACATGCACAATGACTGATACAATTCGTAAAGAATACCGTATAAACAGTTTTTGAATAATTTTTGTCTCTCAATGTAAATCTGAATTGTATTATTTACTCTTAGGTGTGAAAAAATAGCGCTCAAATATCCGGAATATAATGTAAAATTCAGCGGTGTGGGTGAACCGCCTAACGACCGCAAAGAAATTGGTTTTTGCACTCAAATTGCTATTTTTCGAACTAAACGCGATTATTATGTTGATAGCAAGCGAATAAAACGGCAAAATCGATTGAAAATCAATAACCGCTTTGGCGATAAAAATTTCATTGAAGAAAAAGATGAAACTGACGATGATTTTCTGGACGTAAAGCCTTATAAATTGGTAATTCATTTCTGAACAAAAACGATCTACTATGTAAAACCAGCCTTGAAAATTTCAGTTGTACGATATAAAATATCCGAATCTACCATCCGCGACACGAATAGAAAGAATCCATTGCGACGCTAGGAACTTTTGCGAAAAACTGAAACGCGAATATCACTTGCCTGACGAGTATTATGGAGGTCGTTGCGGAAATTGGTATAGTTTCATATCGCTAATGGAGAATCGTTCAATACGGAAACGCGTTAAAAATGAATATGACTTGATGTGAGTATCTAGCATTGACTTGACAGTTTAATTTTCTGGTTGTTGACCTACGCAAATTTTTTTCATTCCATCTTGTGGTAGATCCTGAGTATTCTCTTCTTTGACTTGAGTTGTATAACTTTCCGGCTCGAAATTTTCTGTCACCTCCACGGCATTTCGGTCCATCCGCAGTGCGTTGAGCCGAATCACTCATGATTCACTTGTCTTGTTCATCTCGTACTTCTTCGAATGTGAGGAACTTAACACCTCATTGTAGTGATCTGTTGTACTTGGCAATCAAAACTGCGCTGGGGCACAAACGAAACTTAAGGATTCGTGTTTGCTCGTACAAACCAGAATTTTGATTCGTCAATCGTCAGCAGTGTTTTTTTCTGCATCCGGCTTTCTGCACCGTGCAGAGGAGCCATAAAAAGTTTCTGCACTGCTGTTTCCTCTTGTTGCAATACAATAATAGTGAATCTAGGGAAAAAGCAAATTATGTGTTATTTATTGATATCAGAAGCGTGACATTTTAAAGTGTCAAAATAAGAAAAATAAATGATTTTAAAAGTTATGGCACATTATAGAAGAATATGTGATCAAACGGGTATCACTAATCGGTGGAGTTCGCATGCCGACGCGGACTGTGGATATGGTCTAATTGGCGGAGGCGGATCTTGTCGGCGGATACATCCGCGTATCCGTTGTCTATTCGGTGGATGAAAAAGACGGATTCCACATTTTTTGAGCGGATATTGATATCTAATCGGCATACACGGAAAATGCAGAGATCCACCCTCGGCAGGTCTAAAAAGCGGATGTTTCGTGGATTGCGAATCTTTTTTTTCAAAACTTTCCGAATGTGTTTCTAGAGTTGGCAACTTTTTTGGCAGATATGCATGTCTAAAAAGCGGATTTTTAAGAAGAGGGCGGATACATATCCGCCATTCCCACAATGTCTAATCAGCGGAAATGTAAAGAGGATATGTGAATATGGGTTTCCGACTATTGGGGATTTGATGGGCGCAGTCACTTTACATGAAAAATTGTCCCGGGTGTAAACAAGTGTATTTTCGTGATTCTTTGAGGCAAGGGATCTTGGGCTACAGGTAATTCAATGAATGCCCTCACTTTACCCAGAAAACTATCTGGTTTGTAAACAATCGTTGCAGAGACTCCAATGGATTCATCACTTTACATAAAAAATTCTTGGAAGACAGACAAAGCCTTTTTTTGTGATTATCTGGGGCAAGGGGTCTTGGGCTACAGGTAATCCAATGAAAGCACTCACTTTACACAAAAAATTATGCTGGGGGTAAACAATCGTTTTCATCATTTTTTGGTGGAAGGGGTCAACCATGGGAAATTTCTGGAATACAATCACTTCACACAAAAAATTATCCCAGATGTAAGCAAGCATATTTTCGTGATTTTTTGGTGGATGGTGTTTTTTACCACAGAGAATAAAATGGATGTCATCACTTTATACACAAAACTACTCTAAGTGTAAAAAATGTATTTTGCGATTTTCGGGGATGAGCTTTCTGACTATGAGGAATTCAATGGACACAGTCACTTTTCACAAAAAATTGTTCTGTGTGCAAACAAAAGTATTTATGCGGTTTTTTGGGTTGAGGGGTTCTTGGTCATGGGGATTCAATTGAAATGGTCACTTTACACACTTTTATGAAAGTGAGAATTCGAAGCTCTAAAATTGTTTTTTACTGTTTCTTTGATGTGAATATGACCAGATTTAAAACTTCATTGTGCTTCTTTGAAGGTTTTCATGCATGGTTGAGGAGAACTTGGTTTAAAGTTGGAAAGAATTCACTTTCATTATATTGCATTTTGATCCTTTCAAAAAAACTAAGTCTAGTCCACTTCTTTTTCTAGCTTGGCAACTATCCAAGCTATCATCTCAAGGCAACTACCTAAAATTCCTTTTTCGTGCGCCATCAGGGCATTTTCGAATAAACTAGTATAAAAAGAGTTGAAAATGAAGAAGAACAGAGAAATTTAGTTAGTTCAAAATTGAACTATACTATTAAATTACTATTGAGTAGTGTACTTCTAATGTAAATTTTATTTATAGACAAAGACAAACAGCAAATATATTCAACAAAAACAAACAAAAAAAATTTTTACAACAATAACACAGAAAAACAAATATTGCCAACAAACGCTAATCACAAATATTTATACAATGAACCAAGATTTAACGAGAAAGATTTTAATTTTTAAAAAAAAATTTTAAGAATTTTTATAATTTGGAAACATTTAAAGAAAAAAATTTTTCTAAAAATTGGTTCAGGCATATTCTCGAACTACCACAATACCAAAAACATTGTTCTAATTGCATTTTCAATTGTTCCACTGCCTCCAATGACATAGCTTTTTTTGTCCACCAATTACTCTTGCAAGTCTTTTCAGTGGATATCGACTTTTGGAACACTGGACTGCTACCCTGGCATCTCAGTGTCAATCTTAATCAAAAATTGGAAAAATTCCTTAATTTTTAACAAATTTTAAAAATTCAAATTTCTCTGAAATTATGTTAGGGCAAGTCCTACAACCTCAACAAAACCAAAAACATTGTTCTAATTGAATTTTGAATCATTCCACTGCCTCAAATTTTATATCTGCCAATTAGACTTCCACATGTCTAATCCGTGGACAAAAAAGGGGGATATCACTGGAACTCAGCTCCTGAATTCAATGTTGACTCTCTGAACACTGAACTGCTATCCTAGCATCTCAATGTTGATCTTAATCGAAAATTTAAAAATATAAAAAAATTTTAAAAATTCAAATTGAAAAAAAAAACATTCAGGCATGTCTTCAAACCTCCAGAATAAAAAAATATCGTTCCAATTGCATTTTCAATCATTCTACTGCCTCCAATGTCATACCTCCTTTTTGTTGGGGTTGCCACAGGTGCACGTGTTCAGCTTCCGGCATCGGTGCGCAGGCGGAAGGACGCGGCGAAAAGTGGCAAAAAAGAAAAGAAAATTTGCATAGAGAGATGCAGCCACTGTTTCCCAGATTTTGTGTTTATTTGTCAGTGTGAAAATATTATTATGTTTTTTGGGGCGTTGCCGCCAACATCTTTATTTATAATATTTTTATTATTATTATTTTTGGCGTCACCCGTCGTTTTCCCAATACAAGTTGGACCAGTAGCTTGTATTGTTTTGTGAGCATAGTGGAGGCTCTTTTAAGATTAAGTGTGGAGACTTGGGTAGGATCTCCTGAGGTATGTGCCAAGGTGTTCTGCCTGAGGTTTGGTGAAAGTTCTGGTGAGTATCTGGTGAAACGTCTGGGAGAGTTTTTAGTTTATTGTTTTTGTTAGCCTGTGGTCAGAACTGTTGCAACTTCCTTTGTCTAAACCCAAAGGCCAGTTACATCATCCTCTACCCACAGCAGCCTAACACTTTTCATATCCGCTGATTAGACTTTCACATGTCTAATCAGTGGAAATGAAAAGGTGGATATCATTTAAACTCGAATCCATAACCCAATAATGGGTTTCAGAAACCTGAATCTGCTAAAGGGTATCTTATTAATGATATTTATTGAAAATTATCAAAATTTAAAAATTAACAAAAAAAATTTCAATTCTAAAAAAATTTTAGATTTTTACATTTTGGTAAAAACATGTGGAGTGATGTCCAAAAAGAGTAGGAAAAAAAATTGTTGGAAATGTGTAAAATTTTTGGGGAAGGATGATCCAAATTCCTAGTTTGGTATTCTGGTGGCTAGAATTATATAGGTACCAGGTAATTTGTTCCACCAGAGATTTCCAACATTTTAGAAACTCCTGTGTTAAGGAATTCTCTGATACTACGCTCTCAAAAAGTTGAAGCTGCACAGTTTCCTCAATATAAAGTTCCTCATCCCATTCATTAATTGGTAATTTTCATAATTAGGTTTGGATTTAGTTTGGATCGTCCTTCCCCAAAAACTTTACACATTTCCAACAATTTTTTTCCTACTCTTCTTAGATACACCTGAACATGTTTTTACCAAAATTTAAAAATTCAAATTTTTTTTTTAATTTCGAAATTTTGATAATTTTCAATAAATATCATTAATAAGATACTCTTGAGCAGATTCAGGTTACTGAAACTCATTATTTGGTTATGGATTCGAGTTTAAGTGATATCTGCCTTTTCATTTCCACGGATTAGACATGTGAAAGTCTAATCAGCAGATATGAAAAGAGGGATATGACATTGGAGGCAGTAGAATGATTGAAAATGCAATTGGAACAATGTTTTTTTTTATTCTGGAGGTTTGAAGACATGGCTAAACATTTTTTTTTCAATTTGAATTTTTAAAATTTCTTAAATTTCAAAGTTTCTTTTTGTATTTTAAAATTTTCGATTAAGATCAACACTGAGATGCTTGGATAGCAGTTCAAAGAGTCAACATTGAATTCAAGAGCTGAGTTCCAGGGAAATCCACCTTTTTTGTCTGTGGATTAGACATGCGAAAGTCTAATAGGCGGATATAAAAAGAAAGAAAGAAGGATATAGCATTTGAGGCAGTAGAAAGATTCAATATGCAATTAGAACAATGTTTTTGGTATTGTTGATATTGCAGGACTTGCCCTTACATAATTTTAAAAAAATTTGAATTTTTAAAATTTTTTAAAAACTTGAGAATTTTTCCAATTTTCGATTAAGATTAATTGGCAGACAAAAAAGGCGGATATGTCATTTGAGGCAGTAGAACGATTGAAAATGCAATTAGAACAATGTTTTTGGTATTGTGGTAGTTCGAGAATATGCCTGAACTTATTTTTAGAAAATTTTTTTTCTTTAAATGTTTTCAAATTATAAAAAATCTTAAAATTTTTTTAAAAATCAAAATGTTTTTCGTTAAATCTTGGTTCATTGTATAAATATTTGTTATTAGCATTTGTTGTAAATATTTGTTTTTCTGTGTTATTGTTGTGAAAATCTTTTTTGTTTGTTTTTGTTGAATATATTTGTCTTTTGCCTCTGTCTATAAATAAAATTTACATTAGAAGTACACTACTCAGTTGTAATTTAATAGTACAGTTCAAATTTGAACTAACTAAATTTCTCTGTTCTTCTTCATTTTCAACTCTTTTTATACTAGTTTTTTCGAAAATGCCTGGATGGGGCAGAAAAAAAAGAAAATTGGGTAGTTGCCTTGAGATGATAGCTTGGATAGTTGCCAAGTGAGAAAAAGAAGTGGACTAGATTTAGTTTTATTGAAAGGACCAAAATCCAATATAAGGACAGTGAATTTTTTTCAACTTTATACCAATTTCTCCTTAACCATGCATGAAAACCTTCAAAGAAGCACAATGAAGGACATGAGTTTTAGTGATGTCCGCTTTTTTTCTGCTGATTAGACTTGCAAAAGTCTAATTGGCAGACAAAAAAGTGGATATGACATTTGAGGCAGTGGAACTAACTAAATTTCTTCGTTCTTTTCATTTGCAACTTTTTTTATACTAGTTCATTCGAAAAGGTCCTGATTGAACAGAAAAAAAAGAATATACTTGCTTGGATAGTTGCCAAGTCAGAGAAAGAAGTGGACTAGATTTATTTTTTTTGAAAGGATCAAAATCCAATATAACAAAAATGAATTTTTTCCAGCTTTAAACCAATTTCTCCTTAACCATGCATGAAAACCTTCATAGAAGCACAATGAAGTTTTAAATTTGGTCATCTTTACAGCAAAGAAATAATAAAGAACATTCTCAGAGCTGTCCCCTGTTTGGTAAAAGTGTGTAAAAATACAAATCAACAACTCCTCAACTCAAAAACCACAGAAATAATTTTGTTTGCACACAGAACAATTTTAGTGTGAAGTGACCGTGTCCATTGAATTCCTCATAGTCAGAAAGCTCATCCTATAAAATCGCAGCACTACATTTTTTACACTCAGAGTAATTTTGTGTATAAAGTGATCGCATCCATTGAATTCTCTGTGGTAAAAAACATCGTCCACCAAAAAAATCACGAAAATATGCTTGTTTACGTCCGGGATAATTTTTTGTGTAAGTTGATTGGATTCTATCAATTCTCCATAGTTGAAAACCCCTTCCACCAAAAAATAATGAACAACGATTGTTTACACCCAGCATAATTTTTTGTGTAAAGTGAGTGCATTCATTGAGTTCCCTGTGGTCTAAGACCACTGGCCCCAAATCATCACAAAAATAGGCTTGTTTACACCCAAGAATTTTTTTGTGTAAAGTGATGCATCCATTGGATGCCCTGCAGTCGAAAACCTCTCCAACCAAAAAATCACAAAAAGATTGTTTACACGCTGGATAATTTTTTTTGTGTAATATGAGCACATTCATTGAATTCTCCGTGGTCCAAAACTTGCTCCAAAAAATCACGAAAATGTGCTAGTTTACACCTGGGACAATTTTTCGTGTAAAGTGATCGTGTCTATCGAATTCCCAATGGTGGAAAACCCATGTCCGCATACCCACTGTACATTTCCGCCGATTAGACATTGTGCGGATGGGGGATATGTATCCGCTCTCTTCCCCAAACTCCGCCTTTTAGACATGCATGTCCGCCAAAAAAGTTGCCAACTCTGGCAAGACATTCGGAAAATTTTGAAAAAAATCCGAATTCCTCAAAACATACCCGCCTTTCAGACATGAAAAAAGTAGATTCCGAGTCCGCCGAATACACATAAATATCCGCAAAAAAAGCGGATATATATCGGCCGACAAGATGTGTCCGCCGATCAGACCATATCCGCAGTCCACGTCTGCATGTGGACTCCGCTGATTAGTGATACCCTGATTAAACACATGACTCAAAAAATTTTGCACCAGTGCAGAAATCACTATAAAAAAATTCTGCACGAAGCCTAAAAACTCTGCACTGTGCAGAGTAAAACACTGTTCGTCAGTGAATTCCTGGGCGCAGGTATCAATAACTCTTGCACATATATAGTAGCATATAATTTTAACATCACGTTGTAGGATAGTTTACTAAAATTTTGCTTCAGAGTATTTTTTATAATGACAACTCAGATTTATCATTATTTCAAGTGCTTTTCTGATTTTCATGTGACGACAATCGGTTGAGTTACATAGCTGTTAGCCCGCTTTGGAAGCTTGACATTCGACTGATATAGTTCTTTTGAGCTATATTGATGTGGGAAAAATTTGAAGACGTATTCCGCTATGCTCTAAATTTCATTTCGATTTCAGGTTCTGGATCTTCAAATTTTAGCTCACTTGGGTCTATACTCCCAAAATTTTTCCGATTGACCACTTTACTACTACAAATATGCATGTTGGTTGTGGAAAAACTTATTTCCGCGTACGAAAACACTGAAGTAAAAATAATTTTGAAGACAAACTTTTGCAATATGCGTGTCTACTAATACAAATTTGAAATTAGGGAACGTATTTAGCTCTGTCGTACTTGCACATAAGAATAGAATAAAAAAACAACGCAACTTTGACAAATTAGCATTTTTTGTTTAGTGAACGACCAACTTTTCAGCTAGACGTTTATGCCCACAACATGAACTGGGATACGGACAATTCGCCCCCAGCGATTCGCCCCTGGTAATTCGCCCCCACTGCAGTTCGCCCCCCAGACAATTCGCCCCCAACACAATTCGCCCCCACAATTCTCCCCCGTGATTGGCCACCAATTCACTGTTTTTTTAATTCAAAAAATTCAAATTTAAAAATAATTCCACTAGGTTGTTAGCGGTTATGTAATAGCATTTCTACACATCCATACACAATACCTAGAGATTTTTCCCGGCCGAAATAGCATGTTTATTTATGAATTCTGCATGCAAGTATTATGTACAAGAAGAAAAAGATCTACAGCAATGTTCCAAATGAAGGTCCACAAATAATTTAAAAAATTTTTTTTGGAATATAAGATTTTTTTACTGTTGCAGTTAGCACTAAGTCAGTATAAGCATTTTTTACTCATACAGTTAGCAATACAGGCATTTGAGCAGTAGTTCCCTAGAGTTGAAGTGGCCGGTTGTTTTTTCACTTGAAACAAAATGTGTGGCTGTGTTCAAAATGAAAGCTTGCAGCTAAAGTTTATCTGACTGAAAATAATCAATTTCGACCGAAACTTTGTGAAAAATCTCAACACTGGCAATTTAAAAATTCGTATTTTTTCAAGTTTGTAATGATGGTGTCCTAATCCTCAGAAACCATGCCGAATTTTAGTCTGATGGCGTGAATACCTGGGAGAATTTACGCAGAACTTTAATTTGTAACACGGATATCATAGGCAGAATTGCGAGTCATTTATGTTTTTCGATCTGCATTTGTTTTTTTTTATTTTTGTTTCTTTTCGTTTAATTTTTTGATTTTTTCCTTTATATTTTTCTTCTGTTTTTTCTATTTTTATTCTTTTTTGTTTTTGGTACAACGAAAAGTTGTCACAAAAAAGATAGTGAAGAACACGATAGAGTCACATGTAGAATAATTGTGATACTTCGTCATAATCTTAATTTCTCTCTATAGATCCCGATAAAAAGTTTCAAGAAATGAAGCTGGAAAAAGAAAATCTGAAGATATATTACATAACGTATCATTGAATTGCTTTTAAATCTAAAACCTGGTGAGTATAGTACCAGGGGCGGATTACTGGGGGCAAATTGCTCAGGGGCGAATTGTCCGGGGACGAACTGCAGTGGGGGCGAATTACCAGGGGCGAATTGTGGGAGACGAATTGCTGGGGGCGAATTGTCTTAGAACCACATGAACTCAGGCCCCACCATTCAGCTCACAAAACAATAGCAGTTGCAGTGTTGAGCGTAGTGGTGAATATAAAAGTTACCTGCGAATAAGAATGATAAAATAAAATGAACATGGACTCATGGGCACATTGGCGCACCGAGGCTGGAAGTCACGTTGTTTACGTGTTTAGTTACCTCAACGCCTACATCTGGTGGTTAATCATTCTGGGTCTAGTTGAAGCCTAGGCTGGATTCAAGATTTGTTCTGCGCTACAGTTCAGGAAAATTCCATTGTACACACGGTTTTTTAGGCCAATTTGGAGCCATGGCCCCTAAAAATTCTGATTGGCTCCTAAAAATTTTGCGGCACATGCCAAATTGGCTTGTAAAAATTAGAGCTTAACCACCCTTTTGATTAGGTATTCATGTGAGGAGATGCATTTTTATGCATTTTGAAATGGAAAATACCAAAAATTTTCCGGCGCTCGGCGCCGGATTTCAGATCATTGATGATTCGTGGTATTATTTCTGTTGTGCGGTTAGAAAATATCGGCCTAGCTTATGCTTATAGCTTTGAAAAACCAGCATTTTATGGATGAATGTTTGACCTTGTATTGTTTTTTCCATTTATTTGACAAAAATCAAGATTTTTCTAGATTATTTTTAAAAAACCGTTCTGCGTCGCTTTAGAATTTTTGGCTTTGGTGAACACAACTTTTTGCATTTGGAAAATGATTAAAATATCATCAGCATGGGAAAATAGCAGAAGTTCTTGCTCTCTGAAGATGCCATCCAGATTCATTGTTGCTTGCATAATTTTTGAATTTTAGTTTGCCCCACTGAATACACATTGAATTCAGTGAAAAAATAAACCTTTCATGCAGGAAAAAGACATTAAAAATATTCATTTTCCAACGTTATAGAATATCATAATCTAAAATTTTCTTCCAGTGCTAAGTGCCGGAGATATTAAAGTCAGGAATCGCACTTTTTTATGCTTTATAGCATTTGAAAACAATCGCTTTTGATGAATAATTGTGATTGGTAAATTACTGGCTCCAGAGATATATAAGATCCACAACGGAGTAAAATGTTTCACCTCTTCCATCAATGAAATGGTGAAAAGATCATGATAGATTATTGGCAGTTGCAGAAGAATGTGCTGAAAAAAAAGCATTTTCCGACATTCTAGAGGCCCCAAAATCAAAATTTCTCGGCGCAAGGCACCGAACAAATTACTTTAGCCAGACATTTGATTTCTCACTCAAAACTCAGGAAATTCAATTTTAAAAGTCAGGAAGTGAATGAAGTACATGGGAAGTAACTTTTAATCATTTTTTTGATGAAATTAAGCGAATTTATCAATTTTGGAGTGAGGAACTAAAATTACTCTGCGCAACCAAATTTTTCCCTAAGTCACAGATCAACCTTACTTTTGTGAAAAAACCTGATGATTGATTTGAATAATGACTGATCTAATACGTGAGCCTTATTATTCTGTGTGTGATTAAGAATGTATTCAAAATGATTGATCTGCTATGTGGACTTCCACTGTGGTTTTGAAGGGTGTTTTCGACTAAATTCGTTGAAAAAACATTGTTTTTTACTACCCCATTTATTTACAAACGTTTTAGTTTTGGCTTGTTGAAATTCGTGTTAACCCGTTAAATTTTGACCCTAGGAGCCAAATGGCCTGTCGAGGAAAAATGAAAAAAACCCTGATTCTACAACAGAGAAATGTGTTTTTTAGAAATATAAGATTCAAATTCTATCAGATTCTGACCGTGCCATCGTGTCATTTGATCATTTAGCCCTTTGAGTTTTTACGAATTACTTTTATTTTCCATTCGTTTACAGTTATTCATTATCCGAAAAATGTTGGCCTTTGGATTTGCCGTCAGAACGTTGTTTTTTTGAAATTGACCCCTACGGTGATGATTTTTGCACTGGATGGAGCGACAATGAAGATGACAAAAGTGATCAAACAAACTGATCTTCAGGTACAATTTTATTTTGTATGATACCCCTTTCTATTTGAACTTTATGCTTGATTGTTTGCTGATAGTAGAGAGTTCAGAAATAGGGCCTGAATCGGGCCTGGAATTTCCGGCTCGGTCCGAAAATTTTTTTTAGAAGCCCGAACCCGGCCGGGTCCGAAATCTTGCTTTAACCTTGAGGTCCGGCCCGGCCCAATTAAGAAAACGAGGCCCGAAGCCCCACCCAGAAGTTCGATTTTAAAATTTTGTGTAACTGCAATTTCATTTGGTATTTTACTACTGCTCAACATTGCACTTTCAGTTAATCATGATTCAACAATCAAGGAATAGTCACATTAAATCGATATTATCATACATGCAAGTGGGGAGTTTGGGGAATTTTGACCCCCAGCAGATTTTTGCTGACTCTCAGTAGATTTGACCTTCCCAGCAAGGATTGAGAAGGTGACGAACGAAAATGAGCAAGAGAGAAGAGAAAGTCGTCTTAAAAATGGAAATGATGCTGTAGTTTACCAATTTTTTAAACAAAGCATTACTTGATTCCAAAAAAGTAACATTAAAACTTTAAAAATGCTGTCTAAGACAATAATTTTACATATCTGACTTATAAAGGTTGAAGAATATGCTGCTTGGATGCAAGAAGACCTTTCTATGACCTCTCTTGTCGTTATCAAGAACGAAAAAAAATTCTATTCCACCCCCCTGTCCTGGCTAACCCCCTGTAGAATTTCTATGCTGTGCATGTATGGATATTACTCTTGAAAAAATTAAATCATCAACTGCCTGAAATGAAAATTATAATTGAATTGATTTATTGGAAATTGACTATTAAATAAGTTGTGAATCATTCAGTAGCACAAAACGCTTAAAAGAGTTGGTCTAAGTCCACGAAAGGGGACAAAGAGCAAAAAAACGGAAGCAGAAAAGAAAGAGTGTGTTAAAAGCATGGTCGAGCCGACTGCCAAGCTTTAACTACTTTGTCCATGGCTTTTGGTTTTAATAAAAAGTGAAAAATTGAAAATCTCTTGGTTTTCTTCAGGTACACTGTAAAAATTAGGTCTCACGAACAAAATTTATTTGATACAGTAATCACAATGAACATGATCAAAAACTATACCCTGCACATCAAAATTTTTCAGACTTTCTCAGGTTTTTCGGGCTTTTGAAAAATAGGTCGGCGCGGCCGGAGAATTGTTTCAGACAGTCCGAAGCCCGTATTTCGGGCCGGGCTTTCGGGCTTAAATTCAGGCCCTATTTGGAAATACGCGTTTATAAATTTTCTCGGCAATTGTGAGACATTTTCATTGAATACTTTTCTGGGGTTAGTGGAAAACTTGGAACTTTTGTGCATAACTTGAAAGGGTGGAATTTCACCCGTTGCACTATTTCTCCAAAATGAGCCCTGACCCGCAGAAAAATGTTCATGCTAAAATAAACAGCCTGTGTATACGGACACTTTTCTCGAGTTGACTGTAGCAGTTAGGCGAACCAATTGAGAAAAAGATTCCGTCATACCGTGGTGCTTAATCATAGTTTATACATACTAAATTATTTTTCCACACGTTTTTGATTGCATTGTAGATTATTGATACTTTTATAGTTATATTGTTATACCATCAACCATTTTATTTAAAGTGATGGATGCAGCGAAAACAAAGAAGGTAGACTTGATTTCATACGCAATTTTCACTTACAGGCCGTAGGCAGGGTAGTTGGGGGGCCATGCCCCCTCTTGAAATGGTTGAAGTGTTGAAAGGCTTTTTTCAAGTCACAGCAACAAGAAAGTCAGGTCAGAAAGGCCAATTTTACAGTAAATTGAGTGAAAAAATGCGTGCCCCCCGAAAAAAATTCCTGGCTAAAGGTCGGTTCACTTATATATAGTTTGAGACATCATACTTTGAAGAAACACAAAATTTCTTCGCGAGAATGAGCAAGGTTAAAATCATTGGAAAGCCATGCTTATCCAGTGTCGATTTGGATGGAACTGGGTCGTTAGATGTGTACTACTCGAGAAATTTGACCACTTAACGAGGTTATTGTAGAAAATTTCTTGCTATTCTGTTTGCCTTTGTTTTATTGATCAAGCTTTCTAAACTTTCCATACTACATCAGAAGTTCAACTTGACCCTGTTAAAGTAATTTTGCCAAGTTTCAAGAACATAAAGAGAGAAATAATTGACAAGGATTATAGTACCCCAAAAGGTGAAAAAATGTAAAGAAATAATGAAGATAACATCAGAAGAGTTTTGGAAAGCCTGGAAAACATGGAAAAAAATGTCAGTTACAAATGAGGTATCAGAATTTCAGTTCCAAGTGTTACACAGAACCTTAAACCTCAGCACTTTCAACTAAAAACATCAGCAGTTTGTGCATACTATGGTCCGGAGGAAAGCATAGAACACTTGCTATAATCTTGCGTGGAATCGCAAATATTATGGAAAAAAATTGAAAATAAAATTAAGAAACAGGTAGATAAAGAATGCAAAATAAATGAAAAAACAATTATATTGGGCATCCCAGAAAAGGCAGGACCAACAATGGAAACTCAGAATTTGATTACCTTATTTACAAAATGGTACATATGCATGTGCAAAGTCTCACAAAAAGAACTAGCTTCAGAGCACTTATAAACTTTGTTGACTCTCAGATTCCAACAGTGAAACAAACATGTAAGTACAAAAATACAAGCATCCCCATAATGTTAGAACTATTTACAGATCTAAACCCATAAATCAGTGTTTCCCCTTTTTTTTGAAATTGAAAAAATGTTATCTCTCTTGGTATTATCCAGAAGATAGAGGATGCTTTCTTTTTTCTTATCGTGTGTGAGGTAGTATTTTATATGTTAGTTTTACATACTACGTATGTTAATAAAAAAAACTTGCTTCATTTTCAGAAGTTATTAGAGGCATAGTCAGGAGGTGCTTTCATGATAATCAAGATTTCTTATCTACATACAGCGACCAATCAGAAAAGGCTTATAAGATATTTTACTGCATGTACATAAATAATTTTTTCCGGCTCTAATATTTGGATTTAATTTTTAGAAAAATATTTGCAAGCTGTCTGACGGGTGGAGAATCACTTGGGGAAACATTTTTGGGCATGATGCTGCTCGAAAAACTTTTTTTCGACTCAAAGATGAGCTTAGTAGCAATGCATCCTACACAAAAACTGTTAAGATATTTTTTGGCGTTTTTGTGTCGTGTTCTTCACATTGTCTCGAACTAACAAAGCTGATAACTTTATTGGCTAAATTATTGTTTAGTCACAAAGTGCCGAAACAATAATTTTGTCTTTCATCTTGTTCAGAAAATCATGCTGATCATTTTTCATCTATGCTCAATTAGCCTAAACGATTCCTGAAAGCATGGGATGCTGCTGAACATTGACCGATTTCAACACGTTTCAACCTTACATTGTAATAAACTTAACATGAATGAACAAGAACAAGCCTAAGCCTAAGTAGTGTTAAGTGATGTTAGTGTAAAGATAACTATCTGCCCCAAAGTAACGTGAACTATGGTGCATTGCCTGTCATTTACCTATTTCATTCTTAGGCTTAGGGCAGAGCAAAACAGGGCAACATATACGGGTGTGTAGCGCCCGTCCCGTCAGGGGCATCTTCAAAATGAAATCCATTCTGACAGCTGTACACGGAGTGTACAAGGTTGGGTGCTTTTTTCTGCATTTACTGGTTTACACATCGAAAGTTACACTTTGATACTTACAGTGCTTAACGGATTTTTCAGGGCGGGTGACTGATGGACAGAGGTGAGTAAACTTGTGTGTGTTCCTTTCACGTTGGAAAACCAGGGCCTACATTGCCTACATATACATCCACGCTGTATATACCTTACACATTTAAAAAGGTTAAGGGGTAGCTAAAGTCCATAAGTCGACAATTTGCTAAAAAACTTGCATAATTTTGCTTGAGCTTGTTTTCCGCTGATTTTTTTTTATCTGAATTGATCATTGCAGGTGATAAGCTGTCGAATAATATTCATTTTGTTGAATTTTGGACTTCGTTACTAAAAAATATTCCGCCCTTTTATTTTTATGGTGTTGTTTCTCACCGCGGCATCAGAAATCACCACTTCACATGCTATAACGGATGATTTAGCCTAAAACATAATGAAAATCGTCAAAATTTAAGAAACAATTTCTCTACGACTCGACCAAAAATTAAGCATACCTCGAAAAACATATTTTGTACAGTTTTTTTGCGCTGAACAACATGCCAGTATTCGTTTGACCTAAAAATCAAAATTTATTTTATAACATCAGTCCAAAGGTTCACATTTTATGCAATTTACAAAATTTTAGGTCACTCACAATCATTGAAGTCCTATAAGTAATCAGGTATGCAATGTGGATCAATAAAACCGTGTCAATGAATGTAACAATGTTTAGTGTACATGCATGACACATATAGATATATGTAGCATCAAAATTATGGTTTAAACTATACTTTAAATTCCAATTTTCCGTAGTTATCTATGACTGAAATTCACACATTTTTGTACCCTGTAAAGTCAAATAATGAGTGTCATTAATTACACTCCACTATGTTATGACTGGACCCCTTGGCCACATACCCACAAAATCTTATCAAAATAGAAAAAAACATTGAGTGTGCCACAGTGAAGCAAGTGGAAGCCATTTTTGAATCAAATTGTAAAATTTTCTGTTCAAAAGTGCAGTCATTCAACCAAAATTCTAATAATTCAACTAATACTTTTATGCATTGCAGGCTGACATCTTGACTATATACCCATAAGGTTTGAACATAATATCATTATCCCTTACATGGGAAATTACACGAAGTTAGAGGCATTCTTGGTATTGCTGAAAAAACTTCAGGTGCAAATTGTTGTTCTATTTAGTCAGAATATTATTAATTCTAGTTCAAATCCACTACATTGCAGTGACAGTATGTTGCTACATACTAACCAACTTGCATCAAAAGTATGGACACCCATTGTATATCAAAAAATTAGAAGACTATGTTCTTTTGGTTGGCTATAAGATGAAAGATTGTTCAAATTTTTAGCAAAAACTGATAAAGTAGTGAACCAGCATAAACTTTTTGGATCTTTCTCAGATAATTGCAACACACATGGACACAAGATATTATATTAAAGATAAAAGAAGCAAAATTGTATTTAAAATGTGATCATGGACTCCACATAAAGCCAAAGAATTATTTCCTGCACTGAAATATACAATTAACAAGCAGGGCTTATGTGCATTGATTTTTCACAATGGTAAAATTATTATGGGTGCCAAGACCTATGATGAAGTGCAAAAAAATTTCAAAGAGTTACTTGTCAATTTCCAAAGTTGATGAGCAAGTACTATCCATTGGTATAAATATATCAAGTCAATAGCTGAAACATTCATTCTCTAAAATGAAGCCTTGCAACTTATGTGGGAAAACTCCGATGCATTCTGTGCATTATGCTGTGTGTAAATATGCTCAGGGAGGTAGATACAGAGAATTGGGTGTTGATCCTCCACCAGTGAAAAGAATGAAAAAGCTGATGAAGGAAGAATCCACTTGGGATCACAACTATACTAGAAAAAAGTAAAAAAACAACATTTATTGTGGGTACTTTCTATGGAAGTACTGGAGCCACATGTTTACTAGCCTCCCTGCAGCTGGTGCTGGGACTGATCTTTGATCAGTGTGAATGAGTACCCAATTTCTGTTGATATATCGCATGACTTTTCTATTTAGGCTAGCTATATAAAGCTTGAAGCGGCAGCTTCAGCTTTATCAGCTAGGCGGACTTCCCTCCAACCAATGGGTGTGGCTGCGGCAGTGGTGGCGGTGGTGGCAGCAATGCATAGTAACAAATAACATAAATGGTAGAGCCCACACTAAATTTGGGCTTTTGTCCTAAATGGGTTATGTTGGGTATCTATCGATAGATCTCATGCAGCTGATTCCGAAGAGTACCATATATGTCACATTATCTGGAGTTTTGACGGAGATGTGGGTGGGCCAAGTTTCGGCAACTTTTTTTTCTTTCTACCCTATATTTAGTGTGTCGGGGAGGTTGTGAATTTTTTCCAAGTCCAACGCCTATGTTTAACATTGGCTGGGAGCTTTTTGCGATCACGCCCCCTCTATACTACTTGCCCGAGTCAAACAACGAGAATTTAGTTTGTAATATTAAACTCTAGGCTTCGAATTTTCTCAAATCATGGTCCTGAAGAGAGGACCTTTTGTTGTATGTCTTCTAAGCCACTCATTTTGCACAACCATCGCTAATAGATCAATGAAATTTTACCACTGATTGGACTCACACCTTTTTTTACTCGTCTAATCTGCATGTTTTAAAGTTTTCATGTATCTCATTGATGGCATATATAGTTATATTAAACAGTATTTTTGTAACTTTCAGAATGTGCAGCTGACATCAAAATAGTGCGCAAATCTAATTCGAACATTAGCACAATAGGCTACATTACAGAAGAAATTGAGAAAAAAATTTTGCAGCATCGAGGATGCCCATGTGATATTCCAAATGACTTTTTCGATTTATTCCGACCTCCTTTTTGACACTTCAAAATAGCACAAAAAAGGTGAACTGAGAGATTGAAAAATTTTTCTATGCCTAGCATGATCTTCTACATGTAATTAATTTTTGATTACGGTGTCACGTCTTTTCTGAGCTGTGTTATTTCGAAACATAAATACAGATTGAAAAATGTCAAAATGGTTAAAAATTCCATGCTTTAGGATACTATAGCCTTGTAACCCCCAGATTTAGCTATACTTTTACTTGATCCCAAAAATGATTACGCTTGCTTACGGTCCACAGGGATGTGGTGATAATGAATGATAACGATAATAATAAACAACAATTGATACAAATGAACGACTCACTGATGATTGCGTTCCATTGACGCACGATACTAACAACGCTTTTTGCTTCACAAAACAAGTCTCACATAAACGCAACACGATTACAAAATCTGATGATTTCACACTTCTCTCTGCTTTATATACCGCTTCCGCTTTGGCCACTCCCCTGATTCAGGAGGGGTCTGCTTCCGAAATCTTCTTCCACCAATCGTTGCTTCTTGCTTCTTTCGCTTCTGTATACTGTACACTTACTTAACCACGCCTTCAATGTTTTTTACATATCGTATGCTTTCCACGCTTCTATTACACTTGCTTCCTTGCTTATGATCGACTTGACCATGCCTCTGTGCTTCCGTAGGTGCTTCCGTATTTATTACTTGTGTATAAATGCTTCTGTATGAACCGCGGCTACTGTTCCATTTGAGACTGGTGTCTGGGTTGGGGCTGTTACTTTCTATTATGGGCAGGCGTATTTACGGTTTTTGGGGAAAATTAATATAGCTATGGAAGGTGTATTTTCATGTGGATTCTGGGGGCCAGCTGCCGATGTGCAAATTAACTAGAGCATCTTTAATTGGGTCAATAAGGGCTACTGGCGTTTGGGAGGATCAAAACCGAACACTTCAAATAAATTTATAGGAATGTCAACATGTGCAGACCAGACATCCTTGAGATGATGAATTATAAAATAAATTTATATGTAATAATAAATAACACATATTGTATTTTATGTATTTACAACGATGCGCTAGCATCTACATTACATTTTCCTCCTTCAGAAGTTGAATGTCCTCGTTCAAGGGGTTTGAGGGTGAGAAGTGGTTGGGGTAATTTTGGTAGGAGCAGCTCGGGGGTAAAAAGGGGTTGTTTTGTTTACATGGACTGTAAAAGTGGTATTCTTGAGGGGGTGTTTGAGTGTAATGTTATTGTACAAGAAACTTGTGACTGTATAGGGCCCATTTTGGCGGGGTAAAAATTTAGGGGTAAGCCCTTGCTTGCAAGAATGATTTTTGTATGAAATGAGATTACCTGACTTGTACTGGATATCATGGGCATGTTTATTGTACTGGACTGTATATTAGGTTTGGGCTTTTTGTAAATTCTTTTGAACAGTTGAGAGAGCTTCTGTGAAATGGGACTTGACATGGAGAGCGTAGTCACCAAGATCGACCATATAGGAGGTGGGGAGAAAATTCAAAGCTGCATCAGATGGTAAGTTGGGTTTTCGACCATGAAGTAATTCGAATGGGGAGTATGAAAAGCTATTATTTTTATGAATGTTGATGGAAAAAAGGGCGAAGGGTAAATAGGTGTTCCATCAGTATGTTTTGAGTTGATATACATGCGTATTCGGGTGGCGAGGGTTTGGTTGCAGCATTCCACTTCCCCATTGGCAATTGGGTGATACAGAGTTGTGTGAACTTTCTGGGTATTGCATAAGTCGGTGATTCGGGTAAAAAGATCAGAAACAAAATCTGATCTTGGATCACAGTGGATGATTTTTGGAGAGCCATGATGCTAAACAATTTTGTTTATTAATAACTGGGCAGTGGTGGCTGCTGTGATGTCGGGGGTTGGGAAGGCCTCGACGTATTTGGTGAAATAATCAATAAATATGACAATGAATCAGTTCCCTCCCTCAGTTAGGGGTAACAGCCCCATGCAATCAACACCGACTCTGTCAAATGGGCCCATGGGTTGAATAGGGACAAAACTAGCATGTATTCTGTGCCAGAGGGCTTTGTGGGTCTGGCATGGGTGACAAGTTTTGCAGTAGTGTGCCACATCTCGACTCATTTTGGGCCAAAAGTATTTTTGTCAGAGGAGAGGTAGGGTTTTCCGGGAGGTGAAATAGCCTGTAAACTTGCTGTCATAGTGAGATGCAATTAGATCATGAATTTGTGATTTTGGGATGTATAGTTTGAGTTGCTTGTCAATTATACGAAATAGAATATTGTGATAGACTGCAAATTTGAGCATTGTAAGGGGTGATTTTTGGGTAAGTTTAGCTAAGATTGCTTTAATGGTTGGATCAGTGCATTGGAGTTCAGTGAAGTTTTTCTGTTCCTCTTCCCGCTCAGAGGCTTCGGCTTCAAGGATAGTATTGATAGTAGATATCTCAGGTCATGTTTCAAGGTGGTCAATATCAAAAGATTGGTTTCCTGTGTTGGATGGAAAATGAGAGATGGCATTGGCATTTCAGTTAGCAGTACCTTTCTTAGGCCAAATGCCAAGTTGAATACCAGAGAGGGCTAGTCCCCAATGGGCGATTCGAGGGGAGGGGAACAGATAGGGGCGAAAATGTTCAATGAATTCGACTACGGCAAGGGTTTCCAATTCGGTTATAGGGTAGTTACATTCTGCGGTATCTGAGATACGGCTCTCGAAAGCGATGGGCCAATCAAGACCTTTGCTGTCAAGTTGGCTTAAAATTGCGCCAATTCCAAGCTTTGATGCATCAGTTTGCAAAATGAAAGGCTTGCTAAAATCCAGGTGTTGCAGGACTGGTGCATGAATGAGCAACTCTTCGAGTTGAATGAAGGCAGTCTGTTGTTCAGGGCCACACGAAAATTCTGAGTTTTTCTTGCGTAATGCCGTAAGTGGGGTGGAGATTTGAGAGCAACTGTGGATGAATCAGTGGTAATAGGAGAGTAAACCGAGAAAGGATTTGACTTCTTTTGAGCTTCAGGGTGTAGGTATGTCAAGAATGCATTGTACCTTGTTTGGGTCTGAGAAATACCCTGTTGAGAGATAATGTGGCCCAGATATTGGACTTGGGGTTGACAAAATTTGCATTTCTGTATGTTAAGTTTTAATCCTGCTTTTGAAAACCAAGTGAGGATGATGTCTAAGTATTCTAACATTTGAGCATGGGATTCTGCAAAGATTAGGACGTCATCGAGGTAGACGAGGCACGTGTTCCATTGCAATCCCGAGAGGATAATGTCCATTAACCGTTGGGATGTGGCGGGGGAATTTGTGAGGCCAAAGGGGAGGTAATTGAATTGGTATTATCGGGCTGAACAGTTAAAGGCTGTTTTTTCTCTGTTACTTTCTGCAATTGGGATGGAGTAATATGCATTGGACTGGTCTAGGGATGTAAAATACTTCATTCCCTGCAGGATGTCTAGGATTTCATCAATAGGGGGTGATGGGTATGTATCTTTTTTGGTCACTTTATTCAGGCCCCGGAAATCAGTGCATAGGTGATGTCCACCATCTTTTTTGGAGACAAGAACTGTGTTGGTATGCCATAGGGAATTGCTTTGGCTAATTACACCTGCTGCTGTGAGTTGTTCGACCTCTGCTTGTATTATTTGTTTTTCTTTTGGGGAAGTCCGAAAAAGATGTCTGTGTATGGGTTGGGAGCCATTGATGTCAATATTATGGGAGACAAGTGTGGTTCTACCTACGTCCATCTTGGAATTAGCATATAATGTGGGGTATTTGGATAGAAAGCATAGGAGTTGATTTTTCTCTACCTCAGTGAGGTTGCTTGAGGTTAAATTGACATTTTCTTTTAACCATCTGAAAGTATCAAAACAGTTTGGCTTGTTTGTCATCGGAAGGGGTAGTATGGTGGGGGAGTTTTCTTTTGGAATGAACCCCAAGACTGCACCAATGCATGTGCCAGGGTAGAGGGCCTGGGGAATGTCCTGCGTATTTAAGACAGAAATGCATATGCCACTGTTTTGATTCTCTGATATGCAAGCAGCCAAATGGACTTTAGCATTTTGTCTGGCTTTTGGGGTGAATTCGAGTTGGTTGATGTGTATGTATGATTTGGGTAAGGAGATGGTGAATTCTGTAACAGTGCGTGGTGGTAATTCTATTTTCTCATCTAGATAAGTTCCACCACGGGTCGACATTCTAGGCCCTCGCAAGGGAGTATGACATCGCCAAATTTTACTAGAGACTTTTGATTGTTGATGGTGTATTCTGAGAATCTACTGAGGAAATTTTTCCCCAGAAGTACGTCTGCTGTGCAATCTTTTTGGACATGTACCATTATAGTTTCTTAAATAGTTTGGGCGGTTACTGTAACAAAGGTTGTTCCTATAAAGTGGATGGGAAGGTTGTTTGCTGCTTTTGCTTGGACTAGTGGGGGTTTCATGTCTAGCTTTAGGACTTCAGCAATACGGGAATCAATGAGGGAGTACACAGCACCAGTGTCAATCATGCCTTTAGTGAATAGCTTTCCATTCAAAGTAATTGGAATGTGAGGGGTATGTTTCTCAAGGATGGTTGGTGGGGGTTTATTGGAGACTGGTTGGTGTATTTGATTGATAAGTTGGATTGCAGATGTCCTTGGGGTATTGACGTCAACAATGACCTATTTCTGTTGAGTTTGGGCTCCACGACGATTTGCTAATTCTAAGAGGGCATGACCGAATGAGGGAGGCATGGTCTCGTGTAACCCCCTGTTATGTAAAGGTATTTCGTATGTATGTTCATTGGCAATGTGATGCTTAGGGTAAGGGAAATATTTACGCAGAATAAGGAATGAATAAAAGATGCCTGCAATGACAACAATGATGACAGCTAGGTTGATAAGTATTTGCAAGGGCCCCTCTAGTAAGTTATTCAACCCATCCATGAGGCTTTGGGTTGTACCTGTTATGACATGTTCTATGCCTCGACTGGCACTGGATAGTGTGTTGCTGGTTGCTTGACCACTACTTGAGATAATGGTGTATACTGTATACAAATTAAGGGACATTTGGGGGGTGCAATTAACTAGTTTGTTAACAATGCTTTTGAGGGTGTGGGTTTTGTATATGTATTGCTTCAAAAAGAGTAAGTTTGTCGACATTGTTGGGAGTTAGTCATGAAAGATTGTTGGTGTGTTGAAGTGGAAAAGGGAGAAGTTTTGATTCCATACTATTTCTAAGGGGAGATCAGTTGCATGGGGTGATCCTGTTTCGCTGATCCATGTATTATTTTGTTTGCATAGAGCAACATGCATGTGGTGGCAGTCGACAGTTTGGGAGAAAGGGGTCAAATCATTGGTTTGTAGCCATATGCGCCAGTTTCAATTGCGCTTTCCCATTTGCGCCCTAGCTAATTTCCCCGATTTTCAAGTGCTCCATTTTTATATGCACCCTATGCATTTGTGCCATGTGTATAAAGTGCCAACTGCAATTGCGCTTTTTGCAAATGTGCCGTCTTTGTGTTTTAATTCATCATAGAAAGGCAAAGGATGCACCAGTAATAAAAAAAGTGACAAAGATGACTATTGTCTCCAGAAATTGTTTAGGAAGCATTTTTTTACAGAATTTTTCCAATCCAAAAATTTTTGCTTTATGTATATTTTTCTCAGACTTGCGTAGTTAATCTATATCACAGTTTAGCAACTGCAAATGATTCTATAATATGATCATGATTTCATGATCTGATCATGATTCTATGATCTGATCTTGATTCTTTGATCTGATCATGATTCTTTGATCAGATAATCCTGTACCCAGTACCTTCATACTTCAAATTTTTTCAGAAGCAGCAAAACTAAACATATACTCCATACCTGTAAGACCTCGAACCAGTTGGGGGGGGGTAGAAAAAAGTCGAAATTTTTCCCAAAAAAGGCCAAAAAACATACACTTTTTTGCAAATTTTTTTAATTTTTTCCAAACTGGGGGGGGGGGTAAATGATTTTGGGTACAGGGTTGGCCAAGTTGGGAGGTCTCCCCCCCAACCCCTCCAAGTACAGGTATGATTTACTCCAAATCTTACCACTTGAGTTCGAAAGTCAAAATGAGCAAGACACAAATGCATAGAGTTACAGTATTTAATACGCCAACAGATCAGCCAAATTATAAGCTATACTGGTCATAAAATCAATAGCATTAATTTGACCCTGATTATACTGTAGATTGAGTGTAAAAAATTTTAGAGTTCTAAATGTGACATAATTATACTTTGGTATATTTCAACTCTGGCTATGTGACTATCTGTGTGGTCCAGTATGACTGTATAATAATTTACAATGTTGTTTTTGCCTGGTTTGTTTGGTCTTCAAGAATAAATACATTTCTCATTTGCTACTATGTTTTCAGTGTCCAATTAGAATTATGGCCGAAATGAACAATGCACATTTGCAAATGGTGCATTTAACACATGGCGCATTTGCTAATAGTGCAAATGACACTGGCACATATGACATGTGGTGCATTTGGATCGGCGCAATTAGCAAAAGTGCATATGAAAAGGGCGCAATTGGCTACACCCCCAAATCATTCCCTCCTGGATTTGAGAACATAATGTTAGTCTCGATAAGGATAGGTAGGAGTTTGTAGCAAGTCCCATTGATTTTGTGTCTGTAAAAGACTTTTGATGCATTTACCTGCTTACAGGGCCAAATTGTGAGGGCATCCCCTGTGAATTCTGCAATTATGTTCATCCTTTGTAAAAATGTATGGGCGCCAAGTGTTGCATCAAGGCGCAAGATTTGCCAGACTAAATCAAGATGGCGTTGAGCCTGTCTGCATAACTCATTCCGTATGTTTTGAAATTTTGAATTTCGAATTCCTGAATTTTATCTGCTAGGTAATTTAGTTTTGCATTAATGGGTACAAAATCGTATAATGTAGTTGGGGTTTCATTAACTTGTGGGGTTAAAAAGGCATTGGGATGTGATGTTCTTTTGTCTAACTGTACGACAACACCTTGTTCCATTAGGACACTGTCTTGGGTTTCGGGGCAGTTTAGGCTGGAAATGAAGGCATTTTTGATAGAGAAAGCACCTTGTAGTTCCTCAATGATCATGTAAGTTTTTGTTAGTTTTATAGGGTAAGTATTTTCATATTCGAAGGGGCATAAGTTTTCAAATGTGATCTCATTCCAGATAATGGCCCCATCGGCTGTTACACAATAACCTGATGTTGGCTTGCATGACCCCAGGTCACCTAATGTACCTGTAATTGATTTTCTGTTCCATGATGCTACTTGCCCGGTTTCTACAATGACATTAGTGATAGACGTACAATGGTCTGTGCAACACCATGTGTATTCTACGTTTAGCGAGTTGTTCGTGGACCAAAATCCCAGTTTCATTTCATACAGTTTTTGACTTTTGTGCTCTTTGTCTATAACAATTGCCTTGCAAACATGTGGGGTTGGATTTTCCATTTCAGTTTACCCGAAAACGATGCCTTTTGAGCCAAAAAATCCAGTATTGGACAAATTTTCCTTTTGCGAATGCTACACTTGTATGCGTCTGTTATGTGAGGTTTGGTGAAGGGAATATAGATTTTTCGGAACATCTGTACTGGTTTGTCTATTGTAGAAGGGGGCATGCCTGATACAGTTTTTGGTATGCTGACCGAATGACCACTCAATGAGGTTCCACAGAGCTGAAATTGCGCATGACACGACGATGGGATTACTATACAAAGTATAATACAACAAACAAACCAATAATGATTTTTGTTTGGGGCGGCATGTTGTGTTTTGACAGTTGGGGCGATTTGGTGGGTGCTGCGTCGGTGTGCTGTAGGCATTGGTGGTGTGGTTGGTTGGTTTGCAATCTGAACAGTTTGTAGAATTTGAGAAGTTGGGTTGTATGATTGGGTCAGAATGTTCTTACTTGTGGGGGTAGGGAGTAGGGTCTTGCGAGGGTGGAATTGGTACAGTTTGGTGGTTAGGCCATGGAGTAAGGAAAGAAGATTTCGGCCCTTCTTGGTTGGTGGTTCCGGGGTCATAGGCGAGGGGCATGGACGTTTTCTAGGGATTTTGTAGGTGGCAGGATTGGTAGATAATGGCTTGGGGGTGGTGTCAGTCTTTGGTGTTGGAGGTGGTGACATGCTGCACCAGTCAGGTAGGTCCAGATCGAGAACGTATTCTTCTTCACTGCATCAGTGGCATGCTGGCATTATAGTTCCTAAAGTATGCTAGGGTCCGCTATGTATGGTGGGCAGTGTGGAGTAAAGGGCAGGGTCATCAATGTTCATTAGGGGTTGGGGTTGCCTGTCTTCGATACAGTTTTGTACATAACGACTCTGTTGGTTGGGGCAATAGCTGCTTGTATGGCCTCTCTGTTTACATAGAAAACACTGAACATTGGAATAAGTTTTTGAGTAGCAGTGGTCGGATCTATGGCCTGTTTCAGAACAATGAATACATCGGCTCTTGCAGTCCTGGCTAACATGATTATTGCAAAAACAGATTTCACATGATTTTCGTGTTCCCAATGAATTACAAATTTGAGCTACATGACCAATTTGTCCGCACTGAAAGCATGTGGGCTGTCTGAAACTGCTGTTGTTTCTGTAACCATTGTTATTACTAAAAATGTTGTTGTTGCTAAAACTGTTGTGGTTACTCTGTGGCGGGGGTTGTGAATTTTGTCTGATCTGTTGCTGTAGGTCTTTTACTTATTGTTCTAACTGATGCAAAAAGCCTTGTTGGTTTCTGTTGTTTGTTAATGAAAAGATGGGTTCGGTTTTTGGAGGTATGAATGGTAGGTTGTTGGATTTTAATTCATTTCTAAGAATTTGCTGTTCAATGTAAGCTGCTTTGTCCGACATTTCTTTTAGGGTTGTGAACCTTCTATACTTAAGTGCTTCCCTAATTTCATTATGCATGCCTTCAACAAAAAGGGGTTTTATGATCATTTCTCGCGCATCCAAATTAAAATTGGGGTAGGCGAGGGTTGCTAGATGTTCCAGATCAAACAAAAATGGTTACTGTTTCTGATCCTTTTTGTTTTCTTGTTGTTGATGCAACCCAGTGTCTCGATTATTTGGGAAGAAAGCCTATAATGCAATTTTGTACTGCTTGTATGTATGGGTGGCGTTTCAGAAATTGCTAGACTTTTGAATTTTGCTAACCCTGCTCCTCACAAATGAATTTCTAAACATGCTTACTTCAACTGTCTGTCGGTATTCTTCATGCCTTGAAAAACCATGAATTGTTCTAGATGTTTACTCCATTCACCAAAATGTTTGGTCCCTCCACCCATGAATACTGTAGGTTTCACGTAAAAATTATTTGCCATGTTATTGCGGATGTTAGCTGTTCTTAGGTTGTCAATCAGGGTAGGATTTACTGTATTTTGGTTCAATTGTGTCCGGAGGGTTCAAAAATGTTGGAAAATAGTTCGTTTATTTGTTCTCTAAGGAATTCTCCTAAATGATCCTGAGTTTGGTGGGTCATTCTCGGTTTATGTTGGGAATATGCCTTGAGATTTCAGTCTTTGCTTCACGCTCGATTCGTAAAAATGTATCACTTAATGTTTTGTTAAAGGGACTTTCCAGTTTGATGTTTATGAATAATTGTCCTACTGTAGGAGATAGTTCTTATGTGTATGCGATTACTGCTTAGGGTTGCTGGGAAAAAGGATGCCCCTTGATGGGGCAGGGAGTTCCAATGGTTACAATAGGGTACGGTCACCAAAATATGTAATGCCCAGGTTTTAGCTATACTTTTACTTGATTCCAACAATGATTAGGCTTGCTAACAGTCCATGGGGACGCGACAATAAGGAACGATAACAATAATAATAAATGACAATTGGTACAAATGAACGACTCGCCGACGATTGCTTTTCGTGGAGGCACGATACTAACAATGCTTTTTGCTTCACAAAACGAGTCTGGCATAAACACAACACGAATACAAAATCTGATGATTTTGCACTTCTCTCTGCTTTATATACGGCTTCCGCTTTGGCCACTCCCTTGATTCGCAGGGAGTCCGCTCCCAAAATCTTCTTCCACCAATCATTGCTTCTTGCTTTTTTTGCTTCTGTATACTGTATGCTTACTTAACCACGCCTTCAATGCTTTTTACGTATCATATGCTTTCCACGCTTCTATTACACTTGCTTCCTTGCTCACGATGGACTTAACCACACCTCTGTGCTTCCATATTTATTACTTGTGTATACATGCTTCTGTATGAACGGCGTCTACTGTTCCACTTGAGACTCGTGTCTGGGTTGGGGCTTTTACTTTCTAATAGGGGCAGGTGTATTTTCGGTTTTTGGGGAAAATTAATATAGCTATGGAAGGTGTATTTTCATGTGGATTTTGGGGGTCAGGTGCCAATGTGCAAATTAATTAGTGTGTCTTTAATTGGGTCAATAACGGCTACTGGGGTGTGGGACGATCAAAACAGAACACTTCAAATAAATTTATAGGAATGTCAACATGTGAAATCCAGACATCCTTGAGACGATGAATTATAAAATAAATTTATATGTAATAATCAATAACACATTGTCTACATTATGTATTTACAACGATGATCTACATTACAGCCTGTTTTTCTTAAAATGCTTCCAAATAATAAAAGTAGAAAGCAAGTAGTATTTCAGATTTTCGCGATTTTCTGACAAACAAAATATCATGTGGGACCAGTTTTTTTTGTACTCGCCACATTTGTACTGGTACAAACGACCACTCAAAAAGCTTTTGTACTCCAAAATTTGCGAAAAATTGCTAAAAAGAGCATTCATTGTTTTAAAATGCAACAAACATGCTGTGAAATACGTTGGCTATTTTCACTAGACACATAGGAAGGCTATGAATCCAGACACATAAAACACTTGATCATGAGACACAGAACATGCACTAGTGAAATACTCCACAAAAAGCTTTTATTATGCTATAGCTGCTAGTACGTCGTTATCGATGGGGATGCATAAAAAACAAGTCCATTATTGATACTGATGGCTGTTGAGTGACAAAAAATTTTTTTGTCCTAAAAATTTTGTTTGTACCAGTACAAACAAAGCCAAAATTTTCGTTTGTACTCTGGACCATTTCGTTTGTAAAGTACCAATAAAAAAACACTGTGTAAGACTGGAAATTTGTAAGCATACTGACCTAACCTTTAGCAATTTTTCGAGTGAAAAATTTTACAAAAAGAACTTTATGTAAACGATTTTGACGACAGTACTGATTTATGCCACTTTTCTATTTGGAAGCATTTTATAAAAAACATACTATAGCTACGTGAATATTGATTTTTTGTGGAATGAGATGATGCCACTATACTCTAGCGTTCAAAACTACTAAAAATATCTCATTTTCAGATATCATCATGAGCCGATGGAACAGAAGGTCGAATTTCTCAGAAATCGTGTCTCAAGTCTTTTGATATTCATGTTCCCCCGCAAGGTCGACGTTTAACAGAACCGTTCTTAGGGGGCGCGAAGAACTTAGGCTAAAAAATTACGCCAAAACTTTTTTAGTATATGCTTGCAGAATGCTTTTTTAAGCGCCCTCGATAAAATCATCTACCTACCTAAAAATGGCTTTGTGCGCACTAAATACTGAAAAAATTGAGGGCTGCTGAACCTGGGTTAGCCCGGGGCCGCTAAAACTCGGAGAACGGGTCTGAATTTTAAGTTGGTGCCTAAGGGTTTTCAATGTGCGTCGCCTCCTGAGCTCTATCCAGTTGATAAAGACAAGTTTGTACGTTTCCTCAAATATTATAATTTACTGTAAAACGAGTTGGCGTTCTTTTGGATCAAAAATTTTTTTCCCCATTTGCATTATAAGGTAAAGTGGGGCGACTTTGATCAGAGTATGACATTGCTGTGAGGTTGTCTACATGTAAAAATGACCTGCTGTTCTCGAATCATACATGTATTTGGGGGGGGGAAGTCCGATGGGAAGCCCCCGCCCCCAGAAATCGTCGACCATATGGCTAGCCATTAGGCGACCGCCCCAGCGTTTTTTTTTTGTGCACGGACATTTGTGCCAATTCGCACAAGAGGCCAAAAAAATTTGTGCCAATGGCACAAAAAAATTTTTTCTACAAGGAACATCCTGAAAACTGCGGAAAAGTTTCAGGCTAAAAGTTTGATAAAAATATGTCCATTCGAATCGAAGCTACTAACCAGTGTTTTTTTTGTGCCAAAACATGGTTTTTGGCACAAAAAAATTTGGAATGGCACAAAAAATTTTGAGCGTTTGTGCCAATTGGCACAAATTTTTTGACTGGTCGAACATTAAATTTCCTTGATTTTTAGACGTTTTAGGGGCTGAAAATGCCAAAAATTTTCGGCGCTCCGCACCGAATCAATGAATATAATATTTCCTATTCGTATATTTGACCCGAACGCAAACGATTTCTTTTCGAAAAATGTATTAGTATCGTTGCAGCAAACTTTATAGGCTGCCAAGACTGATGAGTGAAAAAAAATTCTGAATATTCTCTCTTCATTCAGTCAGATTCGGATTTAAAACTGAAATTCTTACTTTTTGTGTTTGATTGATTCAAATAGAAAAATCGTTATCGTTGATAATGGTACAATGTTTCGATGGAAAATTAACAGCATTTTCGACTTTATTTTCTCTATTCTTTACATGGTTGTTAAATATATATAAGTAACATTTGTGACTTCCTTACAAATAGAACTCAATGTGTAAAACTAAGTAATACCATTTCTGCTCCAACTCCAATAATTAGTGGTGTTCCTCAAGGAAGTGTGTTAGGTCCAACATTGTTCCTGATATTTATAAATGATCTGAGTGATATAATTAAAAGTGATCTCTATCTATTTGCAGATGATGCTAAAATTTTTAATGATGCATGTAATACAGTATTAATCCAGGAAGATTTAAACAGTTTCTATAATTGGTCTGAGGAATGGCAACTCAGTATGTCATTGCCTAAATGTGCAGTCTTACATTTGGGGAAAAATAATCCATCAAATCAGTACAAAATTGGTGAACGTGATCTTGATGCTGTCACTGAAATGAAAGATCTTTGTGTTTATGTTGATTAAAAACTCAGTTTTGTTCGGCACTGTGATCACATGATCAAGAAGGCTTCTAGGTTATCAAATCTAATTTTTAAATGTTTCAACTCAAATATAAATGAATTGAAAATCAGGGCATTTAAAACTTATGTTCGCCCAATCCTTGAGTATGGTAGTCCTATTTGGAATCCTTCTCTAATGGGTGAAATACAAAGGGTAGAGAAAGTTCAGAGGTGGTTCACAAAACGATTATATGGTTTTAACTCTAGGAATTATCAAGAAAGATTGGAGTCCACCAGTCTGCATTCTCTTGAATTTAGGAGAACTATAACTGATTTATGCTATGTTTATTCTATAATCTGTAACAGCATTCTGGACTCAAATAATTTTTTTGTATACAGTAAATTTAATTATCGTATTAACAATCCATATAAATTATATACGACAAAATTTCGTACACGATTACTTGAAAAAGATTTTTGTAATAGATATATTGATATGTGGAATATGTTACCTAGTCATGTTACAGTTACATCTGCGGTTAATGTTCATGTATTTAAAAAACGATGCATTGCGTTTTTGAGCTTATATCCGCGCAATATTAATCGCCTTTAAGCTCGTGATAATATTTTTTTCTTTATTCTTTTGTGAATGTATTTTTTCTAATGACGAATAAACTATTCTAATTCTAAACTATTCTAACATTAGATATTCGTCCGTAGTCGAAAATTGAATCACTTTGAACGTCCTGAACAATTCTAGAGCTATTTCAATTGTCTCAGCATTCCATTTCTTTTTGGGATATCGTGAACTATTTTGTTGCACAGCTTTTTCTTTTCTCACTGACATGGTTAGCTGAAAAATAGGTTGGGTACGATTTTTACAAAAAATTAATGCGTTAAACGTTAACTTTTTATCAAACTTTTGGCCTAAAACTTTTCCGCAGTTTTAAGTAATGTCTCTGGTAAAAAAAAATTTTTTGTGCCATTGGCACAAATTTTTTTGGCCTCTTGTGCCAATTGGCACAAATGTCCGTGCACAAAAAAAAACGCTGCTACTAACGGATTATTTTTTTGTAAAAATCATGCCCGACCTATTTTTCAGCTATCACGACAGTGAAATAAAAAAAAATTGCAAGAAAATAGCTCACGGTGACTTAAAAGAAATGGAATGCTGAGAAAATTTGAATAACTCTAGAATTGTTCAGGAAGTTCAAATTGATACAATTTTCGACTGCGAATATTTAAGGTTAAGTGGGGTGACTTTGATCAGGGGCGACTTTGATCGGAGTGTGGCATTCCTGCTGATCTCAAATAGTTATCAAATGCCTTACTCTGATCAAGTCGCCCCTGATCAAAGTCACCCCACTTTACCTTATATAATGTAAAGACTAGAAAGAATAAAGTCTAAAATTGTGTAAATTTTCGGTCGAAACACTGTATTAACGATTTCTATTTTTCTATTAGAATCAATCAAACACAAAAATTGAGCATTTCAGTTCTAAATCCGAATCTGACTGAATGGACAGAGAGAATATTCAGAATTTTTTTTTCATTCGTCTGTCATTAACAGCCTGTAAGGTTTGCTGCAGCCTGCAACGATACTCTATACACTGTTTCGAAGACAAATCGCTCGCGTTCGGGTCTAATATACGAGTAGGAAATATTATATTCATTGAATCGGCGCGAAGCGCCGAAAATTTTTGGCATTTTCAGCGCCTAAAACGTCTAAAAGGCAAGGAAATTTAATGTTTGACCAGTTTGTTTGACCAGTTTTGGCACAAAAAAAAACACTGGATCGCCCCCAGGATTTTCCAATCCAATGGCTAGCCCTATGGTAGCCGTAGGGACCCCCATACTTTTGGTCGGAAAAATACTGAGAAATGTCAATTTTTTGACAAAAAATGTCAGTTTTTGAACAAAAAATGGTGAAAATGTGAATTTTCTCGGCCCTTCGCGCCATGGATACATTTTTTTCGGTCTTTTTAGGGATAAATTACTATTTTTTGAACTATTTTTCGGACTTTTTCCGTGAAAAAATTGAGGGACCCCTCCCCCCAAAATTTTGGGAATTACTAACCCCCGGCCCCAAAAAAGTAGCCCAACCCCCCTCCCCAGACCTCGGGGCTCCGTTACATGTATGTCTCAAATAGTTATCAAATGCCATATTCTGATCAAAGTCACCCCACTTTACCTTACATATAGTGCAAATCGCCGTTTTTTTCCTCAAATGGGGTTTTTTGAGGAAAACAATTTCGAAATGAGGAAAAAAATTTTGGGTATGGTTCTCATTGTGGAAAAAATTTTGGGGAATTTAAAACCGAAGAGATGCGTTTTGGTGGACTTAAAAGGGTCAAAATCTCAAAATTTTCTGGCGCTTCGCGCCGGTCATGATTACAATCTTGACTATTTTGTATCAGGCGCGGCCGTTAGCATATCTAATTCAACCTACTAATTAATGCCTAACAGTTTCTATCGATCAAGTTAGCTCGTTTCATAATCGTCAAAAGTCAATTATGTCGCCCAAAATTGAGATTTTTCATCAATTCTCCCAATTTTTTCTCTCTATGCATGGAATTTTTTAAACGTCTACAACCTGAACTTTTGCGTTTATTGAAGATGGAAATTCAAGACATCATTCTAGACTGCGATTTTAGAACTTTTGTTTATGAATATCTGTTGGAGAGATTAATTTTCCGGCGTTTTTGAATATAAAACCTCGAAAATTTTTTCGGTGCTTCGCGCCGGAATTTGAAACAACTAGCACTTATCGGTTTAATTTTAATTTATTTCTCAACGTTGTGAAGGTTCATTTTTCAGCGTTTCAAAAAGTGAAAATCTAAAAAATTTTCCGGTGCTCCGCCCCGGACCAAGAACTAAATAAAATTAAATGATCCTAATCGGAACCACAGAAATGTTAATAGTGGATAAATTCCTGAGAACTCTATCGTTAACATGCTTCATCCGCTTCTGTGAACACCAATATATTCTTCATGAGCTCATTTTGACTAATATAACTAGAATTTTCTCAATTTTTTTCCTCATTTTTGCAGGTTTCTGACTCCAAATACAAAAAAATGCTTGGGTATGCTCCTAAAATGCATAAAAAAGCATCCGTAGCCACATTATAAACGTTTTTTAAAATGAGGAAAATTTTTGGAAATTGAGGGAAAAAATTTTGGGTCCGGTTCTCATGTGGAAAAAATCTTCGAGGAAAAAAAAACGGTGGTGCAAATGTGGAAAAAAATCTGGAATGTGGAAAAAATTTTTGAGGTCTTTACGAATGTGGAATAAAAATTTGGGGTAAAAAAAATAAAAAAAAAATTTTAAAAAAACTTCCTAAGATGCATTTTGGTGCATCTTAGGAAGTCCAAATCTCACAATTTTCCGGCGTTTTGCGCCGATTATTTATTACCAAGCTCAGGCGTAGAGTATGCGACATGTGTGCAGATTTTATGCAAATGAGTTCCTGAATTCCATGAGCCCCTTTATTTTCGAACTGATTTGGATAGCTGGCATCTTAAAGAGTCCGAAAATGCCCGTTTGAACCATAATCGGGAAGGGAACCGACTTGTAAAAAAATTTCCAACTTTTTATTTAAGTGTTTTTGAGCTTTTTAAAGCATTTTGATAATCATTTTGATCATATATCTCGAAAATTAGATTTAAATTTTGTGTTCATAAATCGTAATTTCTAGAAATTTATCATTCGAAAAATTTTGAATTCATTCAATTTGTTTGTAACCTTTCATAAATTTGGCCGGAAAGCTATGAGTCACAAGCGTATAAAATGTTCCAAAAATACTTCCATGAAGCTTTTGATTTGAATTTAACGTTAAGAAAATAAGAAACGCTTCGAAAAGTTGATCAGTGTTTTCTTTTGCACTGTGCAAAACTTTTTCCGCTGGTGCAAAATTTTTTTTCAGGTTTTTTGCACCGTGCAAAAAAATATTTATCAAGTGTGGAAAAAAATTCGGTGTTTTCATACAGAAAAGGAGCATTTTGGTGCATTTTAGTAGGTCCAAATCTCAAAATTTCCCGGCGCTTAGCGCCGGTTATAGCTTTAATAATCATTATTATTTATTGTCAAGCTTAGGCGCGGTCTTTAGCATCTCTACCTTCACTCATCACTAATTTTTAATAGTTTTATAGTTAAAGTACAAAAAATATAGTACGAAAAAATTTTTGGGTGTGCAAAACCTTTTTGGCGATTTTTTCCGAATTTAGGGGGGTTGGGTAAAGGGTTGACCACGTTTGGGATCCCTTCCCCAACGCCCTCCAATTACAGCAGTGTTTTTTCCAAAAACTTTTTGCCCCAGTTAAGGGAAAACCTAAAAACTTTTTCCTCATTTGGAAAAATCAATTTTTGTAGTTTCTCTGCTTGAAAATCGTTTAAAATCATTTCTGATGTGCTTTTTCAATGTGTCTCATTAACTTGCGTCTTATTCCACCAAAAAACGGGCATTTTTTCCAAAAAGTTCCGAGTTATGACCTGCTCATAAATAAATATTTAAGTGAGTTCAGATGAGCCAAGCAATAGAATAATTTGACGACATAAAACAACTACTAATTTTGACATAACAAGTAAATCAAACAGTGAACTTTGATAAAACGATAACAAAGAAAAATGAAATTTGACAATCTGACATAAAATTCTGACAATCTAACATAAAAGTATGAACTTGACCACAGGGCTTTTTTTGCACAGGCCAGGTTGCAATGTGCAACTTCGGGAAACATTTTGATTGCACAGATAAGTTTTTGATTGCTCATTGTAAATCAATAAATTAGCTTAATTTTATCGGAATAACCACCAAAAGCTAGTTTTCTTGTATTCCATTTGATTCGCGTCGATTTTAGGCTTTCAAAACGTAATTTTCTTAGTTTTGAAGATAAAACGATAAAGTTGTCATGAGTAACTTGTTCGAGCGCCGAAATTTTTTTTGGGATTTTGATATTCTAGAAAGCTGGAAAGAGAATCTTTTCAACTTTTATTTTAATTTTTCTGTGAATTCAATGAATTTTCAGTCGGGCAGACTACAATTCAAAAACTAAGAAAGCAACGAAGAATTTAGATTCTTCAACTAGCAAGAATTCTCACTTGGATTCAAAATGTTTTTAAAGATCGCAAAGAGATTTTGGGAAAATAACTCAGAAAAATCTTGCTTTTCGTCAAATTCTCAAAAAAACGACACAGGATCAAACATTTATCCATAATACTATGATGATTAAAAGCTTTAAGCATTAGCTATAATGGCATTCTCTAACCGCGCACTGGAATAAAATAGAAAAATTATTAAATAATAAAATCTGGCGCGAAGCGCCCGAAAATTTAAACAATTTTCTATTTTATAGCGCGTAAAAATGCATCTCCGGACAGGAAACCGTATAACCCATCTCGATTTTTGTTGTTTTGACTCGGTGGACAAAAGAGAGAAAATGGATTCCACAAAATGTTCCCTGACGGAGAGATGCTCCGAGAGCTGGCTCTGTTAGAGATCGGTTCTGCGAGATGGCGTTTGTAGAGCCATAGGATTCCACGAGCCAAAAAAGTGCTCACGCGTGCTGCAGTCGCGGTAGGTATGCACGAATGGACCATTCCAAAATCATGAAAAAATTTCTATGAAAAAAAACATTTTTTTGAAACGTTGGAAAAAAATAAAAGCAAAAAATTATCATAAGGATTTTCCATTAAAGTTGTTTTGTATGCAACTTAATTGCATTGCAAAAAAAATAAATTGGTGGAATAAATAAAATAAAATAAATAAGATGAAATGAATAAAATAATTGAGCAGTAAAAGCAGAACAAAAAACGAATGATAAAGACATGAGAAGTAAAATAATGTAGTAAAAAGTAGGTAAAAGATGCAACAAAAGTACACAACCTGAAAAAGTCATACAAAAGGTACATACACATAGCACAAAATCAGAATATTCAAAGAAATAAATCGATAAAGGAAAAAAGAAACAAAAAACATGCATATGGATATGTTAATAATAAATAAACAAGAATATAAAGCGTAATGTTGTGAAAACAGATACTATAAAGCCATGTCAGAAATCTGGCGGATCGAAAAGGAGGACCAAATGGGCCGTGTGCCAAAACGTCTACCCCACCCAATCTAAATTTTTCCATCCTAAGATAACTGTTTTGAAAATTTGTTATTTTGAGAATCTGTTCTGATACTTCGCTGTTTTGAGAATCGCTGTATTGAGACTTCGCTGAATTGAGAATCGCTGTATTGAGACTTTGCTTAATTGAGATTCGCTGTTTTGAGACTTCGCTGTTTTGAGAATCGCTGTATTGAGACTTCGCTGAATTGAGATTCGCTGTTTTGAGACTTCGCTGAATTGAGAATCGCTGTATTGAGTTTCGCTATTTTGAGAATCGCTGTAGTGTGTTTCGCTGAATAGGGGTGAAACCCCCAAAAATTATATCAGAGCGGAGACAATACAGAAAAAAATCGATTCCTTCGCCTGAAAAGTCCACGAATCATTAAAAAAAAGTATTTACCATGAAAAAACGACATTTTTTGTTTCAGAAAACACAATTTCTCAACAAAATCTTAATATTTTTGACGGTTTTCTTTCCCAAATTACATGCCTAAAAATTGACATTGTAGCTCATTTTTTCTCCAAAAATTAATAATTTTACCAGGAAATTAAACTTTTTGATCGTATAACACGCAAGAGGACGGTTGGCTACACGATAAAAGCATAGCTGTAATTAGGGGGTTGTGGGACGTCCAACTTGGTCAACCGTATACCCAACCCCCCTCAAACTCAGAAAAATTGGGGGGAAAAGTGTTTTTTCGGGAAATTTTTGACTTTTTTTCGATCCCCCCCCCCCAAAAAAAAAATTTTGGTTTTACCCCCTCCCCAAGTGGTCCGACCTCTTACAGGTGTGGGTAAAAGCCATTTTTGGGGGGAGGGAGTAGACAACTTTCTGAAGACAGGGAGAGGGGATCAGTCAGTGCTAAAAAAATGGAGTAATAATGCCCCTGATCAATGAAATTATACTTTTAAAATGATACTGAGCATAATTTCGCGGTGGAATGTCGAAATTTCTTTGCTTTTTGAATGATTTTTGCTTGAAAAATGTCATTGTCGATCAAAAAATAATTATTTTTTGTCGATTTCCGTCGCCTATACGGCTGAAATTTTCGGGGGGAACCTTCCCCCAACTACAAGTTTTGATCGTTTTTTATTGAAAGATCAAAATTGACTCTCAGAAAAATGATATTTTGGACCAGTTTTTGTTGAAAATTACTACTTAATGGCAGAAAAATTATTTTTCTGACTTTTTTGTTCAAAAATCACCATTCTCGACCTGAAAACTTACATTTTTGACGGTTGTTTTGTTCAGAAATGACCCTTTTCGACCAAAAAATTTAAATTTCTGACGGATTTTTGTTCAGGAATGAGCATTTTCGACGAAAAATGGACATTTTTACCGTTTTATGCTCCAAATATGTTCCAAATGACTATTCTCTACAAAAAAAAAAAGCTGACCCTTTTTTGTTCGAAAATGACCACTTTCCATCAAAGAGCTGAAATTATTGATTGTTTTTCATTCGAAAATTGTCATTTCGTGCAAAAAAATTGACGTTTTCGACCGTTTTTTATTACAGAAAAAGAACTGTATGCCGAAATTTATTGACGTTTTTTCAAACATTACCAGTTTCCGCAATAATTTTTATTGCTTCTTTCTTGTTCAAAAGCTTTCCTATTCTACGAGAAATTAGCACTATTGACCAAATTTGAATATTTCTTAACAAAGATTGACATTTTTCGTTTAAAAGTCATTATATTTTACCAAAAGGTGGCATTTTCCAGCGGTTTCTGTTCAAAAATCAATATTTCCTACTGAAAAGTTAAACTACTCATTTTATAAATAGCTAGCCATAAAAAATTAGCAGAAACACAGAAACGCACGCTAACATTGTTTTAAACTAATTAAAGCGATGTAAAATTAATGTAAAGAAGCGCTAAAACGTCAGACATAACATAAATTTTATCATAGAGCTGTCTCTCTTTTTGCTCTATTCTTGCTCTCTTTTTGGCGTGAGCAAGCTAGCGAGCACATTTGTGGAGCGCATTTCCAGAGTCAACTCAGCCGAGCCAAAAAACTGGCTCTGTCTCTTCTCTAAGGCCCAAATTACAGAAAGTGGGTTAAACGTGGGTAAGAGTAAAAGTAAAACGGCGGGTAAAATCGTAGGTAAATAAAAGTCGAGTAAAATCTCGGGTAAAATCGTAGGTAAATAAAACTCGACTAAAATCTCGAGTTACAGCCGAGTAAAGTTCGGGTAAAATCGCAGGTTATTTTCACGTCTTTTTCATCAACTTTTTACCCGACTTTTACTTTACTCACTTTCAGTAATCTCGAATTGGATCAAATCGATGGTAAAAAATTAATCACGATTTTACCTGCCTTTAACCCGTCATTTTACCCACGATTTTACCCGAACTTTACCCGGCTTTAACCCGAGATTTTACTCGAGTTTTATTTACCTACGATTTTACCCGAGATTTTACTCGACTTTTATTTACCTACGATTTTACCCGCCATTTTACTTACCCACGTTTAATCCACTTTCTGTAATTTGGGCCTAAGTTGGCTCTCGGAGAGCAGAGACAGAGCCAAATTTTTGGCTCGGCTCAGACAACTCCGAGTTGGCTCTGGAAATCTGTTCCACAAATGTGTTAGCCAGCTTGCTCACGAGAGCCAAAAAAAGAGCAAGAATAGAGCAAAAAAGAGACAGCTCTGCGATGAAATTTACGTTATTTTTTACGCTTTGGCGCTTCCCTCATTAATTTTTTATCTCTTCGATTATGTTGTTTAAAACAGTATTTGCGCACGTTTCTGTATTTCTGCTAATTTTCTATGACTATGGTTAATAGCTAGAAAATATTATAAAATAATTATATAATTCTCAACTTGGATTGGAAAGTCAGATTGGGAGACTTTTTCGGATATTTCCTAAAAGTTAGGAAGATGTATTCGTGAAAAAAAGTCTTTGAGAAGTATTGTGATATTAAGTCCATTAATCGTTTCTTTTCTTTTGATTTTTAAGATTGGCTTATCCTTTGGCACAAGTCGTCACATTTTGTCACTATGGCCAAATTCGATGAAAATCCGATTGATGAACTTTTCGAAGTGAAAAATGCATTCTATATGGGAAACTATCAATCGTGCATCAAAGAAGCGCAAAAAGTACGATCCAGTCTCGACGCACATGTCTCAATAATGCGAGATGTTTTTATGTATCGTGCGTACGTTAGTCAAAAAAAATACAGCGTAATTTTAGACGAAATATCCCAATCGTCTTCAACGCCCGCCGAACTCCGTGCTGTTCGATTTCTGGCCGAATATATGAGTTCCGATAATGAAGAGAAGTGAGCTCTGATGTATATCATTTTTGACGTTATAGCTAGAAATTTAGGAAAATAATCCAACAATTTAATCTTTAGAAATTAATTGTTCTCTTTGAAGTTTCTGGATTCGTTGCCTGATTGAGAAAGATATTACGCTTAGCTGAAATTTCACCTCTCCAAAATTGATTTCGTCTGTCACTAGTGGTGGGCAATGGTAGTAGTTCTCGCTGATTGAAAAATCAACTCTTTTGGTTGATTGACTTATTTTCTAATTATGTTGTCCGGCTTTAGCATGGAGTTTATGCCAGTTTTGTTTTTTCCAGATTTCCTTGCTTCTCTTCATCCGTTGACCATAATCTGACTGATTAAAAAATCGGCATCCAGATTGTTCAAACTACCCGCCTCTCTCCCGCCCTGATTATCATGCTATCGTCAACCATCACATAAAAGTATTAGGAAACTTATGACTTTCAATTTAGCAAGTACTGTGACTTCACTTCAACTATTTTGAAGATTTTATTCCGCCGTACCCCCCACGAAGGACCGCTTACCTCCCTCTAGACTTTAGAGAGTGGAGACGCTATTCATCATACCTATGTGTGGCCACGCGACCTGAGGGGGTAAACTAGGATTTTGTTAGGGTAGCAAATATATATTAACTGGTTTTGTCGAAGAAAACTCAAGCATAGAAAGCTTAAATGGCGGAAATCGTTTGGTAGTAACTGCGCTCCTGTGGAAAGAGTGCAGGTAGACTGTAAAGCAGCTTCTGGGTTAAAAAGACTGAAAGTACCTGTGCATGGTCAGTTAGCCTGAAGGGGATAAACTGGGATTCTGTCAAGGTCGCAGACTGGTTTTGTCTAAGAAAACCCAAGCAGAGAAAGCTTAAACGGTCGAAATCCATAACTAGTAACTGGGCTTCTGTCAAGAAAGAGCAAGTAGAGCTAGAGCAGCTTCTGGCTTAAAAAACCATTAGCAACTCACATATTCTTCAAAAAACCGTGGCAGTAAATGCTTATCTGCCCAATACCCATGGGTAGTAAATGAGCATCCACCAGAATTGGTAGATGTAATATACCTACCCCTCTATATGCAGGTGTGCTATTCATGTCTGGCTTTCATACCTGTTGGAGCTCCGACGAGTCGTCCCTGGGGTAAAATCTATTTCTTAGACGAGGGAGTAGCCGATTTTCCAAAAATATAAGGCTCAGCTGGTGCCAAAAAAATTTGTTTTTTTCTGTTGAAAAATAGAAGATACACTCATAATTCATGATTTTCGGCCTTAAAGGTGATACTATGCAACCAATTTTGGATCTGAAAAAGTTATTTTCGATCAAAATGTCGATATTTTTCGTTGATTTCCGGCCGCCCTGGGGATATCTGTCGACAAATCTAATTGGGGGGGGGGGAGGGTCGTCGACAGCAGGTTAGGTTTACTAAGCTTTTTACGGATCTCCATTTGTACTAGGCAATCTAATATCAATAAAAAATGATCTCTTCTGATTCCACTACTCCGGATCTCCGCCACTTCGCTGCGGTTTGAATTTTTCTACTGTGCCTTTTTAGGTCGAACATTGTGTCCAAAATCGAAGAAATTCTCGCTAAAGGCATTCCTGAATTTAACAAGAGTGTATTTTACCTAATGGCGGCGCAGATTTTTGTTCAGGAAGGAGTAAGTGTTGACAAGCACGGTGTAACATCCCGAGAAATAAATCTGAAGTGGCGTGAATATCTACAAAAAAATTAACATATGGCAGATAATCGACGTTTTCTCGACTTTATTAACCTAAATGCAGTACAGTACTATGGAACTGCCCATTGTGTTATTTTATAAATTATGTGGCTTCGTGTCTTTTCAAGAATATAGAGCAAGCTTTGCAAACATTAAACAATGGTATGTCATCTATCGGGTATGACTTGGAATGCGAATCAGCAATTGTACAATGCTTGTTGAAAATCGATAGAGATGATTTGGCTTTGTAACGGACACAGTCGAACTGTCTGTCAGACTGTCTGATTGACCAACTTTCTTTTAGGAAGCAAGTTAAAAAGATGCAAGAAACCGATGACGACGCAATACTGACCCAATTGGCTTTGGCGTGGACCTATATAGCGCTAGTAATCAGTTATCGTGCCTCTTCGGTTACGTACGTACTTTAATGGAAACTGTCTTTCACGTTTAGGGCAAGGAAAAATTACAGGATGCTTTTTACATTTATCAAGAAACGATCGATAAATACGGAGGAACACCGTTTCTATTAAATTCTCAAGCTTGCATTCTAATCATGCAGGAAAAATACGATTTAGCCGATAAATTGTTGCAAGAATCGATTGAAAGGGACAACAACAACCCAGAAACATTGATCAATCTGATCGTAGTTCAAAGGCATTTGGGAAAATCGTTTGAGGTAACATTATGTCCAGACATGCACGGCAAGAATTTTCCAGTGGGGAGGGTCCTCGGATTTTTTTAAAGTTATGTCGGGGGAGGGTGGGCGAGCAAAAGTACAAAAAAGAAGTTGCGCAAGCATGTTTTTCATACAAAATATGCATAAAAATCGTCAAAAAAGCTGAAAAAGTTTAAGGGGTGTTTGACGATTCTTTTCAGGCCAGTGGGTGTCCAGGGTCACAGGTATAAAGGTTTACCCCCGTACCTCCCGATGTGCATGTATGGTTATGTCTTTTCCTGAAGAAGTGCACCTTAAATGTGCATGTATGGTTATGTCTTTTCATGTATGGTTATGTATGGTTATGTCTTTTCCTGGTATATAATTTTTTCTTGATTTTCGAATGATTTCTACTATTTTTCATCGGTTTATAACTCATTGTACTGAAAAAATGTGTGGCAAATTGTCTCAAACACGTTATGAAGACCTACGATCGATCGTTCAATTTTTCCGCTGCGGAAGCAGTCGTCAACATTTTATTCGGCATGACTCGCCGTTTTGACATCTTATGTTATATTTATTACGCCATATTTATATCGTATTCATTACGCATGAGTCTTCACTCGATCTCTCGGTTTGCATATATTTTTCAGCTTGAACTTTTTTACGAACTTTCACGTTTAATGATTTTTCTGCAGCTGAATAGTCAACTCCACTGTTTCTCATAAGAATTGATAATCTACGCATTTTTTCAGCTGTGTAATCGTTATACTAATCAAATGAAGGATGGCTTTCGTTATCATCAGTGGACGGAAGATTACATTGCCAAGGAAAATGAGTTCAATCGATTGTGTGGGCATTATGGAACTGGACAAGCTTGAAAGTGTGCTATTTGAATGCTATTTATTATATAATTTTATATTCGACGCCAAGGTTTTCTATTCAATTGTGGCGGCTCGATTTTTTCAGCGCTAAATTCGTTGTGTGAATTGTACGACCAAAAAGTAAAGCGTTTCGATATTTTTCACGTTCGATAATTGCGATTTACTGTACTACAAATTCACGAATCATCATGTTTTCGTCCGAAAAAACGGTTCTTTTCCCTTTAATGGGCCGTGGGCGTACCACCACCGTTATTTTTCTTTTGAGGAACAAAGTTTTGGGCATGGTTCTCACCTCGGAAAAAAATTTTAGAGAATTCAAAACCGAAAAGATGCGTTTTGGTGAACTTTAAGAAGTCGAATCTCAAAATTTGGTGGGTATAATTATTTTACATTTATTTTTTATAAGGCGTGGCCGTTAGCACACCCACTTCCACTTACTAATTTACTCTCAGCAGTTTCCATCAATTAAGTTACCTCTTCTCATTAATCGTCAACAATCAGTATTTCGCCAAAAATTGAGATTTTTCATCAATTCTCTCATTTTTTCTCTCGGTGCTTGTAATCAGGGTTTTTTTTGCACATGCCAGGTTGCAATGTGCAACTTGGGGAAAAATTTTGGTTGCACAGATGAAATTTTTGGTTGCTCATTCTAAAATCGAGGAATTTGCTCATATTTATCGGAAAACTATCGCAAACTGGTTTTCTAGTATTTCATTCGATCGGTGTCAGTTTTAGTCATTTTTGAGACCCAATTTTCTGAGTTTTAGAGAGAAAATGAAAAGGTTAGTATTACTAGACTAGAGTAATGGGGTAAACTGCAGATGACGGTGGCCACCCAACAGGGTGGCCACCAACCGGGAAAACCGGGAATTAACCGGGAATTTTTTTCGAACCGGGAAATAACCGGGAATTTTGTGGCAAATGAAATATTTTTGGTGCAAAAGTACACAAAAATGAGAAAAAAATTTCGCCGCTTCGCGGCAATTTTTTTTCCTTTTTGTACTTTTTTATACATACTTATTAACTTATGGTAGTATATAAGTTGAATTAATCAATACTTTCAGCATTTTTACTTTTTCACAAGCATCGTCCGCGTATCGTGTCATCATGAATTCATTTATTGATGAAAATTCATGTCATTTCTACTGATTACTTCTTTTTACTGATTTCTACTTTTTTACTGATTTCTTCTTTTTACTGATTCTAAAAAAAAGATGCGAATTCATCAAGAGTCGACGGCGGAGAAAAATTCTTTAGAGACTCGTATTCATGAACTCAAAAAACAATTGTAATGCTATGTCTTGCGAACGAATAAACTTTAGCCTAATATTAGTGTTATATTTCTCAATATTAGTTTGTTAGATGAAACTTATACCTATTTGAAAAACCGGGAAAATTCTAAAACATAACCGGGAAAACCGGGAGAAAATCGGGAATTTCATTTTGAAAAACCGGTGGCCACCCTGACCCAATCATACCTGTAAGACCTCCGACCAGTTGGGGGGGGGGGGGGGGTAGGAAAAAAACGAAATTTTTCCCAAAAAAGGCCAAAAAACATACACTTTTTTGAAAATTTTTTTAATTTTTTCCAAACGGGGGGGGGGGGGGTTGGGGGGGAATGATTTTGGGTATAGGGTTGGCCGAGTTGGGGGGGGGGGTCCCCCCCCCCCCAAGTACAGGTATGCACTGAATTTATCCTACCCTTAAAATTTTCCTTGGGCTTAGGCTTAGGGTACAGCAGCTGCGCCCTCGCTGTAGAGGCTCTTCCAAATGTTTCGGCGTGGCCACGGCCAAATGGTTCGGCGTGGCCACCGCCAATTTCGGCGTGGCCACCGTCATCTGTAAAAACTCCGAGTAATGTGTTCGGTGCGTAGCGCCGAAAATTTTTTCTGGATTTTAATATTCGAGAGCTGGAAAATGAATCTTTTCACCTTTTATTTCCCAGACAGAAGGTTTGATTTCTCAGTGAATTTAATGAATTTTCAGTCGGACAAACTAAAATTCAAAAACTAGGCAAGCCAAGCCACTAAGAATTTGGATCTTTCAATCGACAAAAATTTGTAAGCTCAAAGGGTTTTCATCACATGAAATGTCCGAGAAAAATGTTAGTTTTCATCAAATTCGTCAACAAACAATACAGAATCAAACATTTATTCATAATATGTTGATAATTAGAACCTAGCACTAACTAGAATGACCTTTTCTAACCCCGCACACTTATAAAAAATTATAAATGACTTGAAACCCAGCGCAAAGCGCCGGAAAAATTTTCACTTCTTTCCGTTTTAGAACGCATAAAAATGCATCGCTGGATAGAAAACCCCAATACCTAATCGAAAGAGCACTCAGGTCTCAAGTTGCTCTGTGCAACTTGACAGAAAAAATTTGGTTGCACAGCCCGAAATTTGGTTGCTGTGTGCAAAAAAACGCTGCTCCGAATATTTCAAACGTTTTCATTTTTCAACACGAACATTTGCATTTAAAGACGACGAAGATTAAAAACATCATTCTAGACTGTAATTTTAGAGCTTCTGGCTAAATTTTATAAGTCGGTTTCCGGTCTCCAGCCTAATTATTATATATGAGTTGTTTGTTAATTTTAAGCATAGATTTCTGTGATTAGTGAGTAAATTTTTCTCAGGCTTAGGCTTAGGGTACAGCAACTGCGCCTTAAGGGCGCAGCGCTGTTGATGCCCTTCCAAATGAAGTTGTTAGTTAAAATAGTATCAAGCAGAGGTCCCCAAGGTCGAAAAATTAGGTAGGGGTAAAATCGTGAATTTTAAGGGTAGTACTTAGAATATGCCGTGACCTTTTTTTTTTGCTCCCAACTTTTCGCGAAGGAGGGGGGTGTTCTAGTACTCTAACCACATAGAATTTACAAAAATGAATAATGCCCCTACTTTATGCTTTTTACACATTTATTATATCAACTCCATTTTCCAGCTCCAAATCATGCAACTTCAATGCACTAATTATACGTACAGAACAGTCACACTTTGAAGACTGTTGTGCCAACTGATTCCTGCACATTTCAAGAATTGGGCGCAACATACGTTTGGAAACATTGTTTCAAACAGCATGTTCAGCAGTATGGGCTTATCCCATCACTGATTAGGCTTGGAACAGTGCTTCCAATTGAAAGTCCTGATGCTGAATGTGGCTTTAGTATTATTAATCCCATTAGACTATGAACTACAAGTTTGAAACCAAGTACCACCATACCTGTAAGACCTCCGACCAGTTGGGGGCGGGGTAAATCCGAAATTTTGGGGGGGGGGGGTAGGAAAAAGTCGGAATTTTTCCCAAAAAAGACCAAAAAACATACACTTTTTGGCAAATTTTTTTAATTTTTTCCCAACTGGGGGGGATGGGGGGGAAAATGATTTTAGGTACAGGGTTGGCCGAGTTGGGGGGGTCCCCCCCCCAACCCCCCGCCAAGTACAGGTATGAGTACCACTCGTGATCCACATCAACAGACCTCACATGTCTCAACTCATAGCAGGAAAGTATGCCACAGCTTGGGTAACCATATGCGCACACAAGACCCAACGCAGAAGCGGGGAAAAGAAAAGGAGAGCATGAAGAGGCAGAATTTTAAGAACATAATGTTTTTCTTCCCAAGGGGCAATTTTTTGATTAATCACATATACATAAGTCATTATTTCATCTCCCAATTATATTTATAATGATTTCCTACAAGTAGTATATCTTAATGTGCTGATATCCTTTCCTAAAAATCGCTATATGGCACAGAAGTTGCATACTTTCCCATTATCATTTGCTCAGTAAATGTGTCAAAAAGAGCAGTGAGTAATTCCTCAAAATCACACATTCTGCAATTTTTCTCGAATTAGTATAACCTACTGGGGAGAGGATGAAGTCTACCAAAATTTTTTGCTATAGTGAGCTTTTTTTATGGGGGTAGTAAATGAATTTCCAAATCTAAGACAGGGTTAATACCCCCCCATACCCCCGCATGGGGTGCTCTGGTATCAAGGGTCTTAAAGGAATTAGTGTTTATACTTTCTGGTGAAATTGTGCAGTAGTAAACGCATTAAGTCCATAGGCTGGTGGACCAGGTTCGATTCTTGAAGTAAGTAGGATTTTTCTGATGTGTGTAGATTTTATGCAAATGAGTTCCTGAATGCCATGAGCTCCTGGATTTTTGAACTGATCTGGATAGCTGGCACCTTGAGGAGTCCATGCTCGTTTGGACCATAATTTATAAGGGAACCGACTTGTAAAAAACTTCCGAACTTCTTTTCAGGGACGTTGGTTGCAGAGATTCATTTTCTAGCGTTTTAGAATATAAAAAATCTAAAATTTTCCCGTTGCTGCGCGCCGGGGATTACACTCTCTACAGGGCCGTGCACAAGGAGGGGCGGGGGGCGGCCCCCCCCCCCCCATTGAGGCAGCATGCACTCTGTGTATCGCGTAAAATCAACATTTTCTGGGGCTATTCAGTAAAAAAAATCTAGTCCGCCCCCCTCCCCATGAAAAAATCCTGCGCACGTCTCTGACTCTCTATAATAGTTTGATTTGGATTCATTTGTCAACGTTGTTAAAGTTCATTCTCCAGCGTTTTAGAGAGTGAAAATCCGACAATTTTTCATCGCTCCGTGCCGGAATAAGAAATTCAATAAATGAGAATCACAGAAGCGGATGAGTTCAGGTATATTCAAGTTCCTGGTATCGCTCCTCGACAACCTGACTATGTTGAGGGAGGCCTGAAACATCAGGAAAACTCTAGTTTAGATGGCGGCAAACATCGGGCACCGATTTATGGGGGGTTAAATAAGGGAAAAAAATTGATATTTTTAATGCTTTTTTGCAGTGATGTTGTGGAATTTTTTGTCGTTTTTTTCTTATTTTTCACAAAAAACATGATTTGGGATTTTCATGACGATTCTGAACTCGATATAAGTGGCGCTGATAAACTTCATTGGTTAAAAAGTCGAAAAAACACTAGGTTTAGGCTTACTTTCAGGCTAAGGCTTAGGCTTAGGCTTAGGTTCAGGCTTAGGCTTATGTTTAGGCTTAGGCTTAGGTTTACGCTTAGGTTTCGGTCTGGATTCAGAATCTGGCTTAGGTTCAGGCTGAGGCTTAGGCTTAGCTTCAGGCTTTGGTTTAGGCTTAGGCTTAGGTTCAGGCCTAGGCTAAGGTTCAGGTTTAGGTTTAGGTTCAAGCTCAGGTTAACGCTTAGGTTTAGGCTTAGGCTTCGGTTCAGGCTCAGTCTATGGTTCATGTTTAGGCTTAGTCATGTAGAGGTTAAATTTAAGTTAATGCAATTTTAATGGTGAAAATTGCCTACTTTTGCTCATTTGAATAATTGGTGCTTTTTCGACTTTCTGACTACTGGAGGTCATGAGCGCCACTTATTTCGAGTTCTGAATCGCGTCTAGTATCATGGAAAACTTCAACAACGGGTTTTTCGTGAAAAATGAGAAAATTCCGTAAACTGGAATTATTCCTAGGATCATGAACTCAAGTGCTATTTGGAAGAAGGTTTGTCCAAGCAAAATCATGGTTTTTATAGAGTACAAAAAATTTTTGGTCGATCTTTGTACCTGTATAAAAAAGATCAAAATCAATGGTCCATCAATTGAAAATTTTAATCAAAAAAAATATACTGCTCAATGGCCCGGTTTGCGGATGTGACGATCCAACCATGTGGGCAAAAACCAATTCATCAGATAAAAATATTATATTCATAGAATCAGTAGCAGATCCAGAAATTTTTTTCAGGGGGCGGTGCTCAAAATTAAGTATTTTTCCAAACAATTTTCGAAAATTTTCCAAATTTGCCTATATAGGTATACAGGAAAAAAATCGTATTGCAAAAGTTTCGGAGGGCGGCTGCCCTCTCCGCCCCCTCCTAAATCCGCACTTTGTCAGAATAGTATAAAGTTGAAAATAGATATCCCGATAACTGACATGAAAAAATATTTTTTCTTAAATACCACTTTGGAATAAGTTACCTGAAAACATCGTCTTTAGCAGAAACAGTAGCGTTTTTAAATTAAAACTGCAAAATTTTAGTTAGGTCAAATATTAGTGCTACCACAGCCTTTTTGACCATGCGCTGCATTTTAATTCTGTTTTAATTGCATTTTATTTTGCTTTAATTTTATCATTCTTTTTGACGTTCATTGCTTTTTTCGTTTGAGGAATCGTTTTTAATGTTTACTTGCGCTAAATAAACTTTTTACTTTGCCTTATATGCTTAAACAGTCATAGCACGATTAAGTCAAACATGAATACTTAACTGGATTCCATTGGTGGTCAGTGATTATGATGGATAATTTCTTAATTTATTGATTTCGTTTCTTGGATGTTTGATCGAATTCCTTTTTGGCTGATAGCTTGATTCTTATGTAAGTTTATCAGTTGGTTAGTTAGTTGAGATTAGTTATCCTGATTAGTTGTATCAAGTTGGCTGATTCAACTAAACAACCGGTTAAGCAATTACCGACAAATTATAATTATTATTATTACCTTTATTCACCTAGTGAGTCAACCACCCAGCTAGAAAATCAATGTGAGTTGCTTCTTTGATTTTATTGCTGGTTGGTTGATCTCCCTACAGTTCGGTTTTCGTTCATTCCTAGATTAATTGTTAGTCGGTTGATTCCTTGATTGGCTAGTTGGGTGGTTCATTGATTTCCTGGTTGGTTAGTTCATCGATTTGGCTAGTTCATTGATTCCCTGATTGGTTGATTGACTCCCCGATTGGTTGGTTGGTTTATGCCTTGATTTTTAGTTGGTTGGTTCATTGATTCCTTGATAAGTTGATTGGTTAGTTCATTGATTGCTTGGTTAGTTTGGTTGGTTGATTCCCTGATTAGATAAATGGTTCTTTCTTTGGTTGGTTATTTCCCTGATTGGTTGGTTCATTCATCACCTGGTTAGATCGTTGATTCCCCAATTGGCTAGTTGATTAACGATTCGATTGGTTAGTTGGTTGATTCGTTGATTCTCTGTTTAGTTAGCTGATTCTCTAGTTGGTTGGTTAATTCTGATTGGTTAGTTCATCGTTTCCCTGATTAGTTGCTTGGTTGGTTGTTTCCCTGATCGGTTGGTTGATTGGTTGTTTCGCTGATTTTCTGGTTGGTTGTTTCCCTGATTTTTCGGTTGGTTTGTCGATTGCATGGTTGGTCGTTTCCCTGATTGATTGATTTACTAATTAGTTGGTTCACTGATTCCTCGAGTAATTGGTTCATTGATTCCCTGACTGATAATCTTTGAATTCTCGATCTCATTTTCTCTCAGTTTAAATTGGTCCAAACACAAAACATGATCTGGTGCTGAGAATCAAGTCATCTGGTACCGAGTTCGCCTCGTCTGGTAGCGAGTTGCATCCAGTTGAACCTGTTGCCTAGGTATGGGAGCCATTTGGCTCTTGGTTCTCAAACCAAAAAAACCTGAAAACATGTCATATGAAAAAACGGAATTCACGAAAAAAGACATGACAAATAGAAGGAAACTAGTTTATTAGAAAATGCCCCGATCGGGCAGAAAAAAGGAGAATATACTTGCTTCGACAGTTGCCATGGTAGAAAAAGAAGTGGACTAGATTTTTGAGAACTTGGGTCAAAGTTGGAAAAAATTCATTTCCTTTATATTGGATTTTCATTCTTTCTAAAAAAAATTGTCTATGTCTGTGGAAAAGTATATTCTGCAGCATCGTGCATTTTGTCCTTCAACTGGCATCGACTACAGTAAAATTTTTCTGTATGAAAATTATATGCACCTGACTTCAAGTGTAAAGAAATGGTAAACCGATAGCATTCTAACTTCCGACCAATTCAAAACTCCTGCCTTTCACACTAGCTAAAAAATAGTGAGGGAGGCATATTACAGTCATTTTCAGAACGATAAAGGAACCTGAGGTTCATTGCACTAACCCAACATGAGGATAATCTCAACATCGGGATTAAATTGATGATCCTGAGTTTAAGCTATTCACAATGTCCAAATTATTTTCTTTCAATGCACAAATCATACTCACTTCAGGATTAACTAAAACTGAGGTTTAAGTTCGAGTTTGGGAATCACAGAAATTTTCATTTTTATTTGCTTTAGAGACAAGAAAATTATGCGAAAATACCACTTGATTCTTTTTGTTGCCACCAAATTCAGTGAAATGTTTAACACCATTGGAAGCAAACATGTGTGAGAGGAGACACGAGGGTACAAATTTCCACAAGGGTTTTGAAACCAGAAAATTTGTTATGCAAAAAATTTTTTGGTCAATTTTTTTTGAATTTTTTGTCTCACAAAATGCTAAAACACCAAGGTCCACGCCTGTACTCTCCTAAAAATTTCAGAGATGCACATGCTTGGTTGGAAAGTGTGTTGATGCACTCAGCTGCAGAATATACTTTTTCACAAACATAGACAATTTTTTTGAGAAAGAATGAAAATCCAATATAAAGGAAGTGAATTTTTTCCAACTTTGACCCAAGTTCTCAAAAATCTAGTCCACTTCTTTTTCTACCATGGCAACTGTCGAAGCAAGTATATTCTCCTTTTTTCTGCCCGATCGGGGCATTTTCTAATAAACTAGTTCACCTCTTTTTAGTGGGCCTCAACCATGCACAAAAACTTTCATAGAAGCACATTGAAGTCTTAAATTTGGTCATCTGCACTTCAAAAAAAATAAAAAAAAAACTTCAAGCAACGAATTCTCACTTCCGGCAAAAGTAAAGGATGTGTAAACCGCATAGTACTTAAAAAACGGTGTAAAGATACTGAAAGGTGACCATATCTATTGAATTCCTCATGGTTTAGAATCCTTCAACCCAAAAAACCGCAGAAATACCTTTGTTTACACAAATGACTTTTTTCGTGTAAACTGACTCCGTCCATTGAATTTCCCATGGTCAGAAACATTTTCCCTCAAAAATCGCAGAAATACAATTGTTTACACTCAATATGAATTGCTGTGTAAAGTGATCACTTTCATTAAATTCCCAGTGGCCGAAAACCCCTCCCACAAAAAACTCACGAAAACAGGCTTGGTTAAGTCCGGAATAATTTTTTTGTGTAAAGTGACACATCCATTGAATTCCCCGTAGTCGAAAACCCCTTCCATAAGAATCACAAAAATACGCTTGTTTACACCCGCGATAGTTTTTTTTATAAGATGATCGCATTCATCAAATTCTCCGTGATCGAAAACCCTGTCCACCGGAAAATCACGAAAATACGTTTGTTTACAACCGGGATAAGGTTTTGTGTAAAGTGATCGCATTCATTAAATTCCCCGTGGTCGAAAACCCCTTCCATCAATAAATCACGAAAATACGTTTGTTTACACACGGGATAGTTTTTGGTGTAAAGTAATCACATTCATTGAATTCCTCGTTGTCGAAAATCCCCTCCACAAGAAAATTACGGCAGTACGCTTGTTTACACCGTGGATAATTTATTTGTGTAAAGTGAGGACGTCTATTGAATTCCCCGCAGTCGAAAACTCCCTCCACTGAAAAATCACGGAAATACGCTTGTTTACACCCGGGATAATTTTTCGTGTAAAGTGACCGCGTCCATCAAATTCCCAATGGTCGAAAACCCTTGCACCCCAAAAATCCCAATAAGGCTACAGGTTTATTTGAAACGGCTAAAAAATTAGTAGTGCATTATGCTGCAAAAACTAATTTTTTTGAACCCACAAGTATTATATAACAAAATTGAGGAATTTGGCTTTTTCCGGGACTTTGGACAACCATATAATTGAATTGAGGCCATATTTCAAAGAAAAAAAATTCGCATTTGAGATTACACCCCCAAGATGCTTAGGCCGAAGTATGGAGGTTGGATATGGCACACCAATTGCTGGGCATGGTGGAACTGGGGGGGGCCTAAAAAGGTGCGTTTTTTACCTGTTTTTTTGGCCCCACCGAGCACCACTTGCAGATAGAGGCGAAATGACAAAAGGCACCCCATAGTTTGCCCCTATGCCCGATATTATGCAAAAAACCCGAAGGTTCTAGCTCTTACCGTTTTGGCTCTAGAGGGGGGGACATGAAATTTGGGGGCCAAGTATATTATAGGTTGACGCTGTCGCGCCACCTATGATATACATCCATAATGTAACATAATTGTAAGTCTAAAGCCGAGATTATACTTGCGCTCGGCTTTGGGCGCCATGGATTGACCAATCAACGAGCAGGCGCTTGCACCGTGGCAGCCATATTTTTAGGCGCAAGTATGAATATGTCTCGAGCTTCCGTCATGGATTTCGGAGCTATAGTGCACCAAAAAATACGGCTTGATCTTTTTAGCTCGAGCACTGGCCCCGGCGCCTGCGCTTGTTCGTGCGCTTCAAATTAGAACACGTTCTATTGTTCGAGCGCATATCAGCATTTTTTCGTATTTTTTGTCTGAATCTGTTTTAACATCGTAATTTTTATATCATAAATTGTTTTTATGGCCTATGCAGACACCAATAAGAGTCTGGAAGACCGAATGGTTTAAAAAATAGTTTCCGAGTGATTTAGGATAAAACCCAACAACCAGAAATTTTCCGAGTTTTTGGTTTTTTAAAGACCAAAAAGTCGAAGTCTTGCCAACTCTGTTTATCCACAATGTGTCGATGTTTACATGCTACAACCATAATCAGGACGATATTTTCTTACCGCGTTCTAGAAACAATACCAAGAATTATAAATTATTAAGAATCCAACGTGAAGCGCAAGGAAATTTTCGGTATTTTCCATATCCACTCTTAAACACATAAAAATGTATCTCAGGACAGGAAACTATATAATTTAATCAAAAAGGTTATCAGATTCTTGGTTGCTATGTGCAATTCGAGAGGAAAAAATTTGTTATACGCAGGCCGAAATTTAGTTGCTGACTGCAAAAAAACTCATGCATTCCTTGATGCTAGGCTAAAAAATTGACGGAATAAATAAAAAAAATCAATATGGCAGAATTATTTATCGATCGGTGCGCCAGAGCGCACTCTCGATGGGATCCTACGCCTGCTCTTCTCGGGTGGGGGCAAGTATAACCGTGGCCACTGTTTTTTTTCCACATTTGCACTATAATGTGGAAAAAAAATCTGGAATGTGGAAAAAATTTTTGAGGTCTTTCCACAAATGTGGAAGAAAAATTTGGGGTTTTCATATTGAAAAGATGCATTTTGGTGCATTGTAAGAGGTCCAAATCTCAAAATTTTCCGGCGCTTCGCGCCGGTTGTAACATTAATAATCATAATTCTTCATTAAGTAGCTCAGGCGTGGCTTTTATCATGTCTACCTTCATTTATCACTTAATCTATAATAGTTTTCATCATCTTAAACGTAGTATCTCATGTTTTAATTGATAATCTTCAACATTTTATCATAATATTTAATGAAGATTCGCATTTTTTCCTTTCGAGAAAAATCAATACGTCAAGTCTCTATGCTTTATGATGCGATTATTTATTTGCTAACAAAAAATCAATTCAAAAGCTTCATGGAAATATCTTTCGGAAATTTATACTCTTCTACTCATATATTTTCGACCAAGTTCATGAGGGTTTACAAATAAATTACAGATTTTAAAACTTTTCAATTAAAATTCTATAAATTATGACTCTTGAACACAAAATTGGAATCTAATTCTTGAAATAAATGTTCGGAAAATTGATTTTCCAGCATCCCAGAATGTCAATATACCCAAAAAAATTTCTACGCGCCGGAAAGATTACCATCTTTTTTGGGTTTTCACTTGTCATCATAGAGGACTTGACCATTGATTTCTTGTGTAATTCGAGTCAATTATGCTCTTGGATAGTTTGCTAGAAAATTTGTTCAACAATGCTTGTAGATTACGCTTTTAAGTCAAACATTTCAATTTTTTCTTCAATTCTAATGAATTAACTTCTCTAAAAACACCGGAAGGCTTGAAAAAACTCAAAAACAGTGCGATAAAGCGTCTGTGAGCATTTTTTAGCCAAAAAACGAGGATTTTAGGACGAAAAAATTTTTTTCCACATGTGGAAAAAAAATTTGACCCCTTTCCACATTTGTGGAAAAAAGTTTTGACCAAAAAAAAACACTGACCGTGGCTTTACAAAACTAACCACAAATTGTATCGGCACGTAATGTAAACAAACTGCAGAAAATTCAATTCGTCTACGTTGTATGTGGCTGCCAGACACGCCCGTATTTAGAGGGAGAAGGGGGGGGATTCCCCCACCTCTAAATTTTTTGAATAATAAAATTTTCAGCAATATCATTGTACTTATACATCTCAATTCCCAAATTAAATTATTATATTTACATACTTTTCGTCAAACATAGAATTTAGTCACTAATCCAAGCACACATGAACTAACTGAAAATAAGTCGTCTTCAAAGGATTTTTATTTTCCTTTTATTCAGTAAATTCTAAAATTGAAAAATCCCCCCCCCTTTTTTTTGAAAATTCTGGATACGGGTAATGCTGCCAGATAGATACACTATTGGTTGATTTCTATATTTTTTGTGTAGAAAATGTGTCATGAAAAGGATTTTTTCTACTTTGTAGTGAAAGCAATTCAAATAATTGTTTTGACAGCTAAGATAGACACGAATGAGTGTGTAGAAAATCGACCGATATTAAAAATATTTCCGAGGGACTGGGAGAAAACCAGGAGTTCTCCGATTTTTTGGTTCTTGAAACAAACCAGAAAAACTAAAATCCGAAAATCCAAACTCTTGTCAACCCTGGTGATCTTAATATGGTTTATAATGTTGTTCGTCTGAATATTCTGCCACTTTCTCTCTGTGGTCCTCCGTGGTAGTAACTGTGCTAATTCGTTAAAATTGGGATAACATAAATATCACCATGATATAGTTTTTTAGAAGTGTAACGATTAGTTGACTTCTTTAGATGTTACATCTTTCATATTTATTAAATTTTTATATTTACGGCATATTATTTTCGATCTAATAAATTACTATTATTATTCGCTTCGATTTTTTTGGCACATATGCGGAAGGCAACGTGATTTATTTTCCTGACCGAAGAACAGCTTTCAAGTTTGAAAATCTTCTGAGAGATTATGTATAACATCCATTTCAATGTACATGGCGAATCTGACAAAATTTAAATTTTTTCCTTGATTTTGGGAATTTTCCGTGTGATTAACAGATTAATGCAAAAATACGTTAAAAATGCACACTCACGCACACATCAACTGTGAACATTTCTGAGGAGAAAACGCGCTTTTTAGTAAATCTTTTATGTGTTTGCTCCTTTACTCTATTGTAGAAAAAAGTGTAGGCATAGAAAAACAGTGATTCTCGCCTCTCGGTACAAAGAAGCTATGAAAGTGTTGAACAATCCCTGGAAAGAAAACGAATAGCTACTGGAACGAAAAAACGCGGCAGCTGAAAATAAAAAGAATAAAGTGGAAAAAATTGTCGCCCGAAAATAATTTGTTGAGCTTACAAATCGCCGAATCGAAAAAAGTGAAAATATTTTTGAATTGATTTGATAACTTTTATGAGCATGCGTGCTTTATACGTGTTTACAGCCTCTGGTGGAGACTTTTACCATTTTATGTATGAGTTACTGATGATTTTTGCTTTGAAAAAGAACCTGAATAGTTTGGGAGATATGACCTAAAGATTTTCACGAAAAAAGTCCGAAAAATAGTTTTAAAAATGGTAATTCTTTTCTAATAAGACCTAAAAAATGTGTTCATGGCGCGAAGCGCCCAGAAAATTCACACTTTTAACCATTTTTGTTCGAAAATAGACATTTTTCATCAAAAAATTAAAATTTTTCAGTTTCGACCAGAAGTATGGGTATTCCTACGTCTACCATATGGCTAGCCATAGGATTGGAAAATCCTGGGGGGGGCGGTCTCCCAATGGCTAGCCATATGGTCGACGATTTCTGGGGGGCGGTTCCCATAGCACTTCCCCCCAATTACATGTATGTTTAATCAGTTTATCTTTCATATTGCGCGTTAGTATAGCTGAGTAAAGTAAAGATTTTTTCGATTTTTTTCACAAAAATTAACTTTGTAAACATGATTTTTTTACTTTTGGCGAATGATTGGAACGCCATCAGTTCGGGAAAGTGACAGATACTGCTCTCGAATAATCTTATATTACAATGCTGAAAAATGAATTCTCTCAGCAGTTATTTCCTGAATAGGCGGTCTAATTTGCAGTCAATTAAGCCATTTTGCATACAAGAACAGAATGTAAAAATCATATTGAAAGCATCCACGAGCAACTCAAAAATCAAACTAGCAATCAAAAATTTGGATTTTTCAAATCTTGGTTTTGGTCAAATACCAAGATGAAGATCGCAGACTACTATATCAAAAGTCATAGACTAAAAAATAAATTGAGACATTTCAAGGTGTGAAAGAGTCGGCTATAACAACAGCATACGAACTGCACTGAAAACCCGTATGTTATGAAAATTGACTTCTGCGCTGTGCACAAAACGTCCAAAAAAATTTGTGCACGAGATCCAAAAACTGCTCAATGCACAAAAAGCCCTGGTTGAAACTGTTGGAAACTTTTGTTTTCGAAATACAAATTACCAAAAGTCAATTTTGAATATTGAATGTTATTAAATCAATCAAATAAATATTTGTTACTAGTGATGTGCGTCGGACATCCGGATATCCGGACGGATATTTTGAACAACGGATATCCGGAAAAGAAAAAATATCCAGATATATCCGAATCTTTTCACTGTTCAAAAAAGAAGTAAAAGTTACTGAGAAGTTAAGTGCTACATTATTACACAAAGTTTCGGCAACAAAACAACAAAAGGTTCAAATTATATAAGTGTATATAACTTCATATAATATTCACTGCATCATATATTATTCACTGCAGGTTTTTTGGGCACGAGTCCCATTAGCATTCGTGCTAATGACAGGGTTCATAGCGACCGCGAAAAGACCGGTAATTTTTAGTTGGACCGGGAGAACCGGGAAAAAACAGGAATTTCTTGCAGGAAACCTGGGAAAGGCAGGGGATTTTTTGGACAATGTCAAGTGTATGGGAAATATGTCGGAAAATTGTGTTCCGATGCATTTTAGAATGTCGAAACTTAAAAATTTTCCGGCGCTCCGCGCCGGTGATTATTATTTTGATCATTTCTTGCTATAATCCAGCTCGAGGACGACCATAAGCATGTCTATTTGACTTACTACTTAGCATTCAATAGTTGTGGTTTAATCATTTTAATACTTCGTGGTTTAATCAGTTTATCTTTTATATTGCGCGTTAGTATATATGATTAAAATGAAGACTTTTTCGGTTTTTTTCACAAAATTTTCCTGCGGTCTTCACAAATTTTTGACTTTGAACATATTTTTTTTAAATTTTGGAGAATGATTGGAACGCCATCAGTTTGGGAAAGTGACAGATACTCCTGTCGAATAATCTAAATTTTTGGTTGCTTTTCCGATTCTACAAATTTAATTGACACTCTTTCGATATGATATTTTGCATTTTGCCCGACTATGAAAAATGCTTGAATTGCATTAATAATTAGACCACTTTTCAGAGAAAAGAATGTCGAAAAGATTCATTTTCCAGCGTTCTAGTATCAAAACTGCGTCAAAAGTTTTGGCGCTTCGCGTTTACGAAAGCTATTTACGAATTTTGTTGTTTCGCCCTACTTGATAAAACATCGTTGACTTCAAGCTCATTTTTTAGCTGGTTAGCATGTTCAAAACATCCGCAAATTGTTGATGCATGAACAGCATCAAGCCGGAAAAATCAATTTCAAATCACGAAATCGTCCTGAAAAGATTCATCATCCAGGATTCTAAACTATCGGGATCTGAAAATTTTCCCGGCGCTTAGCGCCGGAAGAAAGAGTGATTCATGTGCAGTCTATGATTCTTCATTTTAGCCATGCATAGATATGTCAACCGTCGAATTTTTATGCAATTTAGGTTTTCCTCGCTTTGGTTTTATGTTAACCTGTTACTATGAATTTTTAAAAAGTCTTACCATAATCTGACGCAAAAATGAAAAATTTTTGTTTTCGCCCCATTTTTGATAAATTACAAACTGAATAAGCATGAATTTGTTCATAAAAGCTCAAGAACGCATAAATATAACATATTGTGGCATTTTCAAGTGGAAGAAACCATATGGCGGAATTGGCGAAAAAAGTTTTGACTTCTTTCGCCAAATAGCGATATGGTCTCTGCGAAAAGACCTTTAAAGCACGGTATGATAAGTAGAAGTTATCAAATTTTGGGGTCTTTCCTCATTTGAGGAAGAAAATTTTGGGGAAACAAGCAAACAAAAAAACAAAAATTTGAAGAAGATGCAAGAATTTTCATTTTTTTCAAATGTCTTTTGAACTGATGAACATTTTGACGTTCTTAAAAAAGCAAAAAAATCAAAAATGAAGAAAATAAGTTTCAAGCTTGAAGTCCAATCCTACTAAAAATAGTGGAAACGATCCAAGAGTAAAACAGCCCTAAATTACTCAAAAAGTCGACTATAAAGTCTTTGCGATCATAAGTCGTGTCAATTCAGATTTAGAAAAAACTAAACAGGTAAAATTTCGACTTTTTAATTTTTTAATGGCTTTTCTTTGGTTGCTGTAGACTCGAGCTGTCATCCTAGACTGATTAGAGAATGTGGAAAACTTATTTTCAATATTTGCGCGATAATAAATGAAAACAGATTCGGAATGTGGAATACAAAGAAGCTCTTTCCATAATCATTAGGAAAAAGTCGGCCGTCAGAATAAAAAAATGCATTCTGTTGCGTTTCAGAAAGTTAGAATCCCACAATTTTTCGCACTATTTGGTCATATTATTTCATCGCCTACCTTTAACATCTGGACGTTTTTTCAATAATTAGGATTTCGATTTTTTGTTCCTATTATTCAAATTTTCGTCACTCATGATTGTTGCAATGGTTTATAGGGTTTTCTCAACATTTTTTTGGTGAACATTAAAAACTTTTAGAAGCTTGCTTTTCACGTTTTAATTTTTCTGATGTCCCGCCCGATATCAAGAGTTAGATTTTAAAATGTGTTCGTTCGGTCTCTTTTTCCACTCAACCGAGAACAAATTTTACACGTAAACTCTTAAGATAGATGTTTCATGCAGCATTTATTTTGCTGTACACGTTTTACTTTATTATTTTGTATGTCTGTAAAATGATGCATGATTTTCCACCAATGTTACATACAATCAAATGTTCTGAAAATAAAAATTAATTTCTCAATTATGTGGTGTGATATCTCATGAACTCGAGTCCTACAGTCTTGAGTTATTATATACTTGGAGTCGAATAATTTTGACGTTCCTGATCTCCCACCGATGAACTTTTAGGCAATTAGATGATGGATATGATCGTAGTAATATCTGAGTTTATTTATCATTTTAGCAATTCAGCTTCCTTTCTTATTGGCTTGAATAGAACTTACAATGAGCGAATTACAATGTCCGTCACATCCTACTGCAAATTTAATTGAAGATCACCGCGCTGGAGACTTGATTTGTCCCGAATGTGGCCTGGTGGTAGGTGATAGGTAAGTTTGATGATTTTCATTTACAGCTGTTTTGTATGATTAATATAATTTATTCTATAGGTTAGTAGACGTTTCTAGCGAATGGCGTATGTTCAGTAACGAAAACAATTCTAAGGATCCCAGCCGAGTCGGTGCTGCAGAGAACTCCCTGCTTTCTGGTTCAGACTTATCGACTAGTATACAGGGTATACCTGGAGCTAGCGAAGAATACGCGGGCATGGCTAGGCGGCAGGTAATGTATCATTTCCGTTGTTATGCTATACTCACAAAGTATTTACATCAGTATAAATGTCGCCTGTTACCGTAGGGGAAATATTTTTTGCTCCGCCAAGTCTTATCCAAAAAATTGTTTCATCGAGTCTTGGAAAACTTCCGTAACTCTATGTCCAATCTTATAATTTAAAAGGAGAAACTCTTTATGCGTCACGTCTATGTAGACTAAATGATACATGACATAACAAGTCATAGCAAAATGTCAACTTTGTGATTTTAGACATTGACATTTTTGGTTACTAGTTAAGCTTACTGTTTGCGATTGGCTTTCTATTGAAGTGACAAATTTCAGTACGTAAGGATAGACTAGTTTTACTGTTAGGCAGATAAACTGGGGATCGCCATGTTTTGTAGTTACCACGCCATTCAGCCGTTAATTGGATTTTATATAACAAGACTTGGGTATGATTTGGGACCATCAGCAGATTCTTGACTTTTTCAATGTTCCAAGTAACCACAAATTTAATCTTCATGACGGTGTTACTTTTGACTGGAGGAAAGCTGATCAGCAATTCATCAAAGCTAGGCATGAAGTATGTCGTTAGGATTGCCAATTTCCGCTCAAAATGTTGATACTATTGATGCGATCAACGGGACTGAGAAGTTTAACTTATATCAGCAGCCTTATGAGGAAAATTTTTGTCCCAAAGTTTATTTGCTGTTCTTTGGTTATTCTTGGAATGCAAGTACTTTCAGGTGATATCAGCCCGTTTCGCAATGCTTTTTTCCCAGGTTTTCAACGTTTAGGACTGAGACCCTTCTAATGTGCTGCATGTTGATGTTTTCAATCAGCCAGAGTGCTATCAGTCAGCTCGAATATAAAATAATCAGTAGAAAAATCTACCATTTTTTGATGAATTCGGGCTATACGACAAAATTAATTTCGTGTTCGAGCATTGTAACTTAAAAAATGGATTCTTCAAGCAGCAAGACTTCTGCCATTGCTCAGTGCTGATAGAATTTTGCACATCCCTCTGATCTTTCAAATTATTGTTATATATTTCATTAGCTGGTGAAGTTTTAAACGTTTGTTGTTTGCAGGTCAATAGTCAAGATCGGCAATTGATCGCCGGATTCGGTGTTATTCGGGAAATGTCCGAAAGAATCCATTTGCCCAAATCAATACAAGTGAGAAAAAGCTGCTTTTAAAACTTGAGGTTATCATTGTATATTATTAATATTTTCTTTTATATTCATAGAAAAGGTATCCTTTTCTCTGTATTGTGCGTTCGAATTATGTGAAGTGACCCTACCGAGCGTTATTGTCTGGTTTGCCTACATTATCCTATCAATTCTCTTAGGACTCTGCAAATAGTACGTTGAAACAAGTTGTCGATAGCAGACAATTGAAAGGAAAGAATGGTGAAGCTATAGCCGCAGCGTGCTTGTATATTGCTTGCCGTAAAGAAGGTGTTCCTAGAACATTCAAAGGTGAGTTTTTCTATACATTCCAGTCTTTTTGTGCTCTAATTCATTATAAACAATTTGTTGTAAAAAACTAAGAATTATTTCATGGTTACTGTTGGAAATTCTCGGGGAGAATTTTTTGACAATTTATTACAAATATGTACACAGTCTTTTTCGATTTTTGGGTTTGAGAATCTAGCAGCGTATAAATAGATCGCAAGTAGTGTTGATCATGATTGATGCTGCTTATTGGCCATAAGAATCATGTTATGTTTCCAATTATAGTTGGAAAATTTTCTCTCGATAGTGACTTTCATTGTTTAGAGATTTGTGCTGTGTCAAAGGTTAGCAAGAAGGAAATTGGTCGGTGTTTCAAGTTGATTTTGCGTGCTATCGAAACGAACTTAGAACTGATCACAAGTTCCGACTTCATGGTAAATACTGCATAGCACCTGTATAATACTATCCTTCGGTTCAGCGCATACTGTACTAGTGATGAACCTTTGTAAGTGTGGACTTCCACACTCTTGATAGACTAAAAAATTGAAAAATTTTCATCGCGTTGTACCGGGACATCCCTACATAAACAAATATAGTACGTTGAACATATGATTAACTTGAAAAATTTCCCTGAACAACATACCTGTAAGACCTCCGACCAGTTGGGGGGGGGGGTAGAAAAAAGTCGAAATTTTTCCCAAAAAAGGCCAAAAAACATACACTTTTTTGCAAATTTTTTTAATTTTTTCCAAACTGAGGGGGGTTGGGGGGAAAATGATTTTGGGTACAGGGTTGGCCAAGTTGGGGGGTCCCCCCCCCAACCCCCCGCCCCCCAAGTACAGGTATGCTGAACAATTTTTTCTCACGACATAACATCTTGAAGTGTAGAATCAAGCGAAATCTGCGAATAAGGATAGTTTTGTAATGAGATGAAATTTTGAGTCTACTGCGTCCAGGTGATTACAGATGAAAATTAAAAAAAAACCCAGAATGTCAAGCACCATTATATAGCTTTGCTTCGAAAGGATTTTTCTGAAAAATGTGTGAATGAAAGACCGATAAAAATACTATGTTAGAGGTTCTAATAAGTTGACTAGGATATTTTCGTGAGCCCAATCAATTAGTTGCTAATCTGTAATGAATCAAAACTTGTTTGTTCTGATGCCGAAATCAACTTGATCAATGTTCCTGAATGTTGATACATAACACTCTGAAAATAGATTTTTTGCCTGTATTGAAAATCCACTTAACAGTGCCCGTGTACAGCTTGATTTGCATTTTTTGACCGCGACTGCATCATTCATTTGAATTCCTACTATACTCTGTTCCAAGCATACAGTGCGGTTCAAAAGTTTAGATGCGCTTTGTTAAGTTTGATTTTCCGAAAACTTTGATTAACTTTGAGATAAGTTTATTCAATGAATACTTAACCGATGACGATATGCTTGGTATCATTTGGTAGCTAATTCATTTTCCTACAAAGCGTTGCATATTGTTGACGAATTTGTCTTATGGGTCCCTATTAAACAACAGAGAACTACGACGATGCAACTTTTTTATCTTTTTGTGAGCAGTTTTCTGTTATTAATGGGGTTGTCCCAGGGCAAACATTTTAGCCGGGGCCGGGGCAGACATATAAGGTACTAACACTAACATATACGTCACCAGTGGTATCATACTTCACGGAAAAATTTTTAAGGCGATTCTTTTTCTTTTCATTTCATGTCCGCTATGATAATGCATTGATTGATATGTTAGAAACGGTTTGAGTATTTTATACAAAAAAATCAATTTTTAAGATAACTGTCATTACTAAGTACCAAGAAACTCATTCATTTCCCAAAAAACTGCATTGCACACATACCTGGACACTTTTATCGATTCATCTTTAGGGTTTTTAGCACGGTGCCAATAAAACCAGAGCCGTGCTAATGGAAATTTTTGGTCGTCAGCACGCATGCCAATGACCGGAAGGGAGAAATTTTTGAAAAAAGTTCGAGAAGGAAGTTAAAGCTATCAGAAAAAATGAACAATTGTACGATTTCTGAAAAAATTAATCGAGAATCTGTATTGAGGTTGAAGTGCAGTTCCAGATACAATGAAAACATGTAAACTTTTATCCAAACAGAACATGAATTTAGTGATTCCTAACAGTATCATTGTCAAACTAACCACTGAATAATTACTTGTCATATTCTAAACTTCAATTCTATTATAAATCGAGCGTGTTGTCCTATCGAAACTACTAGTTTTGTGTAGTCTTTTCCCGAACCGGGGCAAGCCTAGCCCGGGGGCCTGAGACAACCTTAGTTATTAATGAAGTTTCCAATAATCCAAGCATTATGATCGTAGCCAAATTATTTAACATCCGATAAAATAGTTTTAGCCATTCCCGTACCCAGTAATTATTTTCAGGAGGGGGAGAATTCCAAAAATTTTTAACATAAACGAAACTCAACCTGGAGAGGTCGCGTAGATACCGAATGTCATGCTGAGAGGTTCAGAATGGCGCGCCTAAGAGCCTCCAAGTGGGGTCTGGAGTGATGCTCCAGAATAAATCGACTTTTAGTTACTTTGGGCTCGAAAAATCTCTGAAAACGGATAGTTTAAACGGATAATTTAGACTACACATGATCAATATGTATTTTTGAATTGGGACTCAACTATGAATAAAATCATCAAAAAACAATACCCAAAATCGTTTTCCTCATTTTCCGGACATATTCTGCATTTTTAAAAACGTCTACAGTGTGGTCACGATTGTTTTTGAGTTTTTACATTTTAAAATGCTGGAAAATAAATCTACGCAACATTGAAATGTGAATTAAAATTATACTAATCGATTGTAATTTTGTTTCTCATTGTTTTAAAATAAAAAAATTTTCGAATTTTTGTATTCTAAAACAAGAGAATGAATCTTTGCAACATACATTGCTGAACAGAAGCTCTACATTTACAGTCTAGAATGATGTCTTCAATATTCATCGTTTATAAATGCAAAAGTTCACCTTAAAAACGTTTGGAATAGGTACTCCAAGCCAGCGAGAGAAAAAATTCAGAGAATCGACTAAAAATTTTAGTTTTGGGCAAAATACCGACTGTTAACGAACAAAAAAAAAGAAATAATGTGATTCAATTGATAGAAACTGTTGAAGGTTAATTACTAAGTGGAAACAGATATGCTAACGGCTTCGCCTGATAGAAAACAATTACTAGTATAACTTATGACCGGCGTAAAGCGCCGGAAAATTTCAGGATTTTAGACCTTCTTAAGTTCATCAAATTGCATCTTTTCGGGTGAAGCTGCATTATCAGACAGACTAAAAAATTTTTTGTTCGATTTCATTTTAGGGCTGGTATTCCCCCATTTCCCCCCTAGTTACGGGCCTGCTTTTAGCATGATAGTCGTGATTAAAATATATCACAATTCGCAGCCATTTGAATTGGGTTGAACCCGATTCTAATTTTTTTAATATTCTAATCATTTATTTTTAAGATTTCGATTCCAAGCCTAACTGTCGAGGATCGGCTTGAGCTCGGGGCCCGGCCTCCGGCAAATCCAACCTTTTTTTGACCTCTGCCGCTAATCCAGAGGGAGGCTAAAAACTGGCCAGAGGCTGGAGGTTTTCAGGTCGAATTCAGTAGATGCTAGTTACGATTTTTCAGTCAAAACGTCTCTTGCGAAGTAAAATAGAAACATAACATTTTTCTTCGCTTGTCCGGCAAGAATATCCTATGATCATACACATGGGGATGGGGGTTTACCCCTCGCAACTTGTCGGACCTCTTAGGGGTATGCACATGATCTTTAAAAGGCCATGATTCCAATGATCAATGTCATTTTTATTGCTAGTGTGGTAGATTAAATTCTAGCCTGTAACAATTAACTCGCACGGAATTTGAGACATATAACGTTGTTATATCATATTTGGGATGACGTATTTGTCTCGAACTGAGCTGAAAGAATATTGGTGTACATACATTACTGAACAAACTTCTATATGTTCATCTGGTCAGTCAACCGCAAAGTTGATTGGTTCCAAGATCGTTTTCTATTTGCCAAAATTAAATTATGTGGAAAACCGAATGTTAGTAGATTTATCTCATAGAATGTGCAGGGTTCATAGCATACATGTAACGGGGCCCCGAGGTCTGGGGGGTCGGGCGACTTTTTTGGGGCCGGGGGTCAGTAATTCCCCAAATTTTGGGGGGCGGGGTCTCTCAAGGAGAAAAATTTTGATTTTTTCACGAAAAAAGTCCCAAAAATAGTTCAATTTTTTCTAAAAAGACCGAAAAAATGTATTCATGGCGCGAAGCGCCAAGAAAATTCACGTTTTTTACAATTTTTTGTTCAAAAATTGACATTTTTCAGTATTTTCCCGACGAAAAGTATGTGGGTCCCCGCGGCTACCATATAGCTAGCCATTGTATTGGAAAATACTGGGGCGGTCGCCCAATGGCTAACCTTATGGTCGGCGATTTCTGGGCGGGGTCCCATAGCACTCCCCCCCCCCAATTACACGTATGGTTCATAGCAACCGGGAAAAGATCGGGAATTTCTTGCATGTAACCTGTGAGAGTCAGGGGATATTTTGGACAATGTCAAATGTATGAGAAGCATGTTGGAAAGGTGCGTTCCGGGCTATTTTAGAAGGCCGAAACCTAAAAATTTTCCGGTGCTTCGCGCCGGTAATGATTATTTTGATCACTGCTTGCTATAATCCAGCTCTAGGGCGACCATAAGCATGTCTATTTTACTTACTAGTTAACATTCAACGGTTGTTACCAGCTAGAATGTCTCACCTCGTGGTTTAATCAGTTAATCTTTCATATTGCGCGTTAATATATCTAAGTAAAATAGAGTTTTTTTCGATTTTTTTCACAAAAATTAACTTTGTGAACATAATTTTTTTTACTTTTGACGAATGATTGCAACGCCATCAGTTCGGGAAAGTGACAGATACTGCTCTCGAATAATCTGATATTACAATGCTGAAAAATGAATTCTCTCAGCAGTTATTTCCTGAATAGGCGGTCTAATTTGCAGTCAATTAAGCCATTTTGCATACAAGAACAGAATGTAAAAATCATATTGAAAGCATCCACGAGCAACTCAAAAATCAAACTAGCAATCAAAAATTTGGATTTTTCAAATCTTGGTTTTGGTCAAATACCAAGATGAAGATCGCAGACTACTATATCAAAAGTCATAGACTGAAAAATAAATTGAGACATTTCAAGTTGTGAAAGAGTCGGCTATAACAACAGCATACGAACTGCACTGAAAACCCGTATGTTATGAAAATTGACTTCTGCGCTGTGCACAAAACGTCCAAAAAAATTTGTGCACGAGATCCAAAAACTGCTCAATGCACAAAAAGCCCTGGTTGAAACTGTTGGAAACTTTTGTTTTCGAAATACAAATTACCAAAAGTCAATTTTAAATACCTATTGAATGTTATTAAATCAATCAAATAAATATTTGTTACTAGTGATGTGCGTCGGACATCCGGATGTCCGGACGGATATTTTGAACAACGGATATCCGGATAAGAAAAAATATCCGGATATCCGGATATATCCGAATCTTTTCACTGTTCAAAAAAGAAGTAAAAGTTACTGAGAAGTTAAGTGCTACATTATTATGCAAAGTTTCAGCAACAAAACAACAAAAGGTTCAAATTGTATAAGTGTATATAACTTCATATACTATTCACTGCAGGTTTTTTGGGCACGAGTCCCATTAGCATTCGTGCTAATGACAGGGTTCATAGCGACCGCGAAAAGACCGGTAATTTTTAGTTGGACCGGGAGAACCGGGAAAAAACAGGAATTTCTTGCAGGAAACCTGGGAAAGGCAGGGGATTTTTTGGACAATTTCAAGTGTATGGGAAATATGTCAGAAAACTGTGTTCCGGTGCATTTTAGAATGTCGAAGCCTAAAAATTTTTGGGCGCTCCGCGCCGGTGATTATTATTTTGATCATTGCTTTCTATAATTCAGCTCGAAGAGACCATAAGCATGTCTATTTGACATGCTCATTCAATAGTTGTGGTTTAATCAGTTTATCTTTTATATTGCGCGTTAGTATTTATGAGTAAAATGAAGATTTTTTCCCTTTTTTTCACAAAATTTTCCTGCGGTCTTCACAAATTTTTGAACTTTGAACATATTTTTTTTTAATTTTGGAGAATGATTGGAACGCCATCAGTTTGGGAAAGTGACAGATACTCCTGTCGAATAATCTAAATTTTTGGTTGCTTTTCCGATTCTACAAATTTAATTGACATTCTTTAGATATGATATTTTGCATTTTGTCCGACTATGAAAAATGCTTGAATTGCATGAATAATTAGACCACTTTTCAGAGAAAAGAATGTCGAAAAGATTCATTTTCCAGCGTTCTAGTATCAAAACTGCAACAAAAGTTTTGGCGCTTCGCGTTTACGAAAGCTATTTACGAATTTTGTTGTTTCGCCCAACTTGATAAAACATCTTTGACTTCAACCTCATTTTTAGCTGGTTAGCACGTTCAAAACATTCGCAAATTGTTGATGCATGAACATCATCAGACCGGAAAAATCTAATTTTAAATCACGAAATCGTCCTTCATCATCCAGGATTCTAAGCTATCGGGATCAGAAAATTTTCCCGGCGCTTAGCGCCGAAAGAAAGAATGATTTATGTGCCGTCTATGATTCTTCATTGTAGCCATGCATAGATATGTCAACCGTCGAATTTTTATGCAATTTAGGTTTTCCTCGCTTTGGTCTTATGTTAACCTGTTACTATGAATTTCCAAAAAGTCTTACCATAATCTGACGCAAAAATGAAAAATTTTTGTTTTCGCCCCGTTTTTGATAAATTACAAACTGAATAAGCATGAATTTGTTCATAAAAGCTCAAAAACGCATAAATGTAACATATTGTGGCATTTTCAAGTGGAAGAAACCATACGGCGAAATTGGCGAAAAAAGTTTTGACTTCTTTCGCGAAATAGCGATAGGGTCTCTGCGAAAAAGACTGTGCTCCCGACCCTCTCCGACCTCTAAAGTACAGTATGATAAGTAGAAGTTATTAAATTTCGGGTGGGGAAACAAACAAACAAAAAAAGAAAAATTTGAAGAAGATGCCAAAATTTTCTTTTTAGAAGATCTTAATCTCAAAATTTCCCGCCGCTTTGGGCCCGTTATAACTGTAATAATCATTACCATGTATATTACCTGGCTCGGGTGCGGCTTTCAGATAGTCTACCTTCACTTATCACTTGATCTATAATAGTTTTCATCATCTTAAACGTATTATCTCATGTTTTAATTGGTAATCTTCAGTATGTATCTTGATATTCAATAAAGATTCACATTTTTCCGTGACACATTTTTCGAGAAAGATCAATACGTCAATTCTCTAAACTTTTTGAGGCGATTATTCCTTTCCTACGTAAAATCAATTCAAAAGCTTCATGGAATTAGTTTTTGAAAATTTATTCTCTTCATACTAATATCTCTTCGGCCAAGTTTATGAGAGTTTGCGAATAAATTACTGGTTTTAAAATTTTTCAAATAATAAAATTCTAGAAATTAAGACTTTTGAACACAAAATTCGAATCCAATTCTTGACATAAATGTTCGGAAAATTGATTTTCCTGCATCGCAAAATGTCAGTAACTTTCCAGATTAATTATTGAATGATTTAGACGTCACGACTCGAATGTTTTCGAAGTTGGGAACGTGTTCGAAGTCGGGGGTACCCTATATGACTCACCTGGTTTTGTTTTCGTTAATTTCATTTTGTGATTTCAAGCACCTTGTTTCTGGCTATCAATGGTCATTTTTTACTGTTTCTAAGTTCCTATAATGCTTTCATTGATTGATTTAGCAACGACTGTTACGAGACTGCTATGCTCTAAGTCTCTGTTTTTAAATGGGTGTATAAATTTTGAATTGATTTTCTTTTTTGATTCTTTTTTGCATCTTAAATTTTTACGTGCCTGTTATACTAAAAAAATATGTCAAACGCTACCGGGAAAAAGCCGGAAATTTCTTTTTTGGAAATCGCTGAACCCTGAATTACACGATGCAATCGATTTCGATTTTTTAGCCTATTTTAATCTAGACTTTCAATATGTAGTATAAAATCGGCATCAAACTGTTGAAGATAATATTTATTATTGAGTACTGTTAGCCAGTCATTCAATCAAATCGATCCTGACATGCTAGAAACTAGCTCATCTGATACCGAAGTATATGGTAGCGAGTTGCATCCAGTTAAACCCATTGTCCAGCTATGTTGGTGCACGATCATGAGTATAGTTTACGATACAAATCTCGTATCGTAATGACTCATTCGGAAACAAGCACTCCAGCCTTGCCCCAACAATGGGTACAATGACTACTTGAAAATTATGAGACGATAGTTTGAAACTGCGATTTCCATGTGCATGTTAAAACAGAAACATATCCATAGTTTGTTTTCAAGGCGCTGAATGGCTTATGAGTTGAAAACAAAAAATCTTGTCTGTAGCCTGTTTTTTATAAATTGCATATCATTCGGAATATTGCAGAAATCAGCATTGTGGTCAGGAAGACAGACTCAAATCTAATGTCAACTGAAGATTTTCTGAAAAGGGCATGAAAATTCAAAACACTTGATAAATATAGTTATTGAATGGTTTTTGTGCTTGCATTGGACCGCGATATGAATGATCTCAGAATCACATATATTTTCCAATTGCATTATTATCAAAATTGTAGACCAACAAAATGTCCCTTCAACCTGCGTGGAAGACTTGATGTTAAACATCCGACCTCCGGCCGGAGCCGGATCTGCGGGTACCTCCGCCTCCGGCCGGAGTTCAAATTGGACCTCCGGTCGATCACTACTAACTGTACATATTTGCACGAACAAACAACCAAATTAAAAGACAAATACAAACTGAAATACGAACAATCTTCGTTGGTCTTGAAGAATCGAATGTATTTCGTTCAATTTTGTAGCTACGATCATAATTATTGCATTATTGAAATCAGCATAGGAAAGCAATTAAGGTCGATGCAGACTGCCCCATAGAGAGGGGCATCAGGGGGTATACCCCTACTCAAAGTCCTAAAAATTGATCACTGGTTGTCTAATTTTAAGACGAAATGACGTATTTAGTGGACATAGAAAAGAAATTTTACCTTGGTGAACTCTAGGTAGATGAATCAAAAGCATAAATGCCGTAAGAAAATTCTTCCAAATACGTCAATAGTCGAAAGTTTCTCACGGAAAATGGTGGAAAGATGTACCGTCAAGTGGGGTAACTTGAGACTGCGGGGTAGCTTGAGACACTGGGAGGGAAAAGTGTTTTTTCAGCCATTTTTTGTCACACATTAATGTTTTTCCTTATTAAACCGTTTGATTTTGTGTATTTTTTTATGCTTTATCAATATACATTATGCATGTTCAATGGAATAGAATGTAGCTTCATATTTTTTAGCTTAAAGTTTCAGTTTCAGCTTCATGACTTTTTCAAAGGTGCTAAACTTTGATATTTTTCAGATAATAGTTTTAAAACTTATTTTTTGAAGTTGCTGTACAAGTACGCATACATCATCACACCAACGAAAAAGTACGATTTTATATAAGTTTACTGGGTTTAAGCTGGCTCGTATGTCTCAAGTTACCCCTTGATATATTGGAAAAATGGGGTAATTTGAGACACTCGGGGGTAACTTGAGACTTGTGATAAATAACGTTGTAAACCAGTTTTTATTAACAGATGCGTAATTATAAACGCAAAGTGGGCGCCCAATCGACCCCGGGCATGTTGTCAGGAAAACGTGTGTTGACCCCTAAATGAAAACACGTAATAATTAAAAATAAAATGATCAAATAATGTAAATAATTAACACTTACCTAATCAATTGAAACTAGATAATTATAAGGAATAATTAAAAATAATTAACGGATAGCCCCACTCCGCTTCCAGTGTCTTATAAGGAATAATTAAAAATAATTATGCTCTGTTGACAAAAAGAGCATAATTTTTCGCTGTCATGTTAATCTTGCCTTCATTAGATTCGTGCATTATCTATTTCAGTGCCATTCATTTATCTCGTCGTTAATAATCTCGTTGAATTCCTGTGATTCCGGTGCTATAAGTTCGTAATTTTCGTTATTTTCGTTTCATTTTTGCTCAAAAATTTGTTTTAAATGTTGTTTATGATCTAAAAATGTTTTCACGGGGTAACTTGAGACACCCTCGATATTTTAAAAAAAATGGAAAACGGTTGACTTTTCCGAGTCACCGTTTCCCATACTTGTAGCCACACCATTTATGCTTGCGATAATCAAATTTGAGGTTTCTAGGTCAAACGAGTCAAAAATGGCACGCATTTTAGTGGCGACAAATCGTCAAAACTGTCTCAAGTTACCCCACTTGACGGTATTGTAGCTCCCTCTGATTTGATAGGGATGCGTGAAACAAACTCATCAATAATATCACTGCTTTGTAGCAAAATGAATGAGCTACCGAATGGTACAAGCATATCGTAATCAGTTACGTATTCATTGTATAACTTATTTCAAAGTTGATCAATTTGTTCGGAAAATCGAATTTTACCAAGTGCGTCTAAACTTTTGAGCCCCACTCTATGTAGTATATCTGCACTTCGAGTTTAGCTAATTTTCTGAGTTATTTAGTTTACTTACGATAGATTCCACAATAATGCACGTTATACTCCATCCGATAGTTCACAGCGGGCTGATTCAGCTTACACTAGTAATTTGTCCTTGTTCATACCAAAATTTTAATTTAGTAAACAATGAAAGCTTCGAACATACATACCCTATCTCAACAAGTATCAGCTACATTTTTGCCTTCCAGTGACTTTTCAGAATCAAGACTTGGCGAGAATAAACCAATTTAGGAAGCAAGCAACTAATTTTGGAATCAGCTACCTCGTTTGTGAACCAAAAAATTAGTCAACCTGTGTGTCCGATCCGAGAACTAGCTAACTATTTTTAGAACCAATCCAGTAATTTGGATATCAAAAAAACCAACCACCTAAAGAACATCCCAAAATATAAAACAACCATTTTGAAAAATGACAACCAACCTGGAAAGGTTTCGGTCGGTTAGGTACATAAAAAATGATCTTTGCTCAAGTATGCAACCGCTAAAGTGTCCATAGAACATGGGACACACACACGGTAGCACATCCCAGAAACAGCAGTTATGCTCATATGAGTGACCTTGTGCCTAATATTAGTCGTCAGTGGTGGACGCAGAAATTTTAATTGGGGGGGAGCGGGAATTTTTTTTACAATTTTCATCTTTTTGTTAAATTATTTGTATCGACATACAAACGATTTTTTTTCTTTTCAAAATTCGAAAAGATGAGGGACAACAATTGAAAATATAAAATAATTAAATCACAAAATCGAGCCGACATTTGTTTTTTTTTAGCAAATGACTGATAACAATGTTTTCATCAATTAGAATTTCTCGATGAATGCTAAACCGGTTAATCTTTCTTCGCTCATAGTTGGTCGTAAATAGCTTTTCAAAAATTTTAACGTTGAAAATGAGCGTGTTCAGCTGAAGACGTTGTAACTGGTAGAATGTAGGCATGGTACGAATCCGGGATTCGGATTCGGCTGGATTCGGTCCTTTTTTCTGAATTCGGATTCGACTTCACTGATTTTCCAAATTCAGATTCGGTAGTCTTGCCCAAAATTTTAGACCGAATCCGAATCCATTCTTAATTTGAGGTATGTTGGTAAAAATGAAAAAAAGGTAAAAATGAAAGAAATGAGTGAATGTGGGCAGCGGTTGGCGGGCGCGTGAATTTGGGTTCCCTGATTTCATTGAAAAATGTCAGATTAGCCGGAAAATAGTAACTCCATTCATCCCATCCAAGGTCAGGCCCCCTATATCTCACCCCCAGTTAAGGACGATTGGAGAATAGTCGTGCCAAATAGGGCATCACAGTTGACATCACTAGAACTCCATTCATCCCATCCAAGGTCTGGCTCCCTATACCTCACCCCAGTTAAGGATGAATGAAGAATAGTCGCACCAAAGGTTAGTAACATCAATACCTAGGTATATTCCATGCGTGTCTTTCATTATTCCATCCAGCAGGCAGCAACCTACCAGCACATCAGGCCCGTATTTAGAGGGGGAAGGGGGGAATTCCCCCCCCCCCTAAATTTTTTTACATTTAAAATTTTTAGCAATATCATTGTACTTATACATCACGATTCTCAAATTAAATTTGCGTTTTAAAATGGAAAATAGTGAAAATTTTCCGACCCATATTTTTTCCCTTTGTCAAGAATTTTTTTCCCCAGAAAGTTGGATCTGTAGAAAAACAGTGAATAGACTAATTTGAAAAATTATATAATGAGATCCAGCGCGAAGCGCCGGAAAATTTTCGATGTTTTCTGATTTTGGAGCCTGTAAAACACTTATTTTAAGTCTAAAATTGAATGAAAATAACTACAATCCACTATGATATTAATGAATAAGTCAAAATTTTAGGAGCCAAAATGGCTCCTTGACCTAAAATTTTAGGAGCCATTTCCAAACTTTCAGGGTCCCAGGCCCCTAAAATGACTAAAAAAAGCCTGTTTGAAAGCTTACAACTACGTAGCAGTGTGAAATCAGGTTCCTTTCACATGGGTAACTTTTTCAATATTAACAAGTCCTATAAAATGTGGCTAATTGTGTGTCAGTGCTCTTTGTTGTTCCTTCGAACACGTATTGAAAAAGTTTCTATAGTGCAGCACAGTTATACAACTTTCCGTATAAAGCAGGCATACCTGGAAAAACGTTTGGTGTCACATCACTCCGCTTCCTGTGGGCTGTCGAATGCACGATACCATGTGCGGTTTCGGAGTTTATACCTAGAGGCCTATCTGGCTAGAGCAACAGAATCAAAGCAAAACTTTCATATTCATGAAAATATGGCCGAGTCATTAAACTGCCCGTGTACTGCTCTTCAGAAGCCGACGCTTCAGTTTACCCTTTTTTTGTTGTGTGAAAGATTTGGACTTGCAATGGATGGATATTGAAATTCAATTTCATTTGGTTTTCAGTCGACTTCCAAATCTGATCTGGTTAAACCGTTTCATTGCTATGGGTTTTCATTTTGATATGAGATCCAATTTTTTTAGCGCCAAGTGATTAAGAAAATATTTTTCACTATACCTATGTGCATACAAATTAAAATTTGGAAGTGCTGGTTCAAACGTGTCTGGGTCCGTCGTTTGTACTAGTTCGTATGTAAGGGTAGATTGAAAAACAGGGATTCACGCAGAATTTTTCAGTCTTATAACGAGCCATATGATTTGGATGGGTAGAAGGGACCTAAAATCAAAAACGCCAATTTTTTGGCACTCTGCCTAATCCACGAATGTGAATTCTTATGGATTTGGTGATCGAAGTAATTGATTTTCAAACTGTTTTCCTTGAAAGGTGAACCTTCCAAAAAATTTTCCGCCTACAAAACCAGATGAGCCTCCACCATACGTACGTCCGAGATCCTTTAAGGGTCATTTATACTTGCCTCTTTCGACGGAACGGAACGGATCGCCAACAGCTTGAAACGTTCAGCCTGAAAATCCACTTTCGATCGGAAAGAATAACTGCTATTTTCTAGAAAATGACCGAAGGTAACCGACAACCAAACGGAACGAAAATTTCCCTTTCGTTCGGTAGCGTCGTGTCGTTCCGTTCCGTCGAAAAAGGGAAGTATAAATGACCCTTTACATGTATAACTGTAATGTAATTTTTTGTCCAGTCGAGATTTTGTGGTCAATTATATTTGCCTCAAAGCGTCCAGACAGCCGCGACTGCCATCGCCCGTCAAGCTAATAATCTAAATATCGTTTCTGGGTGGGCATATTACTTCTGCGATTAATATGTAACAAGTTTGCAACGTATTGCTTTAGACGAAGCCCGATTTCAATCGCTGCCGCCGCGATTTACATGGCTAGTCAGGCTTCAACGTGCAAGAAGAATGCAAAAGGTTAACATTTTGTGCAGAATGTAATATGTATTTATGTAGTAAAGCGGCACATATTGTCTAAAAATTGTTAAAAATTTCCAATTTTCTAGTTTTAACTCATGTAGTCAGTTTGTTTTTCATACTCTGTTTTCAGTCAATTCGAAGACCGATGTCCTGAAATTATCTGGCGGTTACTAATTAGAAAACCGGTTTGCAATAATTCTTTTTTGTGCAAAGTCGCAGAACATCAATTTTTTGCTTTACATGCTCTTATTGAATTGTTCAGAAATCGGCGAAATCGCTGGCGTTGCCGAAGTCACCATTAAACAGTCATATCGCCTGATGTATCCCAGAGCTGCCGACCTATTTCCGGCCGATTTCCAATTTGCGACGTCTATCGCCGATTTACCGACGTCTTGAATTTTTAAAACTTTTATTCAACAATGTACTTGGAAGTTCTGTAAGGTTCGATTTGAAACTTTTTGGTTTAGCTAATTCAGTCAAGTGCAAAAAAACTTCACCCTTTTTTGATACATATAGGTTACTGCTGATTGCGATTATCAAATTACTGTATTGAATTCTTACATTATTATGCTTTCCGTGAATAAATAATTGCGAATTACTATATTTTGTATATTTCGGTTAGTTTCTGTCTAAATTTTACTTTTGAAGATATATTCTGTTAGTGATTCGTCATTTTCCTATTTAGTTTCGATCATTAAAAAAGAATTCATGATGAATACGTCCTATCATATCGCCAATTTGTTGGATAAAATGACGTCAGCTGACAAAGATTTTCGCTTCATGGCCACCAACGATTTGATGAACGAATTGCAAAAAGATGCCATCAAGTTAGACGAAGATTGCGAAAGAAAAATCGTACGAATGTTGCTCAAATTGTTAGAAGACAAGAACGGTGAAGTTCAAAACTTGGCCGTTAAATGTATGGGGCCGTTAGTCAATAAAGTTAAAGAAAATCATGTAAGTTATTTAGTTGACTAGAAATTCAATGAGTCTTGAACTCAAAAAACAAGTAATCGAACCTCTTTGGACTACTTCAACCCGAAAAATAGATGATTAAATACTCGAAATCATACAGTTCTTTCGATCTTTTAGAATTCATTTGTTTTAATATACTTGCAAAACTACTGGATAACTTTGTAACGTCACTTCACTCCTTACATTAAAGTCATATTGAACTGCATAAGGTTTACATGAGGATGTGTGGTGAATAGAAAATCATCCAAAGCAATAATTTCATCGATCAGTTTGCCAAAACTTTTATATGCTGAATAACCGTCGGCTCATTTGTTCGCCTGTATATGGTTCTTGAAATGACGCAAATATTACTTTCTTACCGTTGCGTAAGACTTTGTCTAGCCCCGACATCAGTTCATTATACCTCACCTTCTCTCGCCGATCATTAATTTTCATATGCTATTTTGCGCCGCGTTTTTTATCTTTCCTAGATTTTTTCTCTTCTAATGACTCTAATTCGAAGTTACAGTACTTTAGATTCGGATTCTCTCGGGAGCGGGATCAACATCAAATCAACAAATAAAATAAGACTATTACTCAACATTCATCGATCATTTTACATTCCGTGAGTAGGATTTTTCTGCACCTATCATTTTTAAAGCTAATAAAAAGTATTTCAGCTGGTCTGAGTAACAACTATCTCGTTACTGTAAGCTGGGTGGTCTCGTTCGCCAAGAAGGTAAAGAAATGACAGCAAGATTCGAATTTTTTAATAGCAATAAAAAGTCCCTCAGGACAGAAAGGGACGCAAACTTTTAGTCAAATCCTCCTCAAATCAAATTTGAGCACGATTCTTTTCTAAACTGTGCGACATGCGCTACGTATAACCCAAGCGTCTTTTTCCAAAATTCATAGAAAATTGTTTGGAGTATTTAGGTTTCTGAAATTTCAAGCTCTCCAAAAAATAACTAGATGTATAGCTTGTTTGAGAGTCAGCTAATGCTGATGAAAAGCATTTACAGCACATCATGTATTTTAAGATTTTCTGTTCTCGAACCGAATTTAGATATGTGGCAATACGATTGTGACCGCATCCTGAAATCAACAGATTTCGATCCAGATAGCTCAGTATCACTCCATCACAAACACGTAATCAGCTATTTTGCTCGTTCTTGTCATGGGCATACATGTAATTGGGACGAAGTGCTACGGGAACCCCCCAGGAATCGTCGACCATATGGCTAGCCATTGGGCGAACCCCTCCCTAGAGCTTCACATCGGGTATCCGAATTACCCGGGTACAAAATGAAAACCATTACCCGGGTACCCGGGTATACCCGGGTACACGGGTAATTCGGGTACCCGTTTTGTATCACGTATAATATGTAGACTTGAGAGTAGAGGTGTACGTGTGTGCATAGTTTTTTTAGCCTTTTACAAGCCATGGCTTGTTGGGCTGACAAAATGGCTTGTAGAATTTTAGTCCAACAAGCAAAAATGGCTTGTCAGAATTTTTTGAGTCATGTGTTTGATCATATCGGATACAGAAAAGATGCATTTTGGTGCATTTTAGAGGGTCATAATCTCAAAATTTTGCGGCGCTTCGCGCCGGTTATAACTTAAATGAGCATTATTATTGATTTCCTAGCTCAGGCGCTGCTTCTAACATATCTACCTTCATTTATCATTTAATTTTTAATAGTTTTAATCATCTTAAATCGTATTATCTCATGTTTTCATTGGTAATCTTCAATATTTCATCTTGATATTTGATGAAGATTCACATTTTTCCCTTGACACATTTTTTGAGAAAGATCAATACGTCAAGTCTGTAAACTTTTTGAAGTGATTATTCCTTTCTCAACGTAAAATCAATCCAAAAGCTTCATGGAAGTAGTTTTCGGAAACTTCTACTCTTCTTGCTCATATCTATTTGGCCAAGTTCATTAGAGTGTGTGAATAAATTAATGATTTCAAAATTTTTCAAACATGAAATTCCAGAAATTACGACCTTTGAACAGAATTTTCGAAACTAATTCTTCAAACAAGTGGTTGGAAAATTGATTTTCCAGTATCGCAGAATGTCAATACCCAAAAAAATTTTCCAGCATTTCAGGCAGGAAAGATTAATAGCTTTTTTGGGCTCTCACTTGTCATCATAGACGACTTACCGTCGATTTGTCATGTAATTCAAAGTCATTATGTTCTTGGATAGTTTGCTGGAAAATTTTTTCCACAATGCTTGTAGATTAGACTTCGATCAAACTCAAAAATTTCAAATGTTTCCTGAATTTTAATGAATTAACGGCTCTAAAATGTTATTGAATGAATGTTGAATGACATCTCTTTTTTGATCGATTGCCGTGATGCTCAATATATACATTTCTTTAAAAAATAACCTAGCATTGGAATTTATTCACGTATACTGATATTATAAAATTGGCTTGCAAAAATTTGGTATGGCTTGTAAAATTTAAGGTCAACAAGCCACTTGGCTTGTGACTCGTAGGTCAAAAAAAACCCTGGAGGTATGCAAATTTTGCTTTGTCTCGTCAATAATATTGAGCTATCGTGATGTGATGTGTAGTATTTTGCAGCGTAGGTGCGTCGATGATGTGTATCAATCATCATCTCTAGCATTATATTCCTATGCAGCCTATTGTATACAACAACACAACCAGTGTTTCAACACAAGTGTTGAAAAATATTATGTAGTAGGGACTACGGAGTGTGTGTAATGCATCATTCTATTTTCACAGTGTATCTGTCTAATATTATATATGTACATTAACATTACAACTCATTTTAACATGTACCCGGGTAATTCGGGTACCCGGGTAATGAATAAACAGGTACCCGGGTACGAAATTTTTGTCGTGTGAAGCTCTACCCCTCCCCAGGATTTTCCCATCGGTAGCCGTAGGAATCTGCGTACTTTTGGTCGGAAAAATACTGGAAAATGTCAATTTTTGAACAAAAAAATTGTCAAAAACGTCAATTTTCTCGGCGCTTCGCACCATGAATACACTTTTTCGGTCTTTTTCGAAAAAAAATTACGATTTTTTGAATTATTTTTCGGACTTTTTTCGTGGAAAAATCGAATTTTTTTCCCTTCAGGAACCCCTACCCTCAAAATTTTGGGAATCGCTGACCCCCGGCTCAAAAATAGCGGCCCGACATCCCCCCAGATCTCGGGGCTCCGTTACATGTATGATCATGGGCAGGGCCGTGCGCAGGATTTTTTCATGGGAGGGGCGGACTACATTTTTTTACTGAATAGATCCAGAAAATGTTGATTTTACGCGATACACTGTTTGCATGCTGCCTCAATTGGGGGGGGGGCGCCCCCGACCCCACTCCCCCTTGTGCATGGCCCTGGTCATGGGGTATTCGAATGGATTTTCTGATAAAGTAGTTGATGATGTAACGTTCTTTAAAGCACTAAGCAAAGTATGACATAACTAGTTTATCGGAAAATGCAAAATGCCCCGATTAGGCAGAAAGAGGAGAGTATAGTTGCTTGGATAGTTGCCAAGCTAGAAAAAGGGGTGGGCTACATTTTTGAATACTTTGGTGAGAGTTTAAAAAATTAAATTTTGTAATATTGGATTTTCATTCTTTCTCATTAAAAAATTTCCTATGTCTGTGAAAAAGTATTCTGCAGCTTTGTGTATTTTGTCCTTATTCTAGCATTGTATCAACAACAGTAAAATTTTTCTATATGAAATTATATGCAATGATGCTGCTGATGGCTGACTTCACTCAAATGTATAGATATAGTAAACCAACAGCATTCCAACTCCTGATTAATTCGGAACTGTGCCTCTCATTCTAGCTGAAAAATAGTGAGGGATATGAATACGTTAGTCATTTGAAGCACTTTAAATGCCAGGTTGGATAGGTTGCACTAACCCAACCTGAGAAAAATCACAACATTGGGATTAAATTGCTGATCCTTTGTTTCAGCTAATCACAGTGTCGAGATTTCTTCCAATGCATTAACAATCCTCACTTTAGGATTAACTAATACTGGGGTTTGAACTCGAGTTCGGGAATTGTTGACATTTTTACATTTATTTGCTTTAGGTATAAAAAATTATGCGAAAATGTTAGTGAAACCCGGCAGCTCGAGCTGGGGATAATCTCGACATTAGAGATGTGTCGGGTATCCGGACTCGAAACAAGACCCGAAATTACCCGGCTATTTTGTTGGACCCGGGCTCGATATTCTTAAAATTTCGGACCCGAACCCGATATTTTGAAAATTTGGACCCGGACCCGATATTTTTAAAATATGCTACCCGATACATCTCTACTCGACATTGATCTCTTGATAATGCTGACGACGTTGAAATTATACCAGATTTGAGATCATCGACACGTTAGTGCAACTGCTGAAACTGAGGTTGTCGCTTTTTTGTTCGATCTTAGACCTCTTTAGTGCAGTAATCGGCACCATCTGCAAATAAGACAACAGGTTAAAGCATACAAAAATGCCTTTAAAAAGCGTCTGATTCAGCTACACCTATATTAGGAGTGTGCACGGGATCCCGTTCCCGCTTCCCACCCGCTTAACTCACACTCCCGCGGCGGTATGTGGGTTGGAACGGGACGACTTTTTTGAAAGCGAGACAGGAGCAAGTGGAATGTGTGAGACGGTTTTCCGTCTGTAATTACCACAAAAAGACATTTTCTGCTAATTTTCAGTTTAAATCCAAAAACTGTGGATGATGCTATTTTGTTCAATAGTTTCAACAAACATTTGTGATAACTTGATTTAGAGTACCTAGATCGAGAGAATGAATTTGTTTATAGATTGTGATCATTCAAACTTACGAAATGAATTCTATACAATATGTTGTATAATAGAAAGACTGAATTAAAATTTTCCCGCTGCACGGGAAGGTCAGGTCAACAGCAGAAGAGGGATTGATTTGAGGCAATGAAGCCGGCAAGGTTTTCAATCCTATGCACACCCCTAGCCTATATTACTTACACTACTGCAGATTTTTCCTCATCCGCAAAATTTTAATGCTTGAAGTTGGTTCATACTTCACGCATTTAATAAAGTTGTAAGACAACTTTGTGCCAGTGTTTTTTTTGCCGGAGGCAAATGAAAATTTTTTTTGACAAACGAATTTGAGGTAGTCATTTGTACATGCACAAACGGCTCTTTCCCTGTTTAGCGAAGAAAATTTTGGGTATAAGGTCAGATTTTTCAGGTAGGGGTAAAATTGAAAATTTGTGGATGTAGTGTAACTAAATGTCAACTAAACAGTTCATTTTGTCTCAAAATTAGGCAATCAGTGATCGATTTCTAGGTCTTTAGGTAGGGGTAATACCCCCTCATACCCCTCTCTATGGGGTGGTCTGGATAAGGTACAGAAAATATGCATTTTGGTGCCTTTTAGAAGTTCATAATCTCAAAATTTTCCGCCGCTTCGCGCCGATTCTCACTTTAATAATCATTATTATGTATTGCCTAGCTCAGACGCAGCTTTCAGAATGCCTACCCTAGTTTTCATCATCTCAAACGTATTTTCTCATGTTTTAAGTGGTAATCTTCAATATTTTATCTTGATATTTAATGAAGATTCGCAGTTTTTCATTGGAGCATTTCTTGAGAAAGATCAATACGTCAAGTCTGTAAACTTTTTGAAGCAATTATTTCTTTCTTGACGTAAAATCAATTTGGGAGCTTCATGGAAGTAGTTTTCGGAAATTTCTACTCTTCCACTCATATCTTTTCGGCCAAGTCCATGAGAGTTAACGAACAAATTACTGGTTTAAAAATATTTCAAATAATAAAATTCTAAAAATTACGACTTTTGAACACTAAATTCGAATCTAATTCTTGAAATAAATGTTTGGAAAATTGATTTTCCAGCGTCCCCTAAGGTCAATACATGAAAGAAATTTTTTTGGGCTTTCATTAGTCATCATGGCGGAATTAACCATCGGTTATCTAATGCAAATTAATTATGCTATTGGATAGTTTTCTAGACAAATTGTTCTACAATGCTTGTAAATTAGACTCGAAAGTCGAAAATTTCAATTTTTTGCTCAATCTTAATGAATTTTTTTTGCAGTAATAATTAAAATTTGAAAATTACACTGTTTAGGTTATTAGTCTTTGGCCATGACATAGAGGAACACAGGTTACTTATTTATACCTATTTTTTGCTACGCACAAATTGTACAAATGAAATATTGGCTGTCGTTTGCACATGTGCAAATGGGTCATGTACAAAAGACCCTGCTTTCTACTGTAGCTTTTTCTCTTAAAAAGCTGAGTTCCATTTTATGTGTCAACTTCCCACAGTTAACTCCTGTTTTGTAGACACTGAATTCAGTAAAAAAGTTCAATACTGGTGGAAGCACACATGTGCGAAGGTGTATTTGAGGGATACATGCTTCAGAGTTTTGAAACTGGAAAATTTTTCATGTAAAAAAATTTTTGGTCAACTTTTTTGGATTTTTGTTTCAAGGTGTGTTTGGTACGAGACCGTTCGCGGGTCCAAAATTTTGAGAACGTCGGGTCAGAGTCGATTAAAATGATCGGATAATTTTGGGTCTCATTTCGGATTCGACTTCTTGGTACATCTACTCAGTTACTCAACTCGGAACTCGAACTCGAAAAATTGTGAAATTACTCGAACAGGAATTCGAATAGTCACATTTTAGCTATTCGAACTCGAACAAAATGAAAATTATTACTCATTCCATCCCTATTAGTTACTACATAGTTCAACTCGTTTAACGTGAAACCTGATTTATTTCTACAGGTTGAAGTTATTGTGGACACTCTTTGCGCCAACATGCTCTCCGATCAGGAACAGTTACGTGACGTGAGCTCGATCGGCTTAAAGACTGTGATCGACCAGTTACCTTCTACAGGCAACGCCTTAACCTGCAATACATGTCGTCGCGTGACGCCCAAAATCGTCGCCGCCGTTAACGGTGGTCCTAACGCCGACGTGGCCATTCAACTCGAAGGCCTAGACATTTTAGCCGATCTACTCTTACGTTACGGCGTTATTCTGTCGAGTTTTCATCAATGTATTCAGGAAGCTTTAATCCCCCTGTTAAGGTAAGATTTAACAAGTGAACATTTTCGACGATAGTGTGACCAATTACGTCGTAGGTCCCCAAGGTGAAATTTTCCGGTAAGTAGAGATAAAACGGATCCAAGATTTTCAATCTTCCGGATCCAGGTAATCAACTTACCTGCATCCGGTTCCGGATAATTGGAAATGAGTTTCACGGATCCAATGAGCTTCACGAACCACTACATACGGGTCTGGATCCGGGTAGTAGTTATCTATTACACTGCTGCTGTGATTATTCAGGCATTTTAATTCATGTGTCTTTTTATCTTATGCATAATATCTGTTGTGTAAAGCTACACAACTTCAGGCATGTAAATTATTGTAACAAATTTTAAATCACGAAATCGCCCTAAAAAAATTCATCATCCAGGATTCTAAACTATCGGGATCGGGAAATTTGCCCGGCGCTTAGTGCCGGAAGAAGGAATAATTCATATCCAGTCTATGATTCTTCATTTTAGCCAAGCATAGATATGTCAGCTGTCGAATTTTTATGCAATTTAGGTTTTCCTCGCTTTGGTTTTATGTTAACCTGTTACTATGAATTTTGATAAAGTCTTACCATAATCTGGCGCAGAAATTAAAAATTATAGTTTTCTCCATTTTTGATAAATTTGGAAATGAAGAAGCATAAATTTGTTCATAAAGGCTCAAGAACACATAAATAAAAAATATTATGGCATGTTCAAGTGGAAAAAACGGTATGGTGAAATTGGCGAAAAAAATTTTGACTTCTTTCGCCAAATAGCGATAGGGTCTCTGCGAAAAAGACAGTGCTAGCGACCCTATCCGACCTTTAAAGTATAGTATGATAGTTAGAAGTTATATTAAACTTTGGGGTGGAAGAATGTTTTGGGGAAACAAACAAACAAGAAAAACAAAAATTTGAAGAAAATGCAAAAATTTTCATTTTAGAAGATTTTTCCGCCGCTTCGCGCCACCTTCACTTATCACTTAATCTATTTTTTTCTCAAAATTTTCCGCCGCTTCGCGCCGGTTATAACTGTAATAATCATTATTATGTATATTACCTAGCTCAGGCGCGGCTTTTAGCATGTCTACCTTCACTTATCACTTAATCTATAATAGTTTTCATCATCTTAAACGGATTGTCTCATGTTTTAATTAGTAATCTTCAATATTTATCTTGTTAACCGACAATTATTCAGCAGTTAGTTTGACAGTAATAATTTTCGGAATCCCTAAATTCACATTCTGTGTCGATAAACGTCTACATCCATTCATTGTATCTGGAACTATTCGTGAAAACGGCGATTTTTGATTGTTCATCACAATTTCGTGATATTTTTGACTTTCTTCTCGAACTTTTTTCAAAAGTTTCTCCCTTTCAATCATTAGCACCGTGCTGAAAAAACCCTACTATATGTATACGTTACATCATATTTGGCATGCTAAACCAATCTTTTGAATCCTACTGTAAAAGCGTTGTGTAAACGACTTTAACAGTGATTAATGCAGTCTGTCTTCGATTGGAGAAGCATAAAACAAGATTGTATGAAGTTCCGTTTGCTTTGAAATGCAAAGGACATTGGACAATTGAAGTCCAAAATGTGGTTTGAAAGTAACTTTTCCTGAAAAGTCGTTAAGTTCTTAGAAGTCAGATTTTACCGGAGCTGTCGGATTAAACGATTCCAGAGTAAAATCCAGACTAAACAAATACAAGATTCGGATTCAACTCCAGTATGTGACTGGATCTTCGTTAAATTAAGAGAGACGTAGCAAAAGCAGGTCAATTGTTCAGAATCTATCCGCCGCAAAGCTTTGTCACTTTTCAATAAAAACGAGAAGAAAAAATATAAAAAGCTGTACTTTTCCTACAGTACTTCCTGAGATATTGGAGTTCAAAAAAGTAACATATTTTTATAACAATCACGGTTAACGTAAATATAACACGAGAAGTTATTGCACCTATTGAATATTAATATGTAGTATTGTAGTTGACCCAGTGTAGCATTACTGTGTGACTGCTTTTTACTTCTCTGCCATCAACATAAAAAATATCCGGATATCCGAAGGTGCAAAAAACACGGATATCCGGATATAAAAACTTCTCCGGGGCATATCACTATTTGTTACCTTACTTTGTAACATTACACCTTAGTGTCAAAATATGCTTAATTGTCAGAGAGTACACTTCCACTTAATTATAGTATCGGTTATGTCTAAACTGGATTTAAAATTATCCGGATTCGGGTAGTTGAAATGGGTTCTTCCGGATTCCTGGGGGGCAGGTCCTTGGAAATTTTTATCGAGGTGTGTGGAAGTGGGCGCGCAAAAAAAATTCCATAAGCATGTTTTCCATACAAAATATGCATTAAAATTATCAAAAAAACCGTCTTCGAAAAAGTTCTGGGAGGGATGTTTGACGACTTTTTGGGTCAGGACGGGGTGCCCAGAGTCTCAGGTAGGAGGGTTTACCTGACCCCTCTAAGTGCATGTATGGTCGGAATCGGAGTGAGTATCTAGATCAGTAATGCATATTTAAAAATACTCAAAATTCGTTGATCATTTCATACTGTATTGTTACAAAAAATTGAAACTTTTACTTTTTTCAATCCACCAAAATTCTCTTTTTCCATATTGATGCCCCAAATTTTTTTCCTTTCTACAGATTTTCCCCCAAAAAGCACGATTTGAGAGACCAATTCGAAAAATTAGAAAATAGAAGCCGGCGCAAAGCGCCGGAGAATTTTTCTTTTTCTCTCCTTCTGACCAGGTATCATCGACAAAAATTTGTACCAAAGCATTTTTTATAGAGAGCCAAAATATTTGTCTCCTACAAAAAAAAACAACGGTGATGCTCTGCAGTTGTCGCATTTCGGATTGCACACATCAAAATCAGCTGTGCGGTACATTTTAAAAATTGAGGGCACCCTAAAGGTATATTTCTCACACTGACCGCCCACTCTCAAGGAATACTACTTATTACTTGATAGATATTGATAGCAATAATTTTTTATAAAAGTACATTGACTTATTTCCTTCAAATTGTCATACACAGAATGACACGTCCCAAAATTTCGAACTGTCATTTTTCTCCCATTTCACTCGACCAGTAAATCATTGTTACGATACATGTAAGGAGGCCCCGAAGTCTGGGAGAGTCGTGCCACTTTTTTGCGCCGTGGGCCATTAATTCTCAAAATTTTGGGGGGAGCAGTCTGAACGAAAAAATCAATTTTTTTCACAAAAAAAGTCCGAAAAATAGTTCAAAAAAATAGTAAATTTTTTAAAAAAGACCGAAAAAATGTATTCATGGCGCGAAGCGCCAAGTAAATTCATATTTTTTACCATTTTTTCTTCAAAAATTTACATTTTTCAGTATTTTTCCGACCAAAAGTATGGGGATCCATACGGCTATCAGACGGCTAGCCTTAGATTGAAAAATCCTGGAGGGCGGTCACCCAATGGCTAGCCATATGGTCGACGATTTCTGGGGGGGTCCCATAGCACTTCCCCCCAATTGCATGTATGGTTTGACCCCCAGCAGATTTGACTCCCTCTGCAATGATGGAGAAGATGACGACGGAAAATGGGCAAGAGAGAAGAGTCGTCATAAAAATGAAAATGATGCTGTAGTTAAACAATTTTTCTAAACAAAAGATACTTGATTCCAAAAAAGTAACATTAAAACTTTAAAAAATGCTGTCTAAGCAAATAATTTCACATATCTGGCTAATATAGGTTGAAGGATATACTTTTCGGATGTTAGAAGACCTTTTTGAGACCTTACTTTTCGTTACCAAGAACGAAAAAAAATTTTCTAGTCCCCATGTCCAGTCCCCATGTCCTGGCTAACACACAACAGAATTTATACGCTGTGCATGTATGGTCATCACATTCTTTAACATGGATATTTGTTCTCAGCTGAATAACAATGTTATACATCAGACTCGAATCAGAATTGTGAAAATTTCTTTGGGTCTGGGTCCGGGTACAAAATTTTAAGAATATCGGGTCCGGTTCAGGGTCCAAAATTTTGAGAATATCGGGTCCGGGTCCAACAAAATAGTCTTGTAGTTTCGGGTATAGGTCGCCGATACATCTCTAATTTTTACTGCCTGACTCACCCGACCCGATCCGATATTCCTGGCCCAATACATTTCTAGTATTCACTACCGGAACTCCGAAGAAATCGAAATTCACTACCTGTTGCATCCCTAAAGACTGTTTCACACGGCGACATTTTATGCAAAATTTATGTCGCGACATATAAGCGACACGTATGTTAAGCAAAATCATAAGGTGTGAACGAGTGCGACATAAGGCCGAAATTAAGTTTATTTTTTCGCTCAGCCGGCTATTTTAGCCGACATACAAGCGACATTTATATGTTATATGTGTGTTCTAATGCATTTAACCGTCACAAGCGACATTTTACCCGACATACGTGGTGCAATTGGTCTCAATTTCGGTTTTCTTGATGAAATTTTTACTATTAAATATCGTTCTGTCAGGAAGCACGTTTTCTCAGTTATTACTACAGAAAAATAGGTCGCCGTCCTGGAGGGACCTTGCGCGCTCTGACCAATCGAGCCGCGAGAAATTGGTGCTAATCCTGTCCAACGATTCAGGTTGTGGCGGCGGCTGAGTTCCATGAGCATCTCAAAATTCGTATCATGTGCTACTAAAACCAGATTAGTTTGTGTAGATGTAGATTAAAATTATCCGATTTTCACGGGATGTTATAAATTTTCTGTGAAACTTCAGCTGTTTGCTTAGTAGAGATTTCTGAGTCAGAATTGCTCCATTCCAAAATTATTCTTCGTTTGTTTCATTTTAGCAGCAGCCGATTAGCCGTCCGCAAGCGAGCTATCACAGCTTTGGCCTATTTGGTAAACGTTTGCAACTTGAATCAATTTAATTCAGTTTGCGATTCGTTATTGACGAAATTGCAAAATTGCCAAGATATTTCGGTCGTACGAACCTACGTCAATTGTATAGGAGCCGTTTCTAAGTCATCGGGAGCCCGTTTCGGCGCTTATTTTCCCCGCGTCGTGCCCGCTCTAATCACGTTCTGCGATGGATACGACGACGACGAATTACGCGAAGGGTGCTTGCAAGCCTTTGAATCCATCATTCTTAAGTAAGATTCGTGTGTACAAAAATAGTTTTAAAAACTAGAATCTAGTGGCAACTTGCGATATGACAAATTTGAAAGATTTATTTTTTAAACACGGTTTGGTTAGAGACGTTCTGCCTCATAACACTCAGCAGACCTAAAGTTCTCTTTCAAAATTACTTGGATTGGGATATTAGCTGTTCTAGTAAATCAAATTTTTTCGAAGCTTTCTTGTCAAATAATTTTCTGTTGCTGGCGTTTGAAATGATAATTCACTATTCAGTGCAGTTTCTAAATTGTATAGTGAGATGATTAAAATTGAAGATGTAAAATACCTGATAAGTTTACCGCAAAATTATTTTTCTCTTACGAGTATCGTTGATCCTATTTTAATGGAAATATCAATATAGAACTTGAAATTTAAATCATCTTTCAGCATAATATCTCTGAAGTGAGCAGATTATTTCACAAAGTTTTGAAGTATTGAATATTGCAGACTGATATATATATAGTTCAGTTTGCTTAAATCTTATAGACGCCCATTTTTTCTTTGGAAACTTACTAGGCTTTTTTTAGTTTGAAAACCAGGAGCCAAATGGCTTCTAGGCCTAAATTTTTAGGCGCCAAATTGAAATTTTTAATTGAAGAATATCGGAAAACGGGCTTGTAACAAACTGTAGAACGTACTATATAATTAAATCATATAGATATTCGATCAGTTGATACGAGTTTGAAAAAAATTACTGTTCAAAATTTGATTTCCACCCAGCGTTTTCAGTTACAGACTTCCTTCTACATGTACAAACATCGGCCGAGAAATCTTTGTGCAGAGAAAATTTTTTATGCAAAAAACACTATATTTCGTTTAATTTTGCACAAACCTTTCTCTTGTATAGGGTTTTGAAATTACAGCTTCTGTGCTTATTATTCTGTTGTTTCCTATATCTTTCCGGCGCTATGCAACATACCTGTAATTGGAGGGAGTTGGGGGACCCCACCCCAACTTGGCCAACCATATACCCAACCCCCCCAGACTTGAAAAAATTGGCAAAAAAGTGCCTGGTTTTTACCTTTTTTGGGGAAAATTTTGACTTTTTTCGACCCCCTCTCCCAAAATTTTGGATTCACCCCCCCCCCCCTGGTCGGACCTCTTACAGTATGCTATGCAACGAATTTTTTTTTAGATTTTGACACTCTAAAATACTGGAAAATTAATTCGAGGATAACTTATTTGATAAACATTCAAGGTTCGAAAACATGTATTATATCATTTCACAAAGTAAAAAATATTTTCATTCTTTCATGAGTTTGACAAATTCAAATTAAACTTGAAGTTTATGAAAATCACCTCCATTATAATCATGAATTCAAACTCGGCTCCATATTTAAAGTAATAGTCACAGAAATGGAAAAATTGAGATTTTGATCACCAGATCTGTTTTATGATTTTACAGCCTGTAAAACACTTCTGAAAATCTAAAATTGAATGAAAATAACTACAATTCACTATAATATAAATAGTCAAAATTTTAGGAGCCAAAATGGCTCCTAGACCTAAAATTTTAAGAGTCATTTCTAAATTTTTAGGGGCCCGGGCCCCTAAAATGACTAAAAAAAGCCTGAAACGTACCGATCTGATTTGAGTATAAAACATAATTTTGCATGTTTTTTGAATCGACATAACACAGGGACATTTGTTTATTGTCATTAGTTTGCCCTAGAATCCCCATTCAATTCTCAAACATATTGTTGCTTTTGAGTTGTTATTGCGCAATTGGCTCAGACAATGCGCTCATGTGAGGATGTTTTTAGTCAGTAAGAGAGTACTTTAAACTAAGGGAGGTAGCTAGGGGTGGGGAAGCGTCCACTCCCTCCCTAACGGGATAATTATTGACTAGAAAAACCTGCACGAAAATGAAGAAAGATTTATTTCGGTTCAAAAGCTGCTTTTAGTATGTAGCGAATGATCGTCAAGACGAAAATGTAGCATTTTTGCGCCTGCCAAAATGTAAAATTTTCTAGTCGATGCCCTTTGAGAAGAACTACAATTATCGGCAGAAACGATGTTTTACAAATTTATCCAAATGGAAATGCATGGATTTAATCCCGGATATATTTTAGGAGACACAAATGCCACTTTTTTCTGCCGTTGCGCGTCATTCAAATTTTTAATTGGGCTTTTTTACAGCTCAAAGAAGACCATTTTAATGGATTCGAGCGAAACAGGAAAAATCTTTCCAATGCCGCGCAGAAAACGGACATCTAAAATTCGGAAGTCGGGCGACCAACCAAAAACTTTCGCTCTCCGACCAGCAGCAAAAACTTTACATATAATTCCTTGAGTATCGAATATTCTGTGAAATTCACGGCTTTTATATTATACAGTAACTCTGCCTCTTGCGCATACTTGGACAAACCCTATCGGTTCATCTGGTACCAGCCAGCCGAAAAAGTTGGTAGGTTCCCAAATCCTTTTGGTGGTTGCCATGCTAAACAAGGGTAGGGAACCAGATGCCTAGTACATTTATTTTAGAAAATGGACAAAACGTAGTCAAAGTTGATTTTCAAGCTTGATCCAGAGTCTACACATTTTTTTACATACCAGTGTATACAGCGAACCTGGAACCTATAAAGTCAGAGGAAAAAATTGCTCTTAGATTTAGAAATTCATTTACTACCCCCATAAAAAAGCTCACTATAGCAAAAAATTTTGGTAGACTTCATCCTCTCCCCAGTAGGTTATACTGATTCGAGAAAAATTGCAGAATCTGTGATTCTGAGGAATTACTCACTGCTCTTTTTGACACATTTACTGAGCAAATGATAATGGGAAAGTATGCAACTTCTGTGCCATATAGCGATTTTTAGGAAAGGATATCAGCACATTAATATATACTACTTGTAGGAAATCATTATAAATATAATTGGGAGATGAAATAATGACTTATGTATATGTGATTAATCAAAAAATCGCCCCTTGGGAAGAAAAACATTATGTTCTTAAAATTCTGCCTCTTCCTTTCCTTTTCCCCGCTTCTGCGTTGGGTCTTCTGGGCGCATATGGTTGCCCAAGCTGTGGCGCACTTTCCTGCTATGAGTTGAGACATGTGAGGTCTGTTGACGTGGATCAGGAGTGGTACTTGGTTTCTAACTCGTAGTTCATAGTCTAATGGGATTAATAATACTAAAGCCACATTCAGCATCAGGACTTTCATTTGGAAGCACTGTTTCAAGCCTAATCAGTGATGGGATAAGCTCATACTGCTGAAGATGCTTGTTGAAACAATGTTTTCAAACGTATGTTGTGCCCGATTCTTGGAATGTGGAGGAATCAGTTGGCACAACATTCTTCAAAGTATGAGTATTCTGTACCTATAATTAGTGAATTAAAGTTGCATGATTGGGAGCTGGAAAATGGAGTTGAAATAGTAAATGTTTTTTTACTGTAAAAAGCATAAAGTAGGGGCATTATTCATTTTTGTAAGTTCTATGTGGTTAGAGTACTACAACTCCCCCTCCTTCGCAAAAAGTTGGGAGCAAAAAAAAAAGGTCACGGCATATTTCAAGTACTACCCTTAAAATTTACGATTTTACCCCTACCTAAATTTTCGATCTTGGGGACCTCTGTAGAAGAATGTCCAAAATGTTTTTTTTATGCATTTTTCGGGTTTTTCTTGAGTTACAGAAGAAGGATTGTTCAATGATATGCCTGTATATGCTACGTGTCTGGAAAATTTAAATTTTCTAGCCTTTGAAATGTACCGAAACATTTATTTTATGAATTTAAAAGTTTTTGGCACGTCAATCTTGAGTTGATTTTTAGAATATGGCTGGCATGAAGCATTGGAAAAATTAGAAATTCAGGCCTCCTAAAATACAATCCGAATCAAAAAAAAAGCTTCATTTTCTTATCGATGCACTTGGATGACTTTAATTTTGCTTCAAGTACACGTGCTTGAAAATTTAAGATCTTAACCTCGTAAGATGCATGAAAAGCCTTTTTTGTTTGAAGAATTTTTGAGACTCACTCAGTCACTTCTGAACTGCTTTGTATTGTAACAAACAAGGCTCAGTTTGAACACATAACCAGTATGTGGCACCAGAAACTTTGGAGTTAACCTACTAACAGGCACCAAAATGTATTTCTTTCATATCCATGCACTTTTATCTAGTCAATAAGATGGGGCGATTTGTGGTAGGTTTCTTATGGCATTGCACCCTCAATTTCAATCATATGTTTTTTCTGTAGAAGACAAACATTTTTGGCTCGGTACAAACAACTTTAGGTCTCTTTTTATAAAACGTTTTGTCGACATTACCTGGTCAGGAAACTCTTCCCTAGTGCTCTTAAACCAAAAAACACTGAGAAATTTCCGGACTCCATTCTACAATTCTCCAGACTGGTACATCCACTGTTTCCCCAAATCGTGCTTTTTGGAATTAAAATCTTCGGAAAAATGTTTGGGTTTGGACATAAAAATGTGAATTTTGGTACATGCTAAAAGGCCAAAATCTCAATTTTTCCACGTTATTTGTAACTATTTCAAACATGGAGTCGAATTTGAATTGTAAAGCATCATAGAAGTAATTTACAGAAATTTCAAGTTTGAAGTTTTTCAAACTTATGAAAGTTGAGCATATTTTTAATTTGTAAAGTGATAAATGTTGGACAGAAAATTTGAACCTTATGTTTCTTTAATAAGGTATTGGGAAATTGATTTTCCAGCATAAAGCTGTATTCGTTAATACCACACACACTTTTGCGCTATATAAGATCATGAACTTGAATGTTATGTGGAAGAAGGTTTGTGAAAAAATACCCGCTAAATCCGGGTTTTTTAGCGTACAAAAAATTAACTTCGTTCAAAAAATTTTTCACTGATCTTTTTACATGTCAAAAAGATGCACAACTGGAGTTGAACCAATTTTTCAATAATAAACAAGATAAAAACTGGCCTCTGATCAAGTCTAGCACATGGAACCCTTGACAAATCGATGAGAATTGAGAATTTCAATCCAACAAAAATTTGCTGCTCAATTGTCCAGTTTGCGTAGTGATGATTCAACCAACCAAGCAGATACCAAATCATCAGATAAAGTCGAGAAAGCAGCAGGCAGCAGATCATTCTGAAATATTTATTTATCCACTGGTGAACGGTCCTAACCGTATAGTCTCATTTCAATTTATATTGAAAAGCAAATTCATGCCTATATATGCTCATCTGCTTGAAGAAACAGTGATATCGCCATTAAATCTTGCAAAAATGCTTCACTGGATTCCCTTAGCAGTCAGTGGTCATGATTGTTAATTCCCTGGTCGATTGGTTCTATTTCTCGGATGTTTGATTAATTCCTTTTTTGGTTAGTTGTTTAATTCCTTAGTTGATCAGTTAGTTAGTTGAAATTGGTTCCCATATTAGTTGGTTCATTGACAGTGTCAATGAATCAGCTATTTGACACTGTGATTTGGTTGGTAATTTCCTAACTGGCTGTTTAGTTGGATGACTCATTAAGTAAGTTGCTTCATTGATTTCCTTGTAGCTTGGTTAATTTCCCAGTAGTTTGGTTTTGTTGATTCCTAGATTAATGTTAGATGGTTGACTTTCTGATTCACCAGGTAATTGGTCGGTTGATTTCCTGGTTGTTTAGTTGATTCGTTGATTGGTTAGTTACCTGGTTCATTAATTCTCTAATTGAATTGTTTGTTTCCCTGGTTCGTTGGTAGATCAGTCCTATGGTTAGTTTTTTCCTTGATTAGTTGATTATTTCATTAATTCCCTAGTTGATTGATTCACTGAATCCCTGACTGATTGGTTGGCTAATTGATTCACTGGTATTTTGGTTGATTCTCTGATTGGTTGGTTGATACCCTGGTTGGTTTGTTGTTCCACTGATTGGTGGGCTGTTTCATTGATTCCCTAGTTGGCTAGTTGATTTCCCCATTGATTGGTCGGTTGAGATTCCCCGATTGGTTGATTCATTGATTTGTGCACTGGTTGAATGATTCCTTGATGGGTTGATTGGTTGTTTCCCTGATTTGTTGGCTGGTTCATCGATTCCCCTGTTAGCTAGTTGATTTATTGATTGGATGGTTGTTTTTCTGATTAGTTGATTGATTCATTGATATCCTGGTTGGCTATTTGATTTCCTGATCGGTTTTTCTGTTGATTCGCAGATTGATTGGTTGGTTGGTTGGTTGCTTTTTTGATTTACCGGTTGATTGGTTGATTCCCTATTTATTTGCCTGGTCGTTTCCCTGGTGGTTGCTTGGTTCATCTCTAATTTCTCGATCTCATTTTCTCTCACTTAAAATCAATTCAGACCTAAAACACAATCTGGTGCTGAGAATCAAGTCACCTGGTACCGAGGTCGCTTTATTTGGTACCGAGTTGCATCCAGTTTAACCTACCGTGCAGGTATGCTCTTGCACCCATATTAGCAAACGTCTAGCTTATAACGGCAACAAACAATCGTTGAAATAAAACAATGTCCTAGGAAGATAGGTCTGGTCGTTTTTCATTACAGGTCCTAATTTTTGTACTTACTGACGTCTCCAAATTTCTTTTCTAAACTGTGCAATATTTTAATTTTTCAGATGTCCCAAAGAAGCTGTGCCGCACATACCCGTTATTTTAAATTTATGCTCTAAGTACTTATGCCACGATCCAAACTATCATTATGGCGATAACGGTACTAACGGGAACAATAACTGCGGTGTGGAATCCAATATGGATGTAGACGGAGTAACCGGCGGTGATGAAAGTAACACCCATGGTGAAACATCATTTTCCAGCGACGAAACAGACAACAGAGAAAATTATGACGATAATGATGATGATGAGCAACAACAGGAATACTCGGACGACGACGATATGTCGTGGAAAGTTCGACGAGCGTCAGCCAAGTGTCTAGAAGCGGCTTTAAGCACTAGACGCGAGTTATTGCCGGCGTTTTATCGCGAAACGGGACCCTTGTTGATTTCGAGGTAGCGTGTATAATTAATTTATAAAGTCAAAAAATAACATGAAAATTTGTTGCAGTTGCTGGAGATTAGAAAAAATTTGAATCTAAAGTGAAACTTTTTTCCTTGTCAGGACAATTTCACGAAATCATTAGAATTGATATATTTTCACATTTTCCACATTATTCTCTAGATTCAAAGAACGCGAAGAAAACGTCAAGGCTGACATCTTCCGAGCGTATATCAGTCTATTGAAGCATACGAAAATCGTCGTGCCCGATCCTAAATACGACGAAAACGGTCTTTTGAGTCTTTTGCAACAACAATTACCCAAATTGATTCGTGCCGTTAGCCGTCAAATGAAGGAAAAATCGCTCAAAACTAGACAATGTTGCTTCGTTTTATTGATCGAACTATTGCGAGTTTTTTCCGGCGCATTGAACGAATATATGTCCAATATAATGCCTGGTGTCAAATACGCTTTGACCGATAAACTGGCTAATAGTAATACGAAAATTGATGCGCTCTCGTTTTTGAACGTTGCATTGACAACTCATCCGCCTCAAGTAAGTGAATTTTCCTTTGGAAAGGTTGGTGACGAAAAGTTGTCATTATATACAGGGTGAGGTAAAAAAAGCGACTGGTACTGACTTTCATAGCTTCCAACTAGGTGAAGCATTTTTAATGCGGTTTCCTGCCGACGATAGATAAAACACCTGTCATAAAAACTGCAAAGTTTCAGCCCGATTGCTTGAGTATTGACTGACTAGAATCAAAAATACTAAACATCAAATTTTTTGCTAATAAATTTTGAAAAATTAACAAAATCAACATGTTTTACACCAGAGAAAGTAAAATAGATCCAATCATAAGCACCAGAACAGCTGGAAACTACAAGAGAGCTATTTTAGTGCGTCCTACTTTCTGTTCTATTAATAATTTAAATCGTTTTTCGATCTGGTCAATGACTAAATTGATTTTGTTTTGATTTCGCTGTTTTCCAATTTCAAAACAAAAGCTCTTGACTTTGGCGAAATTTCGCCCATATTGAAACAAGAAGATGACGACTTTAATTTACGTGCAACGTCTGGGTTATTTTTGAAGTATTGTTGAGTGTAAACAGCTATACAAAACTTTTTTCACAATAGGACAACTTTTGCTTTGATTTCACAACTTTTACTTTTTGAAAAATGACCACTTTTACTAAAGTTCTGTTATAATATAATTAGTTATAATATATGGGCCGTGCACAAGGCTGGGACGGGGTGGCGGCCGCCCCCCCCCCCCCCCATTGAGGCAGCATGCAAGGAGCGTATCGAGTAAAATCAACATTTTCTGGGGATATTCAGTAAAAAAATGTAGTCCGCCCCCCCCCTCATGAAAAAATCCTGCGCACGGCCCTGTATATATATCTTGTACTAAACCCGTTGTGTTGAATGGTTCACATCTACTAGAAGGGATAGGACGGCGCATCTTACCCGCCTACGTGGCTCCGCGTCGCTCCGCCCCAAGCTTAAGAATTAAATTGGTAAATGACAAGCAATACACCGCAGTTCACGCTAATTTGGGGCAGATAGTCATCTTTACACTAGCATCAGTTTACACTACTTAGTTCTTAGGCTTAGGCATGTTCTTGTCCATATATGTTAATTTTATTACAAAGTAGCGTATATTTTTTGTGTTGAAATCGGTCAATCTTCAGCAGCATCCCACGCCTTCAGGAATGGTTTCCGCTAATTGAGCATAGATGAAAAATTATCAGCATGATTTTCTGAACAAGATAAAAGACAAGATTATTGTTTCGGCACTTCGTGACGAAACAATAATTTAACCTTGTTATTTTGCATTTTGAATCCATATTTTAAGTCAGAGTTCCAATAAAATCATCAAATCTTTTTGTTATGCGGTCTTCGTCGAGTGTATCCCATTACTTTTATTACTATTGATTCCACGGTTTCGTTACTTCCATTAATGGTGTAAATCAAATTTTAAAATTCCCGTTACATCCATCTTGTCACTTTCACCGTTCCTATACCTCCAACATTTCATTACTTCTACCATCCTGTTACGCCCATCAGCGGTTTCGTTACGTCCACCATCCAGTTACTTCCAATAATACATAAATTCCCTTCACATCCTACTTTCGCTGTCTCTTTGTTCACTGTCGGTTTCCAAGATTATAAAAACTAGGTTATTTCACTTTTTGCTTTAGGTCAGAATTATTGTGTAGTTCTATTCTGAATTCAAACACGAGTTTCCACGAGACTTTTCAGCGTTTACCATTTAGGGCTAACTACATCCATAATATACAACTGTCTTTGCTGTTTCAGACGTATTATAGTTTATTTTATAATTTTGCCACGTTGTGGTTCTGTTTAATTTTGAAGCGATGCAAATGTCAATCGAAAAAAGTAAGGTGCTATAATAAAGACTGTATCTCAGTGAATTTTTTTTGACGCGAGATGCTTCTTTTTTTAAATTAAAGCTGAAAGGCTCGCGCATTCTTTTAATTACTGCTTTTTGCAAAGCAAAGCCCAGATTTCGCAAAAAGGAGGTGGCTCATCTCACCCCGGTGTTTGGTCAATTTTTGGGGCGACTTGAGCCACTTTTTAAAAATGCGTTTTTCGACAAATATTTTTTATGAATTTTCTTATTAAGTGTCTTATTTAACTTCCACTGTTCATTCAGTGGGATTGACATACCTGTAATTGGGAGAGGGAGGTTGGGGGGGACCCCCAGCCCCAACTTGGTCAACCCTATACCCAACCCCCCGCCACCCCAAACTCGGAAAATTTGGAAAAAATCAGGAAAAAAGTGGCTTTTTTTGGGAAAATTTTCGAAATTTTTTCGATTTTTTGGCGGGTTTTTCGACCACCCTTCCCAAAATTTTGAGTTTACCCACCCCCAACTGTTTACTCACCCCCAACCTCTTACAGGTATCCGGTATGGTGACTGAAAACCAAAATTTTCATTTTTGGTGTTTGATTCGAACAGAAAAATTGACTAATCAAGACGTAATACTAATACTGGTCAATATTTGTCAGTTTCATTGATTTTTGCTCAATTTTCGATTTTATGATCTTGATCGCGTTGCATAATATGCTATAATTGCCATTTTTCTTTCTATTTGCGCGTTTATACTGAAGTGACTTGAGAATAAATTTTTTTAAAACATGCTCAGTGGCTCATCTCACCCCTGTAAGGGAGTTAATAGGTCCAAAATACATTTTTACCATTTTTTTATTTACGTGGCTCAAGTCATCCCATCCCGGAGCGACTTGAGCCACCCACCGATTTTTAAAAAAACAGCACAGTGAGTCAAATCTGACCCACTACGCTGCTTTATTATGAATAACTGATCATTGCTTTACAAAACTGATCATGTTTCATGAAAATTGGACCTGTATTTGTAAAGATATGGAGAAAAGTTCAAAACTTTTTCGTGAAAAGTGGCGCTAGTCATCCCGGTTTACGGTAACGGGAGTGATTATAGTTGATATTTAGCATCGGTGAGAGTAACGAGAGACCGAGTTTAATTTGCAAAAATTGCACTGATAAGTTAACGGGATGGTGGAAGTAATCGGGCAGCGGAATGAAAAGACGGCAGAATGAACGGAACGCATTGGTCATCACTGCCTGCTCTTCTTGCTTCACTCGTTATAAATCCAAAAATCTAAAACATATCATGTCGAAAGAATAGAGTGAAAAGTATGCATTATGAAACAGCCCATATTTTCCCGTTTTTTGATATTGTGTGATTTCACAATCTTTTCTATAACGTCCAGATTTTCCACCCTTTCATAAATGTACTCGTACCATTGATCGTCAACGCCGTCAAAGATCCATTTTACAAAGTGACGGCCGAAGCGCTGAGTGTCGTACAGCAATTGGTCAAAGTTTTGCGACCGTTCGATTTAATTTCGCCGTCGAATAACAATTTTTCATGGCCGCCTTTTGTCGATCAGCTGTTTTCGGCCGTTTTTGATAAACTCAAAACGACGGATATTGATCAAGAAGTTAAGGAACGGGCTATTTCTTGTACGGGTCATTTATTGGCGACTTTCGGTGATTATTTACAAGTGAGCAACAATTCAATATTTTTGGAAAAAGTTTTGCCCGTTTTTACTTTCGTTTCAAAAACCAATGCGCATCAATAATATGCATATTGTTCTATCTTCCTGTCTCTGTCCTTGTCATATGCATGTAGTTATGATCATTTTGCAGAAAGAAATACCAGTCTGCTTATCAGTCTTGCTGGACCGTTTAAAGAACGAAGTCACACGATTGACCGCCGTCAGAGCGATGACCACCATTTGCCAAAGTAGCTTGAAAATTAGTCTGCAACCGATTTTCGCTCAAATGGTCAGTGAATTGTCGGAATTCTTGCGCAAAAATCAACGTTCGTTACGTTTGTCAACTATACAGTTGTTGGATTGTTCAACGAATCGATACGAAAACCTGTTGTCGCAAGATTTGATACAAAGAATTATTATCGAGTTGCCGGCTTTGATCAACGAAACTGATCTACAAATCGCTCAAATGGCGGTCGAATTGTTGAGTGATCTATTGCGGGTGAATCCTAGTTACGTGGCGAACAGTTTACAGCCTTGTATGACTTCTGTGGTAAGTTTTTGCATTATGCTTTATTGATAACTGCATCCCAAATCGTTGAAAAATATTGAATGTGAAATCAAATATTAAAATTTGGATAATTTCCGATTTGCGATTGCAAAAAACTACTTTACAATATTTTCATGCTTTGGAAACAGTGTTTTTTCCGTACCAGTCGGTCCATTCCGTACGAATTCACAAAATTCTGGTGCCCCGGTTTTCACAATAAAATCCGTACCGTACAGAAAACTCGGTAAAAGTTTTCCGTACCAGCCTAAAAAATCCGTCTGGTAAGGAAAAAACACTGTTTAGAAACTATTTTCCGGTATTTTTATCTAGTATTTCAAGTTCTAGTCATCATCCCTACGACTTCAAAGAGCTTAGTATTCCAATTGCTATCGTATTCTAATTATTCTGATGCTTGAGATTCGTTTGATACAAAGCCCCTTGCTCCAAGGCTCTTCGTTGAATACGATCTGCAAGTTTTTGACCGCGTTGATAACCGCAAACTTGGAATGGCCAAAATTTGCCCATTTGAAAGATATTTTGACTAAAACTGCGTACGATATAGCTCAAAGTTCGACGGGAGTGGCATTGTCGGTGATCGCATCGTCGTCGTCACATCATCTTCCTACGACAACGGCCGTTCACGGATCGATCAATCATCGACAAGCGTATCAAAATTCGGCTAAATGTTTGGCGGCTTTAGTGGCTACGTGCCCGGAAGAAGCTGAAGAAGTAAGGAATTAGAAACTTTCAGATGGGATTCTCGATGAAAATAGTACAGTCGGTTTAATTTTCATGTTAAAAGGTCGCGTATCGTAATTTGAAGAAAAATGCCAAAAAATTTATATTTATCGAATCGATCAATGCAATAATATTTTAGACATCTCTGATTATTTTAGACTCTGAACGATTTGATCAATAATTTGCGCGAGAATTCAAAATGCAACGACTTCGTGCAACTTTTTTCCTTGCTAGCTTTAGGCGAAATCGGTCGTGAATGCCCACGCGTGATCGAAAATCGTCAAATCGAATTATCAATCATGCGAGGTTTCCAAGCTCATAACGAAGAAACCAAATCGGCTGCCTCTCAAGCTTTAGGAAGTCTCGCCGTCGGAAATTTAGGCAAATATCTGCCATTTGTTTTGAGCGAAATTCAGTCGCAACCGAAAAGGCAATATTTGCTTTTACATTCATTAAAGGTGAAAAATTATATCATATCATGGATGAAATGCATATCCCTTATTTATGTTCGACAGGAAATTATCAGTTCAGAATCGGCGTCCGCTGAAGTTGATTCAATTCTATCGATCTTTAAACCGCATATTGATCAAATATGGAATGTAAGTTAGTTGATTACTGTACTAGAAAGCTCTGTTGTTCTCTTTCCCGTAGGCATTGAGCTGGAATCTGAAGTTTTAAATTCTCATCGAATTAAAGTATTTTTTCCGTCGCAGCATTATTTTAGTTTCTAGAGGTGCCAGCTTTTCTCAATTTTTTATAATATCGGTTCCGGATTCAAAAACCGAACTGCCCGATTTCTTCACGAAGTATATAAAAAAATTTTTTTAAATATTAGAAGACTTGTCAAAAATCAAACATTTCAGTTATATGCTAATGGAGCATTTTCAATGTCTGGTTTCTCGTCAGGAAACTGCAAGCTGCCACATTCAATGATGTGCCGCTAAAAATTCAATATTTGTAAGTGCTGTAAAGAAAATTGGCCAATTTCGTATAGATAAAAAATAATTACCTTATTCTCCAGTGTCCAGGATTCATAGCGACCAAAAAACCGGTGAAAAGCCGTGAATTTTTAGTTCGACCGGGGAAAAACCTGGAATTTCTTGAAAAATCCAAAATTTAATCAACGTTTGTCCTATTCAGAATTATTCTATTGCTTCTGTTGACTTTTTACATACGTTACCTGATCATTGTACGCTAACGATCGCGCCTGATAGAAAACAAAGACTATTATACTCAGGCCTGTAACTAAAGGTGTATAGGACGAACTCCCCCATGGAATGAAATTGAACAAAAAATTTTTAGCCCATCTGATAATGCAGCTTTAACCGATTTTGGTAAATCTTAAAATGCCGAAATCTCAAAATTTTCCGGCGCTTTGCGCTAGTCATGATTTATAATAGTAATTGTTTTCTATCAGGCGTGTTGTAGTAGTGTGTCCGTCTGTTCATTACGCGGCATGCCCCGCACTCACCACCACCCCTACGACTACAACTTCCGAATCATCCACGTGGCTCGGATCGATAGCGCAGTTGGATAGCGCGTCTGCCTTCTATGCAGAAGGTCGAGAGTTCGAGCCCCACACCGAGCGTTATTTCTCTGACTCGCCGGCCTTGTGGATTTGGGCATGCGACAAGCGCAGCCATTAGCATATCTGCTTCTACCTACTAATTAACCTTCAACAGTGTCTATCAATTTAACTGCCTTACCTCCTTATTCGGTAAGAGTCAGTACTTTGACGACATGTGAGATTTTTTATCAATGCTCTGAATTTTTCATCTCGCTAGCTCGGAACATTGAACTTTTGCATTCATAAACGTTGAAGATTCAAGACCATCATTCTAGACTATAAATTTAGAGCTTTTATTCAGTAATGCCTGTTATTTTCCAGCGTTTTAGGATGTAAAAACCCGCAAATTTTTAACATTAAATTCGATATTCATAATCAGAATCACGGAAACGTTAATATTAGATGTATTCATGAGAAACCTATCGTTAATATACCTTCAGCTGTTGTAGTACATCAAACCAATGTGTCGTTCAACAGCCCAATGTGACTTACCTGATTAGAATTTTCTCTATTTTTTCGCATTTTTGCATGTTACTGACTCCTTTTGAGTATGCTCCTAAAATGCAGAAAAAACAGTCGTAGCCACATTATGAGCGTTTTTGGAAATGCGGAATATTTTTGAAAATTAGGAAGAAAATTTTGTGTTTTGTTCTCATGTGGAAAAAATCTCAGAGAAAAAAAACGGTGTGCGGCTTCATTATCAGAATGTAATGATCGGTGATAGACGACACCCCTTCTTTTAATTTGAATAGGTGACTTTATTCATGGTTTAGTACCAATTCAAAAATAAATATTGATCATGAGTAGTCTAAAATATCTGTTAGCTATCCATTTTCGGAGATTTTTCGAAGTAAAAGTAAAAAAAGTTGCTAAAAGTCAATTTATTTTGGAGCATCGCTCCAGACCTCATCGGTAGGTTCTTAGGCGCATCCACCAGGTCGAGTTTCGTCCATGTTCAAAATTTTTGGAAGTCATCCCTGAAAAAAATTCCTGGGACATATGACAAAGTCCCGAGGAGGGGCGGCAGCCCCTGTCCCCCTAAATACGGCCTTGGATGAGAAGAAGCATGTTGGTGCAATTTAAAAGGTCAAAATTTCAGATTTTTCCGGCATGACAACAATTTAAAATATTAACTAATTTGGGCGTAATCTGAAAAGAAGTTTTTTTTCGTTACTCAGTTAACCTTTATTGCTTTCACGAATCTGCTATTTCTCATCTCCAAATTTTTCCATATTTCTTTATATATTTATTTAATGCCACCGAGAATATTTCAACTTGTCTCTTGGATACATTTTGGAACATTTCATATGCTTCTGTGTTCCAAAATTCTCTGATGCTACGCACCAGAAAAAATGAACGTTCATGGTTTTCATGATTCAAAGTTCCTCTTCCCATTTATCAATCAGGGAGCTCCAGTATTCGGCATAGGTTTTGTTGAGAATCTATCTTCATAAATTCTTTCTTTTGCTTGAAGTTATGTGAACTTTGTGGACATATTTAGTAATTGAGAATTGATGAATACACGATTTCCGTCTAAAAATATAAAGCTTCTAATTCATGTTCAAGAGCACCGTTCTTTCCTCAAATGGGGTCTTTTGAGGAAAAATTGGGAATGAGGAAAAAATTTTGGGCATGGTTCTCTTGTGGAAAAATTTAGAGAGTTCTGAACAGGCCCCTCAAATAACTAAAAAGAAGCCTGGTTCAGAACCAACAAGATGTAGTCTGGTTAACTTCAGAGGGTCAAAATCTAAATTTTCCGGCGCTTGGCGCTGGTCATGAGTTAAATAGCCATTGTTTTCTATCAGGCGCGGTCGTTAGCATATCTACTTTTCACTTTATAAATTAATCGTCGAAAGTTTTTGAGTTATCTCATCTCTTTTTTTTATTCGTTAATAATCAGTATTTTGTCGAAAATTGAGATTTGTCATCTATCCTCTCAAAATTTTCTTCTTTTTTAAACTTTTAAAACGTTTTCAACGTGAACTTCCGCATTTATAAACAACGAGGATTGAAGATATCATTGTACTGTAGATTTAGAGCTTCTATTCAGTTTGCCTGTTGCAAGGAGTAATTTTCCGAGTTAAAACCCGAAAATTTTCCGGCGCTTCGCGATGGAATGTGAAGGAAATTACGGTACTCTAATTTTAATTCACATCGAAACGTTGCAAAGATTCATTTTCCAGAGTTTTAGAATGTAAAAACCCGAAAAGTTTTCAAAAAATATATGAAATTCTATATCTCTAATCAGAATCCCAGAAATGTTAATATCAGATGAATTCATTAGAAATCTATCGTTAATATGCTTTCAACTGTTGTGAAACACCAATGTGTCGTCCATTATCTCAATGTGACTAACCTGACCAGAATTTTCTCTATATTTCGACATTTTTGCAGTTACTGATTCCGAAGGCATCAGAATGTTCGGGTATGCTCTTAAAATGCGAAGAAAAGCATTCTTGATCATATTATAAATCTCTATCTCTAATCGTAGAAATGCCGACAGCTGCTACTTTTTGCTCACTCATTCTAAAATGAGGTTGTTGAATTGAGAAAAACGAATACTTTTGAAGATTTGTTTAATATCTAAAGTTTTCGCTCGTTTAGCGCATTTTTCAAAGGATTTCAACTTTGAATGGAAAAATTTTTGTGTGCGGAAAAAATTTGGGTCATTTCCGCACGGTGCGGATGAAGGCATGCGGAAAAACCGTGGTACCTGCAACGTTTTTTTGATTTTTTTGCATCTTAAATTTTTATTTAAGAGACAAATAAGAATCTTTAATTTTCACGTACCTGGTTACATTATACCCAAACGACATGCCAAAACCTGCCGGGAAAAAATTTTTCACCTTCCGGGAAAACCGGGGAAAGCCTGGAATTTTGTTCTGGAAATTGCTTTGAATCCTGAGTATTTCTACCTGATTGTTCATGAAATCTTGACATGAAAAGAGCATTAACGGAAATTAATCTTTTTTTGGGCCAACAAAAATGCACATTCGAATTTATTTTGTTTCTTGAAAACTTTCTTTTCATAACTTCTTCCTGCACAAATTCATTAGTCCAAGTTTGCAAAAATTATTAGAAAAAATGCATACATGTTACGAGCCCCGAGGTCTGGGGGTGCTCGGTGATTCCCAAAATTTTGGACGGGGAGGAGTCTCGGAGGAAAAAAATCGATTGTTTTACGAAAAAAGGTCGGGAAAATAGTTCAAAAAATAATAAGTTTTTTTTAAATAGACCAAAAAATGTATTCGTGGCGTGAAGCGCCGAGAAAATTGACGTTTTTGACCATTTTTCTTCAAAAAATTGACATTTTTCAGTATTTTTACGAAAAAATGTGTGGGGGTCCCTACGGCTATCATATGGCTAGCCATAGGATTGGAAAATCCTGGGGGAGTCGCCCAATGGCTTACCATATGGTCGACGATTTCTGGGGGGTTCTCATAGCTTTTCCCCCCGATTACATGTATGCTATCAACGATAGAAAAATTCCTGATTCTCTTGTTATGCAGATGAATAAATTTTCTCCTTCAGGTTCTCATCTCCCATGCCGAATGCGCCGAGGAAGGAGTTCGAAACGTTGTGGCCGAATGTTTAGGCAAATTATGCTTCTTGGATCCATCTACATTAGTACCGCGTCTAAAGTCTGGACTCAACGTTGAAAAGAGCGCCTACATGCGTGCCACAATCATTACTTCGTTAAAATTTACTATTGTCGATCAACCTCAGTCGTTTGACGTTGTGCTTAAAGTAATGACAAGATCGAATTCATCAGCCGTATTGAAATATTTACAATTATTATGTTTTCATGATCTACTTTTAAAGCAATATAGTACGGAAATTACTACTGATTCATCTATTTAAAATTTCTGAAATTTCTCACTCCTTATTTTCCGTTCGAATCCTACTACAGAATTTTTTACTCCAAAGATGGTCAAGAGTTAATTGAATAATGAATAAGCTTAAGAATTTAGAGACCTTACGTGTAGATGCCTACATATGTGTCTTTAAATGATGAAATGAGCGCTTGCTTTCCGCTTTGATAATTCAGAAGCCTTTCAAGAAAAACGGTGTACAATATCATGGAGAAATATATACTTTTGGAACAACTTTGTATAATTTAGGAACATATAGGCGATTTTTTAAAATCTATCGATGACGCGGATTTGAACGTCAGGCGCGTGGCTTTGATCACGTTAAACTCAACAGCACACAATAAACCTACGCTGGTTCGAGATTGTTTATCCAATGTTTTGCCCGGCGTCTACCGCGAAACTAAGGTTCGCAAGGATTTGATACGCGAAGTTGAAATGGGCCCCTTCAGGTATTAATGGCTCTACGTCTTCGATAAATTATCGATTCAGTTCTACTAAACGATAGAATTTTAGAGACGAAAATTTACTGAGGCTTAGAAAATTACAAATGCACAAGTTTCATTTCTTGGAAAAATCAATGTCTAATGATCTGGAAAGATCTCGGCGCCAAACTTCTACTAGAATAAAGGATATGAAGAAATATTCCTGCTTGAATTAAGAATATCATGGTGCATAATACCCGATTGAAAAAAGACTTGATCGCAGTTCAGCGTGCCCTGCATCTGCCATTTGTTTGTTGAAAATATCTGTTCGTCTGAAAGGCAAATACGGTCATTTTTAGTTGATTTACTGACATCGTTTTTAACGATTATACTTTTCCAGACATACTGTTGACGATGGATTGGACTTGAGGAAGTCGGCTTTTGAATGTATGTATACCTTATTGGAAACGTGCTTAGAACGGCTTGATATATTCGAATTTTTGCAGCATGTTGAAGATGGATTGAAAGTACATCGACTAGCTAGTTATTTAAAACTCCCTCTCTTTAGAATGAAAAAGAATCCTGAGACAACAATAAAATGGGACAAAATAAAAGATTTTGCTGCATATTTTTGATTTGCAGGCAAACTCCTCATTGAAACGTTTGTTCTTATCTGTGATTCACTCTTGTAATTCCAAAGTACTATTTATAATTTTTTTATGAAGAGCGTGCCAAATCGCTTGGAGCAGATTTAGTTTCTAATCTGGAGAGCTAAGAGGGGATATGATTATTTCGAGCTCATTATGAGAACATTGAAGTATCCAATGTCATATTCCTCAGGACTAATTTTAAATGGTTTTTCTATGTAGAGCGTGGGGAAGAATAAAAGTATTGCTTTTTTGATTTCAGGATCACTACGATATCAAAATGTTGACCTATCTTATGCTTATCCGTTTGGCTAACTTATGCCCGACTCAAGTTTTGCAACGTTTAGATCGTCTGGTGGAACCGCTAAAACAAACTTGTTCTGCGAAGGTCAAAGCTAATGCTGTTAAACAAGAATTTGAAAAACAAGACGAATTGAAACGTTGCGCTTTAAGGTCGCTAGTGGCGCTGCAGGTTATCTTTTTCATTATACATCTCAGCATCACGTTTATTTGTCATTTAATATCTTGATAGTTAATCAATACAGTTCCGCTTCTCATTTTTACATAAGTTCTAATATTTGAACCTAACGTAATTTTTTCCATTCTGTTGAGTATTTTCTATAGTCTATTTATTTTGACTGATGTGGCGAAATCCCATCGTAATTAACATTCAAATAAACGAGCTGCCCATCTATACAGTGACCAAATTTTTTCAACTTGAGATTCCCTGATTATGATTTTATTGAGCAATCGAAAGAGTACAATGAGTAGATTTCTAATCTTCTATTAGACTGCGGAAAATCGGGAAGTTCTTGCAGGAAACCTGAGAAAGTCAGGGGATTTTTTGGACTGTCAAGTGCATGAGAAATATGTCGGAAAGATTCGTTCCGGTGCATTGTAGAAGGTCAAAACCTGAAAATTTTCCGGCGCTTCGCGCCGGTTATGATCGTTTCCATCATTGCTTGATATAATCCAGCTCGAGGGCGACCATAAGCATGTCTGTTTTACTTACTAGTTAGCATTAAATGTTGTTACTACCTAGAATGTCTCACCTCGTGGTTTAATCAGTTCATCTTTCGTATTGTGCGTTAGTATGTCTGAGTAAAATGAAGATTTTTTCGATTTTTTTCACAAAATTTTTCTGCGGTCCTCATAAATTTTTTAACTTTGTTAACATTATTTTTTTTACTTTTGGCGAATGATTGGGACGCCATAAGTTTAGGAAAGAGACAGATACTGCTGTCGAGTAATCTAAATTTTTGGTTGCTTTTCCGATTTTACAAATTTAATTGGCATTCTTTCAATATGATATTTTGCATTTTGTCCGGCTATAAAAAATGATTGAATTGAATGAAAAATTAGATCACTCATCAAGGAAATGAATGTCGAAAAGATTTATTTTTCAGCGTTCTAGTATCAAAGGTGCAAAAAAATTCGTCCTTCGCGTCGGAGGTTTATTTAAGAATTTTGTTGTTTCGTACAAATTTATTAAACATCGTTGACTTCAAGCTGATTTTTTAGCTGATTAGCAGGTTGGAAACATCCGAAAATTGTTCATGCATGAACATCATTAGGCCGGAAAAGTCAAATTTTAAATCACGAAATCGTCCTGAAAAGATTGATCATCGAGGATTCTAAATTACTGGGATCGAAAAATTTTTAGAAAAAATGATTCATATGCAGTCTATGATTTTTCGTTTTAGTCAAGCATAGATATGCCAGCCGTCGAATTTTTATGCAATTTGGGTTTTCCTCGCTTTGGTTTTATGTTAACCTGTTACTATGAATTTTGATAAAGTCTTACCATAATCTGACGCAAAAATCAAAAAATTTTGTTTTCTCTCCATTTTTGATAAACTACGAACTGAAAAAGCAGAATATGTTCAGAAAAGCTCAAAAATGTATAAATAAAGCATATGGTGGCATTTTTAAGTGGAAAAAAACGATATGGGGTAATTCCATGTCAAGTGATTCAAATTTGAAAAAGTGCCCCTCTCGACCACCTCAAAAATTTTTACCAGCTGCTGCCCTAGATCTGAAATGAATAATGCCAAAGTTTTACTTTGATACCTTACATACTTCCTATGTTATGGGGCCCCAAACTTTTGGGGTCAGCTATCCGGTCGCGGAAGGCGCGACAAAAGCTCAATTTTGACATGTGATTGCGGATGAAATATCTGATCAATCAGGCTCAAATTTTAACCCTTAACACAACTTTTTACGCTCATTTCAACTGTTTCACTTACAACCATTTTAGTGCATTTTTCGAGCCTTGAGACTCCCTCTAACAGCATGGAAAATCTCTCACGGAAACAATGGTGGCCTCTTTGAGCAGTCATAACTCAGAAACTGACAGTCAGAAATCATTAATATTTTGGGTTATATGTGTTAAGATAACTTTGCTCCTATTCGCCAAGTTTCGTGTTTTTTCCGCTCCTGGTTTTGCAGATATAGCATATTGAACATATGTGTGTACAAAATTATGCAAATTTCAAGTCGACTTCAGCGCCATATATCCCAACGGTACCTTTCTCAATTCCAATCATTTATGCACCATTTGAAAGAGCAGATTTTCCTCTTCAAAACTCACTTATTTTGATTTTAGATCCATTTGCCTTTCATGCTTGAAAAGTACTTCGAACATGACAATATTTATGCTTCGCGGCGACTCTGTTTATTTACCACCATTAACTAAGTCTTCCAAAGAAATTCGGATGACTAATGCAAATTTATACACACAAAAAAGTAACACAGTTTTGCAGCAATTGAAAATTACTGGCATATTGCATTTCAATAAAATCAGAATGAATACAATGCGTTAAACTTATTGTCAACTTCCAAGATGACGGATTGCAGATGAGAATATTGTCTGCCAGTCGAGGTCGTAAGTGGAGCTTCAAGAATAAAAAAAATATGTTCCTGTGAAACCCAAGCAGTGTCTTTCTTTGTGGGCCAATGGAAAAATCGTGCAGGGCTGTTTGGATGCAAAAAATTTATAAGGGCGTCATAATGTTCCAATGAAATTTCGCAAGTATTTCCAATCTACCAAAAATTATCATACATACAGGCAACATATTGTCCAGGTAGCAAATTATTAAGGGGAATAAACGAAGCAGGAGAGTCCTAGTTGGAAATGCTAGCAATGAAAAATGATTCATCAGCAGAAATTTTACTGACACAAATTCATCAGCAGAAATTTTACTGACACAAATTTTGGATTCATTCATCGGTTTAAAATGATTTTCTCTAGTTCCCGCAACAATCCATCCGGTTTCAAATCTGGCCTTTTGACTTGGACATAAATAGTCAACATCGATTTTGGAGATAAACAAAAATTTAATGCCAGACATGTTTTCAATGCAAAACTTATACAAGTCGATTGGTGTCAAAAGCTGATTATCAGAAGCTCGTTGCAAGCTAGCCCGAGCAGCAAGTCATTTTACAGTACCACCGATGCCATCACAAGGCGATTCACCATGGCTAATACCAAAAAATTCCATTCAGCAGAAATTCCATAATTTTCTTCATGCAAGCACAAGTTAATAAAATTTTTAATTATGATCCTTTTTTCAAAGGGATTGCAGCAAGATTTTTGTAGGAATTCGAATTTTGTCAAAAGTAAAGCTTCATGATAAGAGCAAAACTCAAAATCTATGACACCACATGGACGTAGCAATAATTCTTTATCAGTTGATGGTTTCAAAATACTACAGCCCAGAGGTCCCCAAGGTCAAAAATTTAGGTAGGGGTAAAATCGTAAATTGTAAGGGTAGTCCTTGAAATATGCCGTGATTTTTTTTTTGCTCCCAGCCTTTTTGCGGAGGAGGGAGGTGGTGTAGTACTCTAACCACATAGAACTTAAAAAAATGAATAACGCCCCTACTTTATGGTTTTTACAGTCAAAAAACATTTACTATTTCAACTCCATTTTCCAGCTCCCAATCATGCAACTTGAATGCACTAGTTATACGTACAGAATAGTCACACTTTGAACATTGTCGTGCCAACTGATTCCTGCACATTTCAAGAATCGGGCACAACATACTTTTGGAAGCATTATTTGAACCAGCATCTGCAGCAGTATGGGCTTATTCCATCCCTGCTAAGGCTTGGAACAGTGCTTCCAATTGAAAGTCCTGATGCTGAATGTGGCTTTAGTATTATTAATCCCATTAGATTATGAACCACGAGTTTGAAACCAAGTACCACTCCTGATCCACGTCAACAGACCTCACATGTCTCAACTCATAGCAGGAAAGTATGCCACGGCTTGGGTAACCATATGCGCACAGAAGACCCAACGCAGAAGCGGGGAAAAGGAAAGGAGATCATGAACAGGAAGAATTTTAAGAACATAATATTTTTCTTCCCAAGGGGCGATTTTTTGATAAATTACATATGCATAAGTCATTATTTCATCTCCCAATTATATTTATAATGATTTCCTACAAGTAGTATATATTAATGTGCTGATATCCTTTCCTAAAAATCGCTATATGGCACAGAAGTTGCATACTTTCTCATTATGATTTGCTCAGTAAATGTGTCAAAAAGAGCAGTGACTAATTCCTCACAATCACACATTGTGCAATTTTTCTCCAATTACTATAACCTACTGGGGAGAGGATGAGGTCTACCAAAATTTTTTGCTATAGTGAGCTGTTTTTATGGGGGGTAGTAAATGAATTTCCAAATCTAAGACGGGGGTAATACCCCCCCAAGGGGTGCTCTGCTACAGTCGTAAAAATAAGTTGAAGGCTTATGACAGTCAGATTTTGTAAAAACTCCAATAAAGCAGGGGCTTAATTTTTCTTAAATCCATTATAACGAAGCTAATTTGCTGAAAAAGAATATTAGAATCATAAAAACAAACAGACAACTACAAGCTGAGGTGAAAAAAATGAAAAGAAACCGGCACACTTTGACAGAAACACCTCTCAAAATTAAAAAAACTGATGAGATGGCCTACTTGACCCACAGGCAAGTCTGAGCAAATATTGCCTGAACTTGCCCAAGAGCGTGCTTTTGGCAGCAGAACTCTGCACACAATTAATGCCTTTTTCACTTTGTACGAATTTACATGCTAAAGAGTTTACACCTACATAACTTAGTGGATGACAGGGTTGCTGCGAAGCATAAATATTGTCATTTTCGAAGTAATTTTTAAGCATGAAAGGCAAACGGGTCTAAAATCAAAATAGGTGGGTTTTAAAGAAAAAAATCTGCTCTTTCAAATGGTGCATAAATGATCGAAATTGAAAAAGGTACAATTGAGATATATGGCGCTGAATTTAACTTAAAATTTGCATAATTTTGTACACACATATGTTCAATATGCTATATCTGCAAAACCAGAAGCAGAAAAACACGAAATTTGGTGAATAGAAGCAAAGTTATCTTAACAAATATAACCCAAGATATTAATGATTTCTGACTATCTGTTTCTGAGTTATGAATGCTCAAAGAGGCCACCATTGTTCCGCGACAAACTTTTCCATGCTGTTAGAGAGAGTCTCAAGGCTCGAAAAATGGACTGCAATGATTGTAGGTAAAATAGTTGGAATAAGCGTAAAAAGTTGTGTTATGGGTTAAAACTTGAGCCTAATTGATCAAATATTTCATCAGCTATCACATGCCAAACTTGGGCTTTTATCACACCTTCCACGATCGGATAGGTGACCCCAGAAGTTCGGGGCCCCATAACATAGGAAATATGTAAGCTATCAAATTAAAACTTCGGCACATTATTCGTTCCAGACCTAGGGGAGCACCTGGTAAAAATGTCATGCATTTTTGAGATGGTCGAGTGGGGACCATTAAACCACTTGACATGGAATTACCCTATGGTCAAATTGGCGAAAAAAGTTTTGACTTCTTTCAACAAATAGCGATAGGGTCTCTGCGAAAAGGGCGGTGCTAGCGACCCTATCCGACCTTAAAAGTATTGTATGAAAGTTAGAAGTTATTAAATTTTGGGGATCGGACACAAAAAGGATGCATTTTGGTGCATTTTAGAAGATCATAATCTCAAAATCTTCCGGCGTGAACTTTGATAATCATGATTATGTATCATCTTGCTCAGGCGCGACTTTTAGCATGTCTGTCTTCACTTATCACTTAAGGTATAAACGTATTGTCTCATGTTTTAATCGGTACTCCTCAATGTTTATCTTGATATTTAATGAAGATTCACATTTTTCCGTGACACATTTTTTGAGAAAGATCAATACGTCAATTCTCTAAACTTTTTGAAGCGATTATTCCTTTCTTAATGTAAAATCAATTCAAAAGCTTCACGGAAGTAGTTTTTGGAAATATATTTTCTTCATGCTCATATCTTTTCGGCCAAGTTTATGAGAGTTTGGGACTAAATTACTGGTTTTGAAATTTTCCAAATGATAAAATTCTTGAAATCACGACTTTCGAACACAAAATTCGAATCCAATTCTTGAAATAAATGTTCGGAAAATTAATTTTCCAGCATCGCAGAATGTCAATACCCGAAAAAATTTTCCCGCGGTGGGCACCGGAAACATTAATATCTTTTTTGGACTCTCGCTTGCCATCATAGAGGATTTAACCGTCGATTTCTCATGCAATTCAAAATCATTATGCTCTGGAATAGTTTGCTGGAAAATTTGTTCCACAATGCTTCTAGACTAGACTTCGATCAAACTCGAAAATTTCAATTTTTTCAATTTTAATTAATTAACTTCTCTAAAAAACAGCCGAAGGTTTGAAAAAGCCCAAAAATGCATAAATGAAGCGTCTATGAGCATTTTTAAGCGAAAAAAACGACTTTGGGAAAATGAGGAAAACAATTTTGACCCCGTTCCCATACATGTAATTGGGGGGAGTGCTATGGGAACCCCCCTCCCAGAAATCGTTGACCATATGGCTAGCCATCGGGCGACCGCCCCCCCCCCCCCCCAGGATTTTCCAATCCTATGACTAGCCATATGGTAGCCCCAGGGACCCCCATACTTTTGGTCGGAAAAATACTGAAAAATGTTAATTTTTTGATGAAAAATGTCAATTTTTGAACAAAAAATGGTCAAAAACATAAATTTTCTCGGCGCTTCGCGCCATAAATAAATTTTTTTATCATTTTTCAGACAAAAATTACTATTTCTTGACCCATTTTTCGGACTTTTTTCGAAAAAAAAATCGAATTTTTTTCCTTCAGAGACCCCTCCCGCCAAAATTTTCGGAATTACTGACCCCCGCCCCAAAAAAGTGGTTCAACCCCACCCCCCCAGACCTCAGGGCTCCGTTACATGTATGCCCGTTCCCCATTTGAGAAAAGGTTTTGGAAAAACATTAGTAACATCAGAAAACTGCAGTGCAGAAACTTTTTTGGCTTTTCTGCACTGTGCAGAAAAGAACAATGGTTTGATATCTAAATTATGAAGACGTATAAAATCGACTCGAAATTCGCTTATTTACGTATTATGTTCATTACTGGGAAGTTTTCATAAAATACCTGGGAAACCTGGGAAAGTCAGGGGATTTTTTTGGCTAAATGTGTATGAATCCTTTCTTGAAAAATTCAAAATTTAATGAACGTTTTATCGTATTTTCACAATAATTTTATTGCTTCTTATATGACTTACCTGGTTTAGTTTTCGTTAATTTCATTTTGTGATTTCAAGCACCCTGTTTTCGGCCTTCAGTGGTCATTTTTACTGTTGAAATTTTTAAGAATCTGGAAACTCAAAAAGCTTACCGTTTCTAATATGCTTTCATTGATTGATTGAAAGCAACGACTCTTAACGAGACTGTCTTTTACTATGCTCAAAGTCTCTGTTTTGCCACAATCGAATGTTTTTTAATAGGTATATAAATTTGAACTGTTATTCTTTTTTTGATCGTTTTTTTCATCTTAAATGTTTAGGTACCTTACCTGTTATACTAAAAAAACATGTTAAAACCTACCGGAAAACCCCGTTTTCAACTACCGGGAAAACTGGTAAAAAGCCGAGAATTTTGTTTTCGGAAATCGCTTTGAACCCTGTTATAATGATGTTAAAGTACAAAAAGATTGTTCCGGTCTCATTTTCACTTGATGTCACAGGTTTCTCATCTCTGACAAAAAGTTCAGTCGTCAGATTAGAAAATGAACATTCCAAATTCTGTTTAAATTTTGTTTCAATTATTGTTTAATGTTTACTGTTTAAATTAAAATGTAAAATTAAAAAATAAAATTAATAAAAAAAATTTTTTTAATAAATAAAAATAAAAAATGCAGGGCGTTGCTCCGCATTCGGTTGCAGATCTTTTTTTATTTCTTTATTTGTTCCGAATCAACACACCATTTCTTATAGGATTCAATTTAGTTGTGATTAGTATAAAATCTAAAAATCACATATCTGGCATAACTGGATGCGTTAGGATCAAAAATTATATTCATTTCGCCTGAAAATCAAATCTCACATAGCTACACTAAGACAAAATTTAAAAACTCGATTTTTTCGATTTTTGACGTAGGTACACTTCTTTCAAGTTATGCTGGTTTTTCTGTAAATCTAGCGGTTCCTTCGAGCTTTAGCAGTAAATTCGTGGAAAGAAGTCTGGATTCTAACAATTATTACCGTCTCATGTTTGGTCTTTCAAACTTCCTAAAAAGGGTAAAACGCAAAATCCGGAAAACATTTCTGTAACCACATTCTATATCTGATAAACGGTCAATATTAAAGTAGTCCATACATCTCAAGTCTCGGAAATAGACAGAAAAACGTCAAAAAATGCTAGAACTCTAAACTCCGGGATACTGTAGTTCTGCAAATTTTAATTTTTATGCAGTTTGAGGATTATGTATTCAGCATACGTAATTTTCCTGCTGTCTCGTTTTCGAAATTTATCAAGCTGATATTTCCACAATGAAGGTAGCAATTATCAGAAAATGCAATTATATACACGAATTTCCGTAAATTTTGGTCAGCAGGTAGAAGACATCCTAGACTATCTTTTCTACAGGGAAATTTTTGGCGCTTCTGAGATCTAGCTGTATGGTGATTTTTGTGAAAAAAATGAAGTATTTTGCTCTTAAAATTTAATTTTTGGGGCACTAGTGTATTCCTAATATACACTTTACACGCATAAGTCCTAGAGTATATTGTAGCCCATTCGTTCGCCTAATATTAGGTAAATTTTCAGAACACGGGTCCGACGAACCTGAATCTGCAAAACTTGAAAAATTTTATGTTAAAAATCGAAAAATCCGTAAATTTTCCAAATTCTTACTGTAGCTATGCGAGATTTGATTTTCAGGTAAAATAAATATTATTTCCGTTCCTAACGCAACAAGTTATACCTGATAATCAATTCTCAGGTATAAAAGCTAAATTTTCTCAGACATTGTCTCCCTCTCTCAGCCTGGGCAGGCTAATTTCAGCCTGTCGGACGGCGGTAGTTAATTTGATTGAAGTTCTTATTGTTAGTTGTCACATCGGTTTTTGTTGTTTGCTTGCATCTTAAATTTTGGTTGCTCACTTTTTGCTCAAAATTGACGCGATATTTGCTGTTCTGTTATATAGAAATACGAATTTTGTACCCTGTCGCAGGCGTACTGATATCGACTTCCAACTTCCTTCAATCAATTTCTCTTTATCGCTTGATTCTTACGTATGTTTGTTCTGTTTCAGTCAGTCGCTGAATCGGATAAAAATGCTCATTTGAACGAATTATTGCAAATAATCAAGACGACACCCGAATTATTCCACTTGTACGAAAATGTCCAAAAAGATTTCGTCAATCGGGCGCATTATGACGTTGTTGGTCATTCGATGGAAGTTGATTGAATTGCGCGAATTCTTGAAGACGCAAGCCACGCATTGAAATATAGCTAATTGCTGTTCTGTTGTTTCATTTTTCTCTTGATTTTTCGTATAGACTTGCTTATTCGTATTTAATAGCTCGATTCTGTAAAAAAAATTCTGATCGATTTTTTATTACTAATCGTCATTTTGACACTTTAACGATATGTGGTGTGAAATCTTTGGACAGGATACATAGAGGGGAATATACCAAAAGTATTATGCAAAAACCGTTGGCTTGGCTAAGGGGAGAGTATTTTACTAGGTAACTTAATGCGAATAGCCGTCTCACTCCTTAGCAAGCTCATGGAGTGCCATTCTGTACCTGTAGGGAAATGGGGATTGGGCGGGGTAGACATTTTGGCCCAATAGAACTATTTGGTCCTCTATTTCGATCTGATGGATGCTGGTTGTCACACATTTTGGCGCGAATGACCAGGTTTCTGACATTATGGCTCTATGGCACGTGTTTTATCAGCACACTACAGCTTTTTATTCTTATTTCCTTATTGTATATCTACATGCATGTTTTTTATTTCTTTTTTTCCCTTATTGACTTATTCCCTTTCTATTTATTTTTCTTATTTTGAGCCACTTTTTGTTTAACTTCTTCGGGTCGTGTACCTTTCTCCTATTTTTTCTCCCCACTTTTTATTACATTATTTTACTTTACGTTTCTTTATTATTTGTTTTTTGTTCTGCCTTTACTGATCAATTATTTTATTCATTTCATCTTATTTGCTTATTTCATTTTGGTTTATTTATTTCATTAATTTAATTTTTTTCCAATTTAAGCTCCATACAAAACAATTTTAGTCTAGAATCCTTATGATAATCTTCTGTTTTTGTTTTCTTTCAAACGTTTTGAAAAAATGGTTTTCTGACAGACATTTTTTGTGATTTTGGAATGATCCATTCGTGCATCTGGCCAAATGTAACTATAAATTAGACTATCTCATTTAGCAAAAACAACTTTAATATACCTAATTTGCATATTTATAAAAATAATGTGTGCGTTTACTCTAATGGATAGAACTTTTTACTATTCGCTGTATTGTGATTCACTCTCTTGAGAATCGATGTTTTGAGGCTTCGCTGTTTTGAGAGCATCGACGTATTGAGACTTACTGTAATGAGAATCGCATTTTTGAGACTGTAAGATAGGTGATAACACATTAGAGTAAATCGGATTACTGTATATAATTTTATTCGTGGTGTATTTTTTCGAGTATGTCTGGTTTTTGGTCTTGTTGACGGTCTGTACATTTTTCCCAAGTATTGCATAAGTACTTTGTTTTGAACGTTCTTGTACCCGAAATCCATTATCGACCCAATTATGAATCCTTGCATAATAATTTCACACATCCGCACCTGGTCCTATAACCCACTCAAGTCAATCGAAGATGCACATCCCCAAGAAATACAGTATCCCCCCAGAGTCGTAAAAACACCTGCCCATATAAGAAAATGCAAAAACCCCGACCCAGATGCAAGACTCAAGTAGAACACATGGAAAACAGTAAAGCACACGAAAAACTAAAAACATGTAGGCATGGCTAAGCATATGGTAAACTAAAGCATGTAGGCATGGAAGTTAAGCATAAATCAAAGCATGAAGGTGTGGTAGTAAAAGCATACAGTAAACGAAAGCATGTAAAGCGAAGCAATGATTGGTTAGGAAAGCAAGATGGAAGTGGACCTCCCATGGCGTAAAGGCGTGGTCTAAAGAAGCAGTATAAAAGACAGAAGCATAGTGAAATTAGTTAGGATTTTGTGTGTTTTAAATTCCATGTGTAAAAGCGAGATTTGTCTATTTGCATGATTCGAGAAGTCAACACTAAGCATAAGCCATCGGGAAGTGGTGTCTTTATTAAATTGTTGTTATTTTGTATCCTCATTATCGTTTTTGTTGCCCCGAGGGCCTCGTGGACCGAATAAATTGAACAAGTAAAAGTTGTAACGACCAGATTTGTGTGAGGTACTTTACTTCTAACCAATCGGTCGATACGGCGGGGACAAATAACGGGACGGGGGCGCTGGCGTACGGTTACAATAACAACGGGTGATCGACGGTTGCTTGAACGTCGACAATAAAAACGCGCTTCGATTTATAATACGAATGGGGGCCTCGGTTTAAGTTGCTTTCGGATAGTCGGCCGCTTGCAAATGTATAAAAAGACGGGGCGAGCGCGGAAGTCAAAACGTAAAAACCACAAGAATAAGAATGATCAAATCACGCATTGCTTCTTCTTTTATACGGCGATTTTGGCCACTCCCTGGGCGTTGCGGGAGGTCGAGCTTCTGTCCATCTTCTTCCGCCAATCGTCGTTTCCTGCTACGCTTTTTATGCTTTCTTAATTACGCCTCTCTAATGCTTTCCTGGTACTGTATGCTTTCTGTGCTTTGCCTGCTTCCTACGGTGGGATTGGCCACACCTTTGTGCTTCTGTGCATGCTTCTTGTATCGGTTTCTCTGTATACACATGTTTTGTGGGGCCGCCGCTACCGTTACACTTGAGACTACTGTCTGGCGGGGCTTCTATGTATTTTACTGTGTGCAGGTGTTGTTTACGATTTTTACGGGGGATTACGGTAGCTGTGGAATGTGTAGTTTAGTGTAGGTTCTAGGGGAACAGCTGCCGTTTGTGCAAATTAATTAGGGCATCTTAATTGGGCTACCGGGGTGTGAACGGATCAAAATAAAGTACTTCACGTAATTTTATAGGAATGTTTGGGTGTGAATCCCAGACACCCTTGAGATGATAAAATGTGAAAATCTAATAAATGTCTATTACATACAGTATGCTACATATTTACAGTACTGCTTTAGCAAGTACGTTACATTTCCCTCCTTCCGGAGTTGAACGTCCTCGTTCAAGGCTTTCGAGGTTGAGGAGGGGTGGGGGTAGATTCGATAGTTGCTTTCTGAGGGTAGAAAGGGGTTGTTTCATTTACATGCACCGTAAATGCAATATTCTTATGGGGGTGTTTAAGTGTAACGTTGGGGTACATGAAATTTGTGACTGTATAGGGTCCGTTTTGGCGAGGGAGGAATTTGGGAGTCAGCCCTTGTTTACACGAATGATTTTTATAAAGAATAAGATCACCTGCCTTGTAATGTATGTTCTGAGCGTGCTTGTTATACTGACAGGTGTAGTGGGCTTGGGCTTTTTGCAAACTGTTCTGCACAGTTGAAAGTGCTTCTGTAAAATGCGATTTTACACGAAGGGCGTAATCATCTAGATCAATCATGTAGGACGTGGGAAAAAAGTTTAAAGCTGCATCTGACGGCAGATTAGCTTGCCTACCGTGAAGTAATTCAAATGGGGGATACGATGTGCTATCATTTTTATGAATGTTGATCGAAAAAACGGCATATGGCAGATAAGTATCCCAATCAGTGTGATTTGAATTGATGTACATGTGGATACGGGTGGCTAGGGTTTGGTTGCAACGCTCAACTTCCCCATTGGCAATGGGATGATATGGGGTAGTGTGAATTTTCTGAGTATTGCATAAACTGGTGATCCGTGAGAAGAGATCAGATACAAAATCGGAGCCACGATCACAATGGATGATTTTCGGGGACCCATGACAGCAAACAATTTTGGTTACGAATAGCTTGGCAATAGTGGCTGCAGTGATGTCAGGGGTCGGGAATGCCTCTACATACTTTGTGAAATAATCGATGAAAACGACAATGAATCGGTTGCCGTCTTCAGTGAGGGGTAACGGTCCCATGCAATCAACACCAACTCGATCAAATGGGCCAGTCGGCTGAATTGGTACCAAATTTGCATGTACTTTGTGCCTAAGAGCTTTCTGTGTCTGGCATGGGTGGCAAGTTTTGCAGTAACGTTTGATATCACGGCTCATTTGGGGCCAAAAGTATTTCTGTCTGAGCAAGTGTAAAGTTTTCCGGGCCGCAAAATGACCTGTGAACTTGCTGTCATGATGTGAGGCGATGAGATGCTGGACTTGCGACTTGGGAATGTATAGTTTTGCCTGTTTGTCGACTATACAGAAGAGGATGTTTTGATGCACTGCGAATTTGATCAGAGTAAGGGGGTGCTTTTGGGCGATTTTTGCTAAAATGCTTTTCACAGTTGGATCAGTGCGTTGGAGTTCGGCAAAATTTTTCTGTTGTTCTTCTTGTTCGGTTGCTTCAGCCTCAAGAACAGAATTGATGGTGGATATTTCGGGGCGGGTTTCTAATTGCTCAATATCAAAGGATTGCTTTGCTGTCTGTGAGGGGAATCGAGAAACTGCATCTGCGTTGCAGTTAGCAGTGCCTTTCTTAGGTCGAATGTCGAGTTGAATACCAGAGAGGGCTAATCCCCAACGGGCAATGCGAGGGGACGGGTTTTCCTTCTGTAAGACTGCTTGAACTGCTGTGTGGTCAGTGTGTACGAAAACATGTTGCTGGAAAAGGTAAGGGCGGAAATACTTGACAAATTCGACTACTGCAAGGGTTTCCAGCTCAGTGATCGGGTAGTTGCATTCTGCGGGTTTTAGGGTTCGGCTTCCAAAAGCAATGGGGCGATCCTGACCTTTACTATCGAGTTGACTGAGAATGGCGCCAATTCCGAGTTTTGAGGGGTCGGTTTGCAGGATAAACGGTTTTGTGAAATCGGGATGCTGCAGTATTGGGGCATGGATGAGTAATTCTTTGAGCTTAGTGAATGCGTTTTGCTGTTCGGGGCCCCAGGAAAATTCGGAATTCTTTTTGAGTAGCAATGTGAGTGGGCTAGAAACTTGGGAGCAATTTGGGATGAATCTGCGATAATATGAGGGTAGGTCAAGGAATGATTTAACTTCTTTTGAGCTTTTGGGCGTGGGTATGTCATAAATGGCCTGTACCTTATGGGGGTCTGGTGAAATGCCTTGCTGAGAAATGACGTGGCCTAAGTATTGGACTTGGGGCTGGCAGAATTTGCATTTTTGTATGTTTAGTTTAAGGCCTGCTTGTGAGAATCGGGCAAGAATAGTGTCTAAACATTCCAGCATTTGGGCATGGGAGTCTGCGAATACCAAAACATCGTCGAGATATACAAGGCATGTGTTCCATTGCAGACCCGAAAGAATAACATCCATTAACCTTTGGAATGTGGCTGGGGCATTGGTGAGTCCAAAGGGGACGTAATTGAATTGATACTGGCCGGCTGAGCAATTGAATGCAGTTTTTTCCCTGTCTGCTTGTGCTATGGGAATGGAATAATATGCATTGGATTGGTCAAGGGACGTAAAATATTTCATTCCTCGGAGGGTGTCTAGAATTTCGTCTATACGAGGCAAGGGGTAGGTGTCTTTTTTGGTGACTTTGTTGAGGCCTCTAAAATCAACGCATAAACGATGGCCTCCATCTTTTTTGGGGACTAAAACTGTGTTGGTACACCATGGGGAATGGCTTTGGCTTATGACACCTGCTGCTGCGAGTTGCTCAACTTCTGCTTGTATGATTTGCTTTTCTTTTGGGGAAGTCCGATAAAGTTGTCTACGTACAGGTTGGGAGCCATTGGTGTCAATTGTATGAGAAACGAGGGTGGTTCTGCCTACGTCCATTTTGGATTTAGCATATAATGTAGGGTACTTCGATAGGGCGCGTAGGAGTTGCATTTTCTCGGTTTCTGTGAGGTCACTGGAGGTTAAATTGACATTTTCTTTTAACCATGTGAATGTATCAAAACGGTTGGGCTGGTTTTGCGTTGAAGGGGTTAGATTAGCGGGAGCATTTTGTTTTGGGATGTAACATGAGACTGTACCAATGCATGTTCCAGGATAAAGAATTTGAGCTGTTTCTTGTGTGTTTAGGACCGATATGCGTATGCGATTGTTTTGATTTTCCGAGATACAAGCTGCGAAATGGACTTTGGGATTCGGCTTGGGTTTCGGAGTAAATTCGAGCTGTTTAACTTGTAGGTACGATTTGGGCAAGGGGACAGTAAATTCGGTTACTGTACGGGGTGGTAATTCTAATTTCTCATCCAAATAAGTTCCACCACGAGTTGAAAGAGGGCTATATTCTAGGCCATCACAAGGTAGTATAACATTGCCAAATTTGACCTGTGATTTTTGATTGTTGATAGTGTATTCCAAAAATCGACTGAGAAAGTTTTTGCCTAGAAGGATGTCTGCTGTGCAATCTTTTTGGACATGGACCATGATTGTTTCCTGGATTGTTTGGGCTGTCACTGTGACAAAAGTGGTCCCTACAAAGTGAATCGGAAGATTATTTGCTGCTTTTGCTTGGACTAGCGGGGGTTTCATGTCTAACTGTAGGATTTGAGCGATTCGGGAATCAATGAGTGAGTAAACTGCACCAGTGTCAATCATGCCTTTTGTCATTAATTTGCCGTTAAGTGTAATCGGGATGTGAGGGGTATGTTTTTCAGGTACATTCTGGGGTGGCTTGTTTGATGCAGATTGCTGAATTTGATTAATGAGTTCGATTGCAGGGGTTCGGGGGGTATCAATATCGACAAGGACGTATTTCTGCTGTGTTTGTGCCCCACAACGATTAGCTAATTCTAAAAGAGCATGGCCGAATGATGGGGGAATGGTCTCATGTAAATGTCTGTTGTTTGATGGTATTTCATATGCATGTTCGTTTGTGGCATGATGCTTTGGAGAGGGGAAATATTTTCGAAGAACGAGAAACGAATAAAAGACGCCTGCAATAACTACAATAATAACGGCGAGATTGATAATGATTTGCAGGGGTCCTTTGAGTAAATCGTTTAATCCGTCGGTGAGACTTTGGGTGGTACCGGTTATTACATGTTCTATGCCTTGACCGGCACCAGAGAGTGTATTTCCGAGTGCTTGGCCAGTGCCTGAGATCATGTTGTAAACTGTATCGGAATTGAGAGACATTTGGGCGGTGTAATTGACGAATTTTTTGACGTTTTCGAGTGTGTGAGTTTTGTAAATGTATTGTTTCAAAAAGAGTAAGTTGGTTGAAATAGTTGCAAGTTGATCATGAAAAATGGCGGGTGTATTAAAATGAAAAAGGGAGAAATTTTGGTTCCAGACGATTTCTAAAGGTAAATTTGTGACATGCGGGGATCCTGTTTCACTGACCCATGTATTATTCTGTTTGTAAAGGGCTACATGCATGTGATGGCAGTCAACGGTTTGTGAAAAAGGGGTCAAATCATTGCCTCCTGGATTTGAAAACATGAGTTCAGTTCCTACGAGGATGGGCAAAAGTTTGTAGCATGTTTGGTTGATTTTGTGGTTGTAAAAGACTTTGGATGCGTTTACCTGCTTGCAGGGCCAGACTGTGAGGGCTTCTCCTGTGAATTCTGCTATTATGTCGGTTCTCTGTAGGAATGCACGTGCTCCAAGGGTTGCATCAAGATGTAAAATTTGCCATACGAGATCAAGGTGACGCTGCGCCTGTCTGCATAATTCACTCCATACATTTTTGAAATTTTGAATTTCGAATTCCTGTATTTTGTCTGCTAGATAGTTTAGTTTTGCATTGATGGGTTCAAAATCATCAAAATCGTATAGTGTAGTATGAGTTTCGTTGTTTTTTGGGGTTAAAAATGCGTTACGATGTGGGGTGCTTTTGTCTAATTGTACAATAATGCCTTGTTCGGTTAGAATGCTATCTTGGATTTCTGGGCAATTGGGGTTCGAAAAAACTGTATTTTTAACCGAGAATGCACCTTGTAGTTCTTCTATTATCATGTGTGTTTGCGTGAGTTTGATGGGATGTGTATTTTTGTATTCGAAAGGGCATAAGTTTTCAAATGCTGTTTCATTCCAGATAATAGATCCGTCGGCTGTGACACAATGACCTGATGTCGGTTTGCATGACCCTAGGTCACCTAATGTACCTGTCATAGATTTTCCATTCCAAGATGCTATTTGTCCTATTTCTATGATGACGTTAGTGACCGAGGTACAATGGTCTGTACAACACCATGTGTATTCTACGCTTCGGGAGTTGTTTGTTGACCAAAATCCTGGTTGGGTTTCGTATAATTTTTGACCATTGTGTTCTTTGTCTATAACGACTGCCTTACAAACATGTGGGGTTAGATTTTGCATTTCGATTTGGTCGAAGACAATACCTTTTGATCCAAAAAATCCTGTATTAGTACAAATTTTGCGTTTGCGAACACTGCATTTGTATGCGTCTGTAATGTAGGGCTTAGTGGAGGGGATATAGATTTTTCCGAATGTCTGTACGGGTTTGTCTACTGTGGAAGGGGGCATGCATGATACAAGTTTCGGTATGCTGATTGAGTGACCGCTCAATGAAGTTCCACACATCTGAAATTGGGCACTACACGATGTGGGGATTATTATACAAAGAAAAATACAAAACATCGGCCAATGGAATGTTTTAGTGGAGGCGGCGGGGCACTGTATGTTTTCGTTGTGGCCGGTTTGGTGTTGGGGCTTTTGGTGTTGTCGTTTTGCGATTTTGAGCTGGGGGGGTGGCCGGTTTGCAATCTGAACATTCTGTAAAACTTTAGAAGTTGAGTTATGGGATGGGGTTTGGACTTGCTTACTTATGGGGGTCGGTAGAAGTGTTTGGCGGGGGCGGAATTGGTAGGGTTCGGGGGTCAGGCCATGGAGAAGGGATAACAAGTTGCGGCCTGTTTTCGACAGGGTTTCGGGGGCGGTGGGCGGCGTTGTTTCTTGCTTTCGGGGGATCTTGTAGCCTACGGGGATGGTGGGCGGCGATTTTTCGATTTTTGCGGCTTCAGGCGTGGGGGTGGTGACATGGCGCACCAATCGGGTACGTCCAGGTCGAGGACGTATTCGTCACTACGGCGGTGGGTAGTGGGCATAATGGTTCCTAAAGTAGTCTGAGGGCCGTTAGTTATGGCGGGTAATTTTGAGTAAAATGCGGGGTCATCAATGTCCATGAGGGGTTGGGGTTGCCTGTACTCAATGCAATTTTGAATATTACGACTCTGCTGATTTGGGCAATACCTGCTTGTATGACCTCTCTGCTTGCATGTGAAACATTGAAAATTGGAGTAGGGTTTTGAAAGGCAGTTATCTGATCTATGTCCTGTTTGGGAGCAGTGGATGCATCGGCTTTTACAATCACATGTACTGTGATTATTACGGAAACAGATTTCACATGATTTTCGGGTACCTACTAATTTACAATTACGAGCTACGTGTCCAATTTGTCCACACTGGAAGCATGTGGGTTGCCTAGGGGTGGTATTGTTCCTGTAAGCATTATTCCTGCTGAAAGTATTGTTACTGAAATTGTTGTAGCTACTCTGTTGTAGGGGTTGAGGTTTTTGTTTGATCTGCAACTGTAAATCTTTTACTTGTTGTTCTAACTGATGCAAAAGATCCTGTTGGTCTGTATTTTTGGTTAGGGAAAAGATGGGTTCGGGTTTTGGGGGTATGAAGGGGAGGGTGTTGGACTTTAACTCATTTCTAAGAATTTGCTGTTCAATGTAAGCTGCTTCGTCTGACATTTCTTTTAGAGTTGCGAACCTTCTATACTTAATTGCTTCCCTGATTTCGTTTTGCATGCCTTCTACAAAGAGGGGTTTTATGATCATTTCTCGTGCGTCTGTGTTAAAGTTAGGGTAGGCGAGGGTTGCGAGATGTTCTAGATCAAATAAGAATTCCGTTACTGTTTCTGAACGCTTTTGTTTTCTTTCGCGTAAGAATTGTTGATGTAGCTCATTATCTCTATTGTTTGGGAAAAATGCCTGTAATGCGACTTTATACTGCTCGTATGTGTGGGGAGGGTTTTCGGAATTTGCTAAACTTTTGAATTTTGCTAACACGGCTCCTCCTAAATGAATTTCTAAACATGCCAACTTTAACTGTACATCTGTATCTTTCATGCCTTGGAGTGCCATGAATTGTTCTAATCTTTTGTTCCATTCACCAAAATGTTGGGTCACGCCACCCGTGAATACTGTAGGTTTCGCGTAGAAATTGTTTGCCATGTTATTACGAATGTTTGCTGTTCTTAAATCGTCTATTAGGGTAGGGTTTACTGTATTCTGATTCAATTGTGTGCGTAGGGTACGAAAATGTTCTGAAAATAAATCGTTTATCTGTTCTCTAACGATTTCTCCTAAATGATCTTGCGTTTGGTGGGTCATTCTTGGTTTACGTTGGGATTTCTGCTTAAATGCTTCAATTTTTGCTTCACGCTGTATTCGTTTAAATGTATCGCTTAATGTCTCGTTGGAGGGGATTTCCAGTTTGCTTTCTACGAATACTGTCTTACTGTAGGAAATGATTACTACTGTATTATCTAATGCTTCTAAATGCCGGGATAAGAGTACACCTAATTGGGGGCAGGGAGTTCCAGTGGATAACGTAACAGTACGGTCACCAAAATATGTAACGACCAGATTTGTGTGAGGTACTTTACTTCTAACCAATCGGTCGATACGGCGGGGACAAATAACGGGACGGGGGCGCTGGCGTACGGTTACAATAACAACGGGTGATCGACAGTCGCTTGAACGTCAACAATAAAAACGCGCTTCGATTTATAATACGAACGGGGGCCTCGGTTTAAGTTGCTTTCGGATAGTCGGCCGCTTGCAAATGTATAAAAAGACGGGGCGAGCGCGGAAGTCAAAACGTAAAAACCACAAGAATAAGAATGATCAAATCACGCATTGCTTCTTCTTTTATACGGCGATTTTGGCCACTCCCTGGGCATTGCGGGAGGTCGAGCTTCTGTCCATCTTCTTCCGCCAATTGTCGTTTCCTGCTACGCTTTTTATGCTTTCTTAATTACGCCTCTCTAATGCTTTCCTGGTACTGTATGCTTTCTGTGCTTTGCCTGCTTCCTACGGTGGGATTGGCCACACCTTTGTGCTTCTGTGCATGCTTCTTGTATCGGTTTCTCTGTATACACATGTTTTGTGGGGCCGCCGCTACCGTTACACTTGAGACTACTGTCTGGCGGGGCTTCTATGTATTTTACTGTGTGCAGGTGTTGTTTACGATTTTTACGGGGGATTACGGTAGCTGTGGAATGTGTAGTTTAGTGTAGGTTCTAGGGGAACAGCTGCCGTTTGTGCAAATTAATTAGGGCATCTTAATTGGGCTACCGGGGTGTGAACGGATCAAAATAAAGTACTTCACATAATTTTATAGGAATGTTTGGGTGTGAATCCTAGACACCCTTGAGACGATAAAATGTGAAAATCTAATAAATGTCTATTACATACAGTATGCTACATATTTACAGTACTGCTTTAGCAGGTACGTTACAAAGTATGGTAGACATCGGGCGTTACATATTTTTGGTGACTTTACCCTACCATAACCACTGGAACTCCCTGTCCCATTAAGGTGCATCCTTTTCCCGGGCAATCATAGTAAGTAATTTTAGCAAATTGAAAGCATTTTCCCACCACCGTAGAGCGATAAGTAATTCGTAAGCATCCAAACTGGAAAATACCCTTAATGAAACATTGAGTGATACATTCCTACGAATTGAACGCGAAGCAAAAAGTGTAATTTCAAAGCACCCACCCAAACTCAAATTGAAAATGACCCACCATACACAAGACCACTTAGGAGAAATTGTAAGAGAGCAAATCAATGAACTTTTTGCTGAACATTTTCGAACTCTACACACACAATTGAACCAAAACACTGTGAATCCCGCCCTGATCGACCATTTAAGAACAGCCAATATACGCAAAAATATCGCAAACAGTTTTTATGCAAAACCTAGAGTATTTATGGGTGCAGTAACCCAACATTTAGGTGAATAGAGCAAACGACTAGAGCAGTTTATGGTACTACATGGCATGAAAGATACTGGCGGGCAACTAAAATTAGCATGTTTTGAAATTCATTTGGGTGGTGCGGCAGTAGCAAAATTTAAAAGTTTAGAAAATTCTGGAAACCCACCCCAAATGTACGAACAATATGAAACTGCATTACAAGCATGTTTCCCCGACAATAGAGACACCGAATTACACCAACATTTTTGGGGGAATGGAAACAAAAAATATCAGAAACTGTAACCAAATTTTTGTTTGACCTCGAACATCTAGCAATGCTTGCTTACCCGAATTTCAATTCAGACGCACGAGAAATGATAATCAAACCCCTTTTCATGGAAGGCATGCAAAATGAAATTAGGGATGCACTGAAGTACAGACGTTTCACAAATGTAAAGGAAATGTGTGACAAGGCAGCTTATGTCAAACAACAAATTTTCAGGAATGGATTGAAATCTAGCCACATACCCTTCATATACCCCGAACCGGAACCCATTTTTTTCATTAGGCAATTACACTGAGCAGCAGGGCCTACATAAGTTAGAACAACAAGTCACAGAGTTGCAATTGCAAATAATGGGAAATTCTCAAACTCAACCCCAGCATGATAATAGTAATTTGAGACAAATCACATGTTTTCAATGAGGGAAAGTCGGCCATTTAGCCAGAAATTGTAATTCACAAGGTACTCGGAAATCATGCGAAATTTGCTTTTTGGAGTAATCATGTCACTCGAGACTGTAAAAGCAGATGCATTCACTGTTATCAGACAGGTCACCGATCCAACTATTGCATATCCAAAAGCTACTCTAACATAGAATATTTTCTTTGTAAACAAAAAGGTCACATGAGTAGATATCGCCCCAACCAAATGACCCATAACGTCCAAAATTGCATTGAAGAGAGACTACCCCCACCACAAATGAACCTAGATGACCCAGCCCTGTACCCCACATTGCCCACTGTCCAGCGTGGGCCTCAACATACTTTAGGTACAATTTTGCCCAACAGTCATGAGCATTTTGACCACCAGTACGTCCTTGACCTATGTGTTCCTGATAGGGGCAGCACTTCAAAAACTGCATCACCAAAAAGCAGTGACATGTTGAAATCAATACCATCCCTACCCGAGGACAATAAAATTCCACAGAAACGTAAACATCCTGGAACCAGTGAGACCTCTAAATCTGAACCAGCATACAAAAAAGAACACCCGATATTTTCAGTGTTGCATGGCCTCATCACAGACCCCTACACATTCGGCTGGCGAAAAACTTTTCTTCCTACCCCCAAAGCAAGAAAAAATCGTAAAGTTCATTTTGCAGCTAGAATTTCCCAAAGTGAAAATAGTAGTATCTGCAGTTCTGTCTCAAACATCGTCAGCAAGCCCCAAATCCTCTATCCTGACACATGCATCGGCCCTGTTTCTTGTCTCCTCACTGAGAAAACTTCATCCACCCAATCTAACTTTCCCACTCAAGACAAACAGAAACAGCTCAATATATTCACATGGGTAAAAGGCAAAGTAGATTTGACCAAGAGTGACCTGAATGAAATGGAAAAAGCTGAGCTAATAAATTTCTTATCCAAATACCCCACCCTTTACACTAAATCAAAAATGGATGTGGGTAGTAAGGTCATTTGGCTCCCACAACATTGATAAACATAATCGTAAACCCAGACGCAGACTCCTTTTTCGCAAACCACCAAAGGCAAAACGAATCATCAAACAAAAAGTTGAGCAACTTGAGAAAGCTGATGTTATCAGTCAAAGCAATTCCCCTTCATGTACAACCCGCAGGTCAATCATCCAGACGAAATCCCATCTCCGCTATGTGTCCAAGTCTTTGACCTGGCACAACCTGATCAACTCGCTGCTGCAAGCTCAAGTAAGACTAATCTTCTCCGCCACCATCCAACGTCTGACCTGACAACCCTCCCTTCCTCAAAATCGTGGTTGAACGAGGACGTTCAATTTTGGAAGGAGGGGGAATGTAAAATAGGTGATAACACATTAGAGTAAATCGAATTACTGTATATAATTTTATTCGTGACGTATTTTTTCGAGCATGTCTGGTTTTTCGTCTTGTTGATGGCCTGTACATTTTTCCCAAGTATTGCATAAGTACTTTGTTTTGAACGTTCTTGTACCCAAAATCCATTATCGACCCAATTAGGAATCCTTACATAATAATTTCACACATCCGCACCTGGTCTTATAACCCACTCAAGTCAATCCAAGATGCACATTCCCAAGAAATACAGTATCCTGCTATGTAAGAAAGTGCAAAAACCCGGACCCAGACGAAAGACTCAAGTAGAACACATGGAAAACAGTAAAGCACACGAAAAACTAAAAACATGTAGGCGTGGCTAAGCATATGGTTAACTAGAGCATGTAGGCGTGGAAGTTAAGCATAAATTAAAGCATGAAGGCATGGTAGTAAAAGCATACAGTAAATGAAAGCATGTAAAGCGAAGCAACGATTGGTTAGGAAAGCAAGACGGAAGCTGACCTCCCATGGCGAAAAGGCGTGGTCTAAAGAAGCAGTATAAAAGACAGAAGCATAGTGAAATTAGTTAGGTTTTTGTGTGTTTTAAATTCCGCGCATAATTTGGGACGTCGACGCTAAGCATAAGCCGTCAGCGATGTGGTGTCCTTATTAAAATGTCGTTATTTCGTATCGTCATTATCGTTTTTGTTGCCCCGATAGCCTCGTGGACCGAATAAATTGAACAAGTAAAAGTATCATAGAAATCGGGCGTCACAAGACTTCACTGCTTTGAGAAACGCTGTATTGAGTCTGGCCATTTCGAGTTTCCCTGAATAGGGGTGAGACCTCTGTAATATTCGCGAAATGATGTTGAGATCAAAAAAACTTGACTCTGCATCTGCCTTAATGATAAATATTTCTGTGAATCTTTACATGTGGGTAATGCATGGTCTCCCGATTTGCATCATTATCGATAAATTCGATTTTTTTTTAATAATCTCCTGAAGAGAGGGACAAATACTGTGATGAAATTTTCCCGCCACCACAAAAATATTGAGTGTTTTAAATGACGCGACACTCTTTCGCCTAATCGGTGCCTTCGGAGGAAAAAGTTTTGCAAATTTCGGAGGTTCGAGGTCGAAAACATGCGTTTTTTTGGTCAGCGTTTTCTATCCTGAGTCATTTGTACCTAGCTAATTAGCACAAGCACCAGTTTTGCCACATCAAATTTTTAGGGAATGTCAGATTTTTTAGCAAATAGTGCCAGAAAAATGTCAGATCGATTTCAAATAATGCCAGATTTTTAATGCTAAAAATAACGAGAACGAGGCAAAAAGTCGTCTTAAGCATAAAAATCACAAAATTGATCAAACAATAGAAACTTTATTCAATAATTTGCACATAACAGAAACTCTAAATGTTCGAACATCAACAACATTCATAAAATACTTCATAGCAAGCATCACTATTTTTTTATAGTTACAACATCACATTCATATATCGGAAGAGCCCAAAATCTTTTTTTGCATTTCAAGATTTTTGTCCGCCAAAAATCACAGATTTAGCGTAAAAAACAGCGGGCTGCCTAGTGACGCCCCTTCTTAGCCACATACATACTTTAAATGATTTTCACTGAGACACGATGTTTTAAACTTTTTGAACAAATGCAACTCGATTTTATGGGACAGGATAAGTACACAAAAACTACAGTCCATAATTTTTGAGAGAAAAATGAACATTGAACTATGAAACGAATCAATTGAAAATCAGGAAACAAATTATTTTTCTATAATTCTACAGTAAACTTGAGCTAAAAACTGAAAAGCAGAGCCGGTCGGAATTTTATTTTCAAATAAAACTAGAATCATGCCCAAAAACAGACCATTATGCTAGAATTATGCCAAAAATCAGAACATTATGCCAGAATTAGTGTCAGATTTGAATAATGCCAGATTGATGCCAGATCTGGCTTCGAAAATGCCAGTACGGCAACACTGAAAGCACTCTTTACCCACACCAACCATCCGTTTTTTATGGCACTTATAGAGTTTGGGGAGACATAATTTTTTTCAAATTTCTCAAACTTTGCATATTTCTGACAAAAATGATAATGCTAATTACGATTATGTCAGTGGTTTTCCATAAAATCGAACATTTTGACTGGAAACAGGGTGTCCTAGAAAATAAATTTCTCCCGAAATTTTCATACTTGTAATCATTTCACGATTCTGATTTCGCATATGCCACTAGTATTTCATGTGATCAAATATGTTGATTATAGTTCATTCGATTTGGGGTGATACATGCAATTGAATCGAACAGCTAGGTTCAATCTGATACATTATTTTCACAAATGTAGAATAGAATACTGTAGATAATCGCTAAGATGAGAGAAAACTGTTTTTTTCACTGTTTTTTTTTTCCACATTTGCACTATAATGTGGAAAAAAAATCTGGAATGTGGAAAAAATTTTTGAGGTCTTTCCACAAATGTGGAAGAAAAATTTGGGGTTTTCATATTAAAAAGATGCATTTTGGTGCATTTTAGGAGGTCCAAATCCCAAAATTTTCCGGCGCTTCGCGCCGGTTATAGCTTTAATAATCATCATTATTTACTAAGTAGCTCAGGCGCGGCTTTTATCATGTCTACCTTCACTTACCATTTAATCTTTAATAGTTTTCATCATCTTAAACGTATTATCTCATGTTTTAATTGGTAATCTTCAATATTTTATCATAATATTTAATGAAGATTCGCATTTTTTGCTTTTGAGAAAGATCAATACGTCAAGTCTGTATACTTTATGATGCGATTATTTCTTTGCTAACGTAAAATCAATTCAAAAGCTTCATGGAAATATCTTCTCGGAAATTTATACTCTTCTTACTTATATATTTTCGACCAAGTTCATGAGAGTTTACAAATAAATTACAGATTTTAAAATTTTTCAAGTAAAATTTTAGAAATTACGACTCTTGAACACAAAATTGGAATCTTATTCTTGAAATAAATGTTCGGAAAATTGATTTTCCTAGCATCCCAGAATGACAATATACCCAAAAAATTTTCCGGCGCTCCGCGCCGGAAAAATTACCATCTTTTTTGGTTTGGGCTTTCGATGGTCATCATAGAGGGCTTGACTATTGATTTCTTGTGTAATTCAAGTCAATTGCTCTAGTTTTCTAGAAAATTTGTTCAACAATGCTTGTAGATTAGGCTTTTAAGTCGAACATTTCAATTTTTTCTTCAATTTTAATGAATTAACTTCTCTAAAAACACCAGAAGGCTTGAAAAAGCTCAAAAACAGTGCGATAAAGCGTCTGTGAGCAATTTTAAGCCAAAAAAACGAGGATTTTAAGACGAAAAAAATTTTTTTCCACATGTGGAAAAAAAATTTGACCCCTTTCCACATTTGTGGAAAAAAGTTCGTGGAAAAAAAAAACAGTGGTTTTTTTGCCAAAACATGGTTTTTGGCACAAAAAATTTGTAGCAGGTTTTTTTTTGTTGCACAGGCCAGGTTACAATGTGCAACCTGAGGAAAAATTTTGGTTGACAGATAAATTTTTGGTTGCTCACTCAAACCTGTAAGACCTCCGACCACCGTTTTTTTTCCTCGAAGATTTTTTCCACATGAGAACCGGACCCAAAATTTTTTCCTCATTTTCCAAAAAATTTCCTCATTTTTAAAAACGCTTATAATGTGGCTACGGATGCTTTTTTATGCATTTTAGGAGCATACCCAAGCATTTTGTTGTATTTGGAGTCAGGAACCTGCAAAAATGAGAAAAAAAATTGAGAAAATTCTAGTTATATTAGCCAAAATGAGCACATGAGCATACCTGTACTCATACCTGTAGTTGGGGGGGGGACCCCCCCCCCCCCCCCAACTCGGCCAACCCTATACCCAAAATCATTTTCCCCCCCCCAAACCCCCCCCCCCCCAGTTGGGAAAAAATTAAAAAATTTGCCAAAAAGTGTATGTTTTTTGGCCTTTTTTGGGAAAAATTTCGATTTTTTCCTACCCCCCCCCCCCAAAATTTCGGATTTACCCCCCCCCCCCCCCCCCCAACTGGTCGGAGGTCTTACAGGTATGCCTGTACTTGGGGGGGGGTTGGGGGGGGGGGGGGACCCCCCCCAACTCGGCCAACCCTATACCCAAAATCATTTTCCCCCCCCCAACCCCCCCCCCAGTTGGGAAAAAATAAAAAAATTTGTCAAAAAGTGTATGTTTTTTGGCCTTTTTTGGGAAAAATTTCGACTTTTTCCTACCCCCCCCCCCCCAAAATTTCGGATTTACCCCCCCCCCCCCCAACTGGTCGGAGGTCTTACAGGTATGCACATGAGGAATATATTGGTGTTCTACAGGAGCGGGGGAAGCATGTTAACGATAGAGTTCTCGGGAGTTTATCCGCTATTAACATTTCCTATGGCTCTGATTAGAATCATCTAATTTTATTTAGTTCTTGGTCCGGCGCGGAGCGCCGGAAAAAATTTTCAATTTTCACTTTCTAAAACGCTGGAAAATTAACCTTCACAACGTTGAGAAATAAATTAAAATCAAACTGATGAACTGTAATTTTTTCCCCATTCCGGCGCGAAGCGCCAGAAAAAATTTTCGGGTTTTTATATTCTAAAACACTAGAAAATAAATCTCTCCAACAGATATTCATAAATAGAAGTTCTAAAATCGCAGTCTAGAATGATGTCTTCAATTTCCATCTTCAATAAATGCAAGAGTCCAGGTTGCCAACGTTTAAAAAATTCAAAGCATCGGATCGAGAGGAAAAATTGAGAGAATTGATGAAAAATCTCAATTTTGGACGACATAATGGACTGTTGACGATTAGAAAATGAAACGAGCTAACTTGATTGATGGAAACTGTTGAGCATTAATTAGTAAGTCGAAGTAGATATGCTAACGGCCGCGCCTGATAGAAAATAGTTAAGATTATACCCATGACCGGCGCGAAGCGCCGGAAAATTTTGAGGTTTTGACCCTTTTATGTCCACCAAAACGCATCTTTTCGGTTTTGAATTCCCCAAAATTTTTTCCTCAATGAGAACCATACCCAAAATTTTTTTCCTCATTTCGAATTTTTTTTCCTCAAAACACCCCATTTGAGGAAAAAAAAAACGGTGCCTCCGACCAGTTGGGCACTTATGGAGTTTAGGTGGTACGGAATTTTTTTCAAAATTTTTCCAAATTTGCATATTTCCGACTAAAATGATGACGCTGATTACGAATATGCCAGTAGTTTTCCATAAAACCGAATATTTTGACTGCAAACAGGGTGTCCTATGACAAAATTTTGTTACCCAAAATTTGCATATTTGTGTCTGTGTGGCAAAAAGCTAAAGAAAAAAATAAACGTCGTTTCGGTACGCACGTGCAATGCTAAAAAATTACTTGGCCGAGTTTCTTTGGCGCCAATGTTTTTCGAATAATCCGTTTCATCATCTTGTTGAACATATTCGCTTGGTTTACCCGGAAGCCGCGATTTAAGCGTTTTATATGTTGTTTTACTGTAGTCACTTTTTGTTAAAGATGTTTATCAGTAGTATATTACAATATATGTATGGCTACATTTGGGTTTCATCATTTTTACATCTTTTTCCTTGAAAACCTTCTCACATATTTGTAACCAATATCTGTAATTGATTCACCAAATTTCGAGAGAGAAAAAATTGATTTTTCCATAATTCGTAAAAAATGCAAATTTTTTTAGCTCTTTTAGACAACAAACTGCAGTTTGATATGTTTTTTTGGTCAATATGTTTGACTGCATGCAATACTACTGGCATATTCATAATCAGCTTCATCGATTTACCCATACATAATCACAAATATGCAAATTTTGGGTAACAAAATTTTGTCATAGGACACCCTGTTTGCAGTCAAAATATTCGGTTTTATGGAAAACTACTGGCATATTCGTAATCAGCGTCATCATTTTAGTCGGAAATATGCAAATTTGGAAAAATTTTGAAAAAAAAATTCCGTACCACCTAAACTCCATAAGTGCCACCAGTTGGGGGAGGGGGGCGGTAAATCCGAAATTTTGGGGGGGGGTAGGAAAAAGTCGAAATTTTTCCCAAAAAAGGCCAAAAAAAATACACTTCTTTGAAAATTTTTTTAATTTTTTCCAAACTGGGGGGGTTGGGGGGGGGGGAATGATTTTGGGTACAGGGTTGGCCGAGTTAAAGTTGCTTAATTTTATCCGAAAAACTATCGCAAACTAGTTTTCTTGTAATTTCAAACGATCCGCGTCAGTTTTAGACATTTAAAAACACAATTTACTGAGTTTTGGAGAGAAAATGAAAAGAGAAATATGACTAGACTAGAGTAGTGTGTTCGGCGCGCTGCGCCGAAAATTTTTTCCGGATTTTAATAAGTAAAAATTTCACTTTGAAATTTGCTGGATATCTTGACATAGGGACCAGAGAAATACATATCAGTCAAACTGAAGAACCAAGCTCGGTTTTACAGTAACCTAACGCTTTTAGTTTAGTCAAAAAAATATTGAGGCATCCGACATAGTCCCAACTTATTTCATACATTTGCAGCATGCTCGGCGGATGACGAATAAACCAGGCCCAACTCATTTGGTATCGTAGACCGGAGTTGGATAGAGTTGAACCCCACACATGTGACAGAGCTCCAAGGTCTAAATGGATCAATTGACCTTTGTATGGCTGGATCATCGATAGGCCAAAGTTTTGGGGGTCATTGAAAAAATCGAAATAAGCAATTGTCTAAAAAACATAAAAGATTGTCCAAAATACTCTCCTAGGTGCATTTTTTCGAGTTTATCTCAAGTTATAATAAAAGAATTATTCAATGGTATGCTCGTATATGCTACGTGCCTAGAAAATTTAGAATTTCTAGCCTTTGAAATGCACTGCAAAGTTTCTTTTATGAATTTTCAAAGTTTTCAGCGTGTCAATTATGAGTTGTAAATAAAAGATATTTTAGGAAAATAACTGGCGTACTTTGATGACATTGTGAAAGATTGTTCTGTCCAACATTGTAGTAATGTATAATTTTGCTTCATGGGCACGTGCTAGAAAATTTGAGATCTCAACGTAATAAAATGCACGAAAAGCCTTTTCCGCTTCAAAAATTTTTGAAACTCGCTTAAATCCACTTCTGAACTGTTTTGTATTGTAACAAGCAATGCTTGATACATAACCACATGCGGCGCCAAAACTTTGGGGTTTCAACCTCCAAAATGTATTCCTTTCATCTCCGTGCGCTTTTATCTACAGTCAATAATCAGCCCGTAAAGAGGGGGTGATTTCTGGTGGGGTTCTTATGACACTGCACCTGTAATTCCATGTATGTGTTTTTTCTATACAAGAGAAACGTTATTGTCTCCGCACAAACATTTTTTTGGTATCTTTTTACAAAATACAAAAAATTTTGTCCGCACTACCTGGTCAGGAAACTCTTCCCCAGGCTCTAAAATACAAAAAATACCGAAAAATTTCCGGACTGTATTAGTATAATCCTTCAGATTAGTCTATCCACTGTTTTACCAAAATCGTGCTTTTTGGAGAAAAATTTTGGGATTTGACATAAAAATGTGAATTTTGGCGCATGTTAAAAGACTGAAATCTCAATTTTCCAGCTTATTTGTAACTATTTCAAACATGGAGTGGAACTTGAATTCAAAAGCATCATAGAAGTAATTTTCAGAAAAATTTTAAACTTAATGAATTAAAAGCATGAGTATATTTTTTAGTTTGTAAAACGAAAAATAATAAACAGAAAATTTGGACCTTATGTTTCTCTGATAAGTTATTGGGAAATTGATTTTCCAACATAAAGCTGTATTCTTGAATACCACGCACTTTTGGACTACATAAATCATGAACCCGAGTGTTATCTGGGAGAAGATTTGTGCAAAAATACACGCAAAATTCTGGTTTTTTAGTCTACAAAAAATTTACTACGCAAAAAAATTTTTGGCTGTTTTTTGTGCGTGTCAAAGATACTTGCACAAATAAAACACTCGAGTTCAATCAATTTTCCAATTTCAAATAAGATAAAAACTAGCCTCTGATCAAATCTCGCACATGAAACCCTTGAGGAATCGATGGGAATCAAGAATCAATGGTCCACCAATTGAGAATTTCGATTAAAAAAATATGCTGCCCAATTGCCCGGTTTGCGAAGTGACCAGCAATAGCCAAATCATCAGATAAGGTCGAGAAAGCTTATGTAGCAGGCAACAGATTATTCTAAAATATTTATTTGTCCACTAGTGGAGGATCTTAACTATATATCATTTCAATTTATATTTACATATTGAAAGGAAAGATCATGCCTATTATTATATTCATCTGCTTGAACAAACAATGATATCATCATTAAGTCATGAATAAATGCTTCCCTGGATTATATTGCTGGTCAGTGATCACGGTAGTTAATTCCTTGATCGATTGGTTGAATTTAATAGATGTTTGATTTATTCCTTTTTTGGTTGATTGCTTGATTCTTTAGTTGATCAGTTAGTTAGTTGAGATTGATTTCTTGATTAGTTGGTTCACTGACATTGTGATTTGATTGGTTTCTTGATCGGTTCATTGATTCTCTGGTAGATTGATTGATATACTGATTGTTTTCACTCACTCCCTGACTGATTGGTTGGCTAAATGATTCACTCTAATTTTTGTTGATTCCCTGGTTGGTCGGTTTACTGATTCTCTGGTTAGTAGGTAGTTTCCCTAATTGGTTGGCTAGCTCATTGATTTCCTGATTGGTTGTTTGATTGATTCATTGATTTTGGGTTGGTTGAATAATTCCCTGATTGGCTGCTTGGTTGTTTCCCTGATTGGTTGGTTGGCTCATCAGTTCCCTGGTTGATTGTTTCCTTGATTGGTTCATTGATTCACTGATTGGTTGATTGATTGGTTGGTTGCTTTACCGATTCCTCGATTGTTTGGTTGGTTGATTACCTGATTGATTATTTATTTGTCTGATTGGTTGGTTTATTGATTCCCTGGTTGGTTGTTTTTCTGATCGGTTGGCTTGTTCATTGATTCTCTGGTTGACTAGTTAATTTCCTGATTGGTTGGTTGATTCTCTGGCAGTTGTTTGATTCGTTGATTTCGAATTGGTTGCATGATTCTCTGATTGGTTGCTTGGTTGTTTCCCTGATTGGTTGGCTGGTTCATTGATTCCCTGATTGGATAGTTGATTTTCTGATTGGTTGGTTGTTTTCCTGATTGGTTGAATGCAGAGGTCCCCAAGGTCGAAAATTTAGGTAGGGGTAAAATCGTAAATTTGAAGGGTAGTACTTGAAATATACCGTGACCTTTTTTTTGTGGCTTTAGTATTATTAATCCCATTAGACTGTGAACTACGAGTTTGAAACCAAGTACCACTCCTGATCCACATCAACAGACCTCACATGTCTCAACTCATAGCAGGAAAGTATGCCACAGCTTGGGTAACCATATGCGCACAGAACACCCAACGCAGAAGCGGGGAAAAGGAAAGGAGAGCATAAAGAGGAAGAATTTTAAGAACATAATGTTTTTCTTCCCAAGGGGCGATTTTTTGATAAATCACGTAAACATAAGTCATTATTTCATCTCCCAATTATATATATAATGATTTCCTACAAGTAGTATATATTAATGTGCTGATATCCTTTCCTAAAAATCGCTATATGGCACAGAAGTTGCATACTTTCCCATTATCATTTGCTCAGTAAATGTGTCAAAAAGAGCAGTGAGTAATTCCTCTCAAGCACACATTGTGCTATTTTTCTCCAATTACTATAACCTAATGAGGAGAGGACGAGGTCTACCAAAATTTTTTGCTATAGTGAGCTGTTTTTATGGGGGTAGTAAATGAATTTCCAAATCTAAGACGGGGGTAATACCCCCCCCCATACCCCCCATGGGGTGCTCTGGTTGAATGATTGAACGGCTGGTTGTATTCCTGATCGGTTTTTTGGTTGCTTCACTGATTTCCTGATTGTTTGGTTGGTTGACTCCCTGATTAGTTAACTGGTTCATTGATATCCTGGTTGGCTAGTCGATTTCCTGATTGGTTTAGAACGGCTGCTAAAATCACCCTCCTTGTAGAACGGCTGCTAAAATCACCCTCCTGTTGATGGAAGCGAGCGTAGCTTGCCTGTTAAAATGAACGTACATCAGTGTTATATCTTTTCTATTATGTATATCTTATAGCGTGTACGTGTTAAACGGGTGTCAACCAGCTCCACTAATACCCAATTTATGCCGAAAACAAAAATTTCAAACAGCGGTAACTCCACCAATATTCGCTACCCAATCAAAATTATTGTTGTTCTGAACTCGTCTCATCAGGAGCTTTCAGAAAATCTATGAATTGGGAAAATCGATGAAGGGCACATATTCGCCAAAAACTCCTAATAATTTATTTAGAACTTACAAAATGTTAAAACAAATGTCATAGAAAAATATAAGTAACACGAACATAAATTAGTAATCAAACGCAAAAAAATTGTAAGAACAAGGGACGACAGGCGGTGACGCGCTTATGTACGCCCCTTTAAAAAAGCATCAAAATTAATTTCTCGTAAATACCTTTTAAAAGCTACAACCGAGGTTGCAGCCTTAACTTTTTCTGGAAGATAATTCTATAATTTGGCACTTCGAATTGCAAATGAATTTTTTCTACAATCAAGATTGTATTTGGCAATGTATAATAGATTTTGTTGGCTAGAACGAGTACGATATGGGGGTGGAGTGCAAAAAAATTCATCGTAGGGTAAAAATGATTCTTTGATTATCTTATATGCAAAATATAGCATCAAAATTTAATCGACGGACTTCCAGTCTGTCTAATTTCAGCAGTTTTAACCGCTCCTGATAAAACAAAGTTTTATCAGAGAGTATTTTCTTTGTAAATTTACGTTGAATATTCTCCAAGGTTTTTTCCGCACCGGTCGTTCCGCATCTTGCGGAAATCGGCCAGAAAAATTTCCGCACCACCATTATAAACCACTAAAAACATTAAAAAATTTCCGTTCCATGCGGAAAACTCTCAAAAAATTTTCCGCACGATGCCAAAAAAATCCGCACTGTGTGGAAAAAAATCTCTGTTATTCTCGATTTTCTGAATATCAACTATTTTTTTATTTTTTGATGATGTTTACTAGTCGAAGACAAAAGAAAGCAAATATAAAAAAATCCATAGAGTATTACGGTGAAACACTAAAAACATTTTTAGGACGGAACAAATGTAAAAGGAAAATACACAAAGATGGCGAGAAAGAAAAAAAACATCCAGAAATTAGACAAGGTTAAAAATAACGGAAATAAAACAGAACGAAAGTTTCAACGTAATTTAAGTTCGAAATGAACAAATTACTGTAAGTTCGATTAGTCTAGGAAGCGCAGGTTACAAAGTGTAACGAACTAACGCGCTCCCCCATAGATTGGAAAAATCGATTTTCATAATTTTGTTCTTAAAACATTGCAGACTGGAAGAATTGATAGCACCTGAAAGAAGGTTATTCCATATATTGATATACCTGTTACAAAAATCATATAATATCAAATTGGTTTTTAGCATTGCCAGTAATGAGTTTGAAATCATGTTGGCGACGAGTGTTGTCATTAGAGTTTAGCATAAAGAAATCATTTTTGTCAATACAAGTGTGATCTCTGATAATTTTATACATTAAAGAAAGAGCAGCTATTAATCTGCGGTTTTCAAGTCGTTCTTGAAAAAGAGCTTTTAGACGTTCTTCGTAAGAAAGGCTAGAGTTCTTACAAAATAATCTCTTGGTAAACTTCCGTTGTACATTTTCGATCAGCAGAATTTCATTCATGTGAAAAGGATTCCACACAGTGGAGCAGTACTCAAGTATAGGTCTGACATATGTATTGAAGTCTTTAATTAGAACTGATTTATTTCTCGAAGTAAAAGCTTTCAAGATCAAGGAACTCCGTTGGTGAGCTCTGTTCACAATTGAGTTGATATGATTTTTGAAAGATAAATTGTGAGAAATAAGCACACTGAGATCTTCTACAGTTTGCTCTTCATGGGGTAAATATCGGCTATCCAACTGATAACAATGTATAGGATCAGAATAACCAAGGTGGTGTACTTTACTTTTATCAGGAGAGATATCAAGCTGCCAGGGAGCAGACCAGGCACAAATTCTATCAAGATCTGCTTGGAGAATATGATTATTAGTAGAGGAGTTGAAAATTTTTACATCATCAGCAAACAAAAACATATTGGACTTGATATTGTCAGAAAGATCATTTATATACAACAGGAATAGTGTTGGTCCTAAGATGCTGCCTTGTGGAACACCACTTGTGACAGAAGAGAATTCAGAGAAATTAGTTTCTATATTAACTCGTTGGTAGCGTTTCAACAGAAAAGCAGAAATCCAATTTTTTAGGGAATCAGATATATACCATAACCTGCTAGTTTAAGTAATAATTTAGAGTGAGATACAGAATCAAAGGCTTTTTGAAAATCTATATAGACACAATCCATAGAAATACCATAATCAATATTTCTTGTCCATTCATTTTTACATTTAAGAAGCTGTAGTTCACTAGATTTACTGGGCAAGAAACCATATTGGTGTTGAGTTAGAAGAGAATTAGATTTCAGATAGCTGATCAGAGAATTGTTCACGATAGATTCCATAATTTTACAACTAACACAGCAGAGGGATATAGGCCTGTAATTAGAAGTAAGAGAGCGATCTCCTTTCTTGAAGATTGGTATTGAATTTGCCTGATTCCAGAAACTAGAAATTAAAGAAGTTTGGAAGGAAACTTCAAAAATACTGGTTAATGAATGGCTAGGTGGTGTGCCAGTTTTTTGTAGAAATATGCACATAAACCGTCAGGTCCAAGAGAATAGGAGGAATTCATTTTTTTAATTGCAGTAGTGACTAGTTCAACAGAGAATCGCACAGATGTAAGTTTTGACTTGGTTCTTAAGGGAAAATCAGGAATAGAACAATCATCAATCTTGAAGACTAATAAGAAATAATCGTTGAATAATCCACTGATTTCTTTTCCATACAACAGATGCATATTCCAAGATTGGTCCAACATAGCTAGTAAAGGCCTTAGTTTTCAATTGTTGGTCTTTTGAAATGAAAGCTCTGTGACTCTTATTTGCTATTTTTGATACTTTGGCAATGATGTTAGCACAGTGTACTCTATGAGATAAATCGCTGCTGATAAATATGCCAAGATCTTTGCAGGAATAATCAACTTTGGTTGACAATGACTATCTAGTGTGCATTGATTGTGGGGATTTGAGTTACCTAAATATAGGACAGTTTTTGACAACGAAATGGGTAGTTGCCAGACAGTGGTCCAGTGAGAGATGTTGTTCAAGTCACTTTGCAGTAAGCTGTGGTTTTCCGAAAGATTGAAGATCTTAAAATCATCAGCAAAGAGAAAGGGACAGCTATGGTTAATTACATCAACTAAATCATTGATATACAAGAGAAACAACGTTGTAAAATGCTGATCTCAAATATTTATCAAATGCCTCTGATCAAATCGCCCCTGACTAAAGTCACTCCACTTTACCTTAATTTACAACGCTGGAAAATGAATCTTTTCGCCTTTTATTTCCCAGACAGAAGGTTTGATTTCTCAGTGAATTTAATGAATTTTCAGTCGGACAAACTAAAATTCAAACACTAGGCAAGCGACTAAGAATTTGGATCTTTTAATCGGCAAAAATTTCTACACTCAAAATGTTTTAATCACATGAAAGTCAAAATTTTTATGGAGACCGCAAAAAGTTTTTGGGAAAATGACCGAGAAAAATGTTAGTCTTCATCAAATTCGTCAACAAACAATACAGAATCAAACATTTATCCATAATATGTTGATAATTAGAACCTATTAGCATTAACCAGAATGACCTTTTCTAACCGCGCATTCGAATAATATAAAAAATTATAAATGAATTGAAACCCGGCGCGAAGTGCCGGAAAATTTTTACTTTTTTCCATTTTAGAACGTATAAAAATACATCTCCGGACAGAAAAGCCTGTAACCTAATCAAAGGGCAGTCAGACCTCAAGTTGCACTGTGCAACTTGGCAGAAAAAATGGGTTTTTCTGGGTTTAATCAGGGTTTTTTTATTTCACAATTGTGGATCTGAATTAAGTATGAAAGAAAAGCAAATGCAACATCTCTAAAGTTTTATTCTTCATAATGCAAAACATTTTCATATCGTTTTTCCTGATTTTAAGCAAAAATACAGATTCCTTATCATAACAAATAAAATCATATACCAATGCACCATCAAAAAAATGTTTGGCATCGAATTTTATGAAGACTAGCTTTTCAACCGACGCAGATGGCAATCGATTATGCAACTTGGTGTGAACAAAGTAAAATGTTGAAAAATTACGCTCTGATGACGCAGTGGACACCAAAATGGAAAACATGTGATTATAACATGACAAAATAAATTTCGCTTGCTCGCTATTAATAGTCTTAAAAACGTACTCTCAAGGCAATTTTTTGGAACGAAAGCCACGTTTGGCCTTCTGTCAACCAATATTGCGTGGCAGATTTTTGGCCGCTCTTCAGCATTTTGTAACGAAACGTGTTTTTTCATCTTCACTTGCCGAGATCATTTATTCATTGAGTTGCTTGTAAATTGTGCCTTTGCAGACTGAAAAAAGTTTGATGTTTCTTTCTTCAACATTCATACTGCTTACAGCCATTCAACCAGAATACTTGGCGGTCCGTTTTCAGCCCTTTTTTGGACCCAAAGAGCCATCAGCTGCCTCTTTCTCCAGTGGGTCTGCTGTTTCCCTCAAAATTTTAGGGCTGCTCATGTCAGCTCACGAAATGCTGATGGCTGTGAGCAGTAGGTATAACAAAAACTTAAGTATTCACAAGTAATGCTGTGTATTGCTCACTAGCACTGCTCATAAGTGCTCATGACTCATGAGCAGTAAAATCTGCCTAATATTCAGATAAACTACCGAATCAAATCAACTTCAGCCAAAAGGCAATTCAAACATAAGTTAAATTTATTGATTATGAATCTTTAGCTTTTCGATTAGAATAAGTCAACTCAACAGAACAGTCATAGGATATGAATCGAATAAAGCTAAAAAGTTTTTAGAATTGAAAATTTACGATAGCGTTTAATTTGTTTGTTGTGTGATCTCATCTCAACTCTGTTGTCATGTCAGTGTCAGAAAAGACTGCATTTCAGTTACTAAAGTTGGCTCAACTCTCAGTTTGATTGTTAAATCAGGAAGAAACTTGTATTCGTGAAAACAAAATGGAAAAAATGAATTTTTTTTTCTTAAAGAACCCAAAAACCCACAAATGTTCAATTTTCCAACCCAAAAAAACCATCAACCCAAAAAGCCCAATGCCCGCCAACCCTGCTCATGAGTCATGAGCACTCATGAGCAGTGATAGTGAGCAATACGCAACATTGTTTGTAACTGCTAAAGTTTTTGTTATACCTACTGCTCGCAGTCATTAACAGCTCAACAGCTCGTGAGCTGACTTGAGCAGCCCTAAAATTTTGAAGGAGACGGCAGAGCCCTAGGAGAAAGGGGGCAGCTTGCAGCTTTTTGGGTCCAAAAATGTTCTGAAATTGAAGGATTTTGCCATTTTCCGGCGGCACCGGGCAGTTAAGTCTAATTTTAGTTTTTTACACCATTTTTCTTTGATTTTTATTATAAATTTATGCTTAAGAATTCAAATTCAGCTTCCCGAATCCTATATTGTTTAAAGAAAAAGTTCAAGCTGCCTTGAAAGTACGTATTTTAAGAATAATAATGACAAACAGACACAATTTATTTTTTCATGTAATAATCAAGTGTATTCCTTGGCGGTGTGCACTGCGTCATCAGATCGGAATTTTTCAAGATTTGGTTTTGTTCACACCAAGTTAGGTAATCGATTGTCATCTGCATCGGTCGAAGAACTACTAACTAGTCTTCATAAAATTCAATGCCAACAATTTTCTCGACGGTGTAGAGGTAGATAATCTTATGTGTTATGCTGAGTAATTTATGTATTTTTGTTTTACAATCAGGTAAAACGATCTGAAAATGTTTTACTTCATGGAGAATAAAACTTTAGTGATGTTGCATATGCTTTATTTTTACTTGGTTCAGATCCACCATTGTGAAATTTAAAAAAACCCTGATAAAACTCAGAAAAAAAAACCCCAATTCGAAATTTTGAAAGTCAGTTTTTCCTAACCCTGAGTTAACTACACAGGTTTGGCGGCCATTGGGTTGATGGGTTTTTTGGCTTAGAAAATTGGGCTTTTTGGGTTTGTAAGTTTTTTAAGAAAAAAAATCATTTTTTCCATTTTATTCTCTAGAATACAAGTTTCTTCCTGATTTGCCAATAAAGTAAAGTGGAGTAACTTTGGCCAAAATCGAGTCGATCCGACTTCTTCAACATATAACTTGTTATACCAGGGGAATTCGTAAAAATGTTCCATGGCACTCCTATGTCAAAAATGTCAGACAAATCAATTAAACACATCCTTTCATTAGCAGCATGCAGATTTAACCTACTGTAGATCGTTGAAAAGAGCTCACTTTGTGATCAATCTTACCCACCATGGTGGTCAACTTTGTGTTGTGCAGGTCTTTCCTTAGCGAATTAGAGAAAGAAAGGTTTGAACCAGTTAGAACTACTCCTTGGTTAAGCCTCGGATATGGTGCAACAGTTGGTCCTCAGACCAGGCAACAACAAACTAATAAAAGTAGTTTGTTGTACGAATTTATTAATTTTAGAGTAAGCCACCAAATATTTCTCTTTGATCCAAATTTTTCCCTCAGGTTTCACATCGCAATCTAGTTTGCGCAAAAAATGTTTGGGCAAAAAAATTATACCAGTAGCACAACAAAAATATTTCTTGCTAAACTGAGAACTGCGAAAAAGTTTTGGACCAAAAATTTAGAAAAAAATATAATTAAACCTACATTTACTGCACTGAAAAAACGTAAAAATCGTGTCCACTATATTTTTTGTCCATTCATGTCAGTGAAATAAGGAAAAGTGTCCCAGAAAATGGTTAACTACTCTCAAAGGAATTGAATACTGAGTGAATTAGCATATATCCACAGAATTGTTCGTAAAGTCCATATTTTTCTTATATTTTCGGCTACGAATTTCTTTCTAAAAAAGACGTAAATAAATATTGAAGATGTCTAGAATTACATACACAGATAAAGTCTGAAGTTGCCTAAATTTTTCACTTACATAAAACGTAAAAAATAAGAATTTCAGTTTTCAATCTCATTCAATATAAACAGGGAGTTTAGAACTTCTATTCATTTATCAATCATTTACAATTCATAAATTTGCTGCGATAGCGACACTCTTTTCGACGAAAATTTACTGGCATACGTGCCAAATAAGAGTAGTTAAAATTTTCGTTGACTCGGCGCAGAGCGCCAAGAAAATTTTGCGCCTTCACTCCCTGTAACGCCTAAAAATCAAGAAAATTTAGCCCTTGCTCATTGAAAAAATTTTGAATTAAAAATTGAGACATTGAAAAACAGGCCAAATTTTTTGTGCTATTCCAAATTTGTGTCAGAAACCATGTTTTGACACGAAACATTGATTTTGGTCATTTTAGGGTCAAAACTTAGAGAAAGTCATTGCTAGGAATGCATTTCAGAGTAATCCAGAATTTTCATTTTTCTCACTTCAACCACAAAAAAAACAGTTATAAAGTAATTAAATATAAAAATGGTTCCTTCAGGGAAGTTATATTTATTTGCATGCATGATGACGATGTTCACTAGCACGAGCAGCGAGTCAAATGCTAAAATGAAAAGCAATATTAATGCAGCTGAACAAAGAGAAGGTTGAATTGCATTTTAAGCCTCAGCTTAACGGCAATGTTACGTCAGAAAATTAAATCGGACTCAGATCTTAAAGAAAATTAGAGGGCAAAGAGAACAAAGCTATCATTTCCGTAGTTTCTTGATCAACGGATTGTTCGTATCGCTGGTACCCATGCGTATTGGGAGGGAGTGCCATAAAAACCACCCAGAGAAATCATCAGCCATATGGTGTCCCCACTCAAGATTGCCAAATCATTGTTTAGTTTTTGATTCTAACTTTCCCATTGATTTTATTCTTTTTTTCTCTCCTGATGATTGTTAAATTAAGGCAATTGGAAATACAAATTTTTTTAATATCTATCATCATCAATGATGACATCAAAAAACATTTTAGAAACTTAGTTTTCATAAAATTTAAAAACAGTGAACACAGGTCGATTTTGTCACATATATAAGACCAGATAACCTGATATCCGATCTCTCCGAAAACCCGGATATCCGGATCTCGAAAAATATCAGAGAAATATCACTAATCTCCATATAAACTAAATATAGGCTGAATTTTTTGTGAGGATTTTTTCGTTATAAAGTAACCTTCCACAAAAATGGAACTGCAAGCGCACGGAGCCACAAAGTGCAAATTAAAGACTGCAATTTATAGTTTTAGTGTTCAATCTATGCTAATTTCATTTGTTAACTCACGCACATAACAGAAAAACTACACGGACCATATGGACAAATAATTTGTATTCACATTAAACTACATGTTCAACACCTGTGTAGTAACTGTAGCCGACATTGATCGGTTCTTTAAATTGATTAACCGTATCCGGAATTAATAATTTTGAAAAAACATTGCCTACTACACACTCGTACATACATACATATACAAATAATTGCGGAAAGTGCCATAAGAGCATGGTTCTTTTTTTAGCACGGTGCTAATGAAGTTGGGTCTTTGTTAATGAAAATTTTAGTCGTTTTAAGAAAAAGTATTACAAATTAAGGAAAGCTAGCGGCCGTGCTAATGGGACTTGTGCTAATAAATACCCTGCATGAGAATCCCGAAAATCGTCGGATATGTGGCTATCTATTTTGTGACATCCAAACATTTGCAAGCCTATATATGTTGCTGACGTAGGTTACCTTATTTCTAGTCGAAATAATATTGAAAAGTGCCAATTTTTTGGCAGGCAATGTTCATTTTTTGAATAAAAAAGTCAAAAAATGTCAATTTTCGTTTTTCGCGCCATAACTAAATATCTTCTTCGCAGTTTGTAGACAAAAATTACTATTTTTGTACCGATTCTAGAAATTTTCAGGCGAGAAATAACTTTTTTCCGTCAACAACTCCTCCAAATCTTTGATGACCCAATCCGAAAATACCCATTTGACTTCCCAACCCATAGAGAGCTATTTTACGTCCCCCTATACTTCGGAACCTCGTTACGGCCCTCAAAACCTTCTATCACATGTATAATGGTATCAACTGGCACAAACGTCTTAATTTTTTGCTCCATTGCAAAAGTTTTTGTACGGAAAACCATATTTAGCACAAAAAAATAACTTTTGTTTCTAGCTGTTCTATTAAGATAATCCGTGCTCCGCGTTGCTATTTTTTCGGGCAAACTCAACTTGAATTTTATTGGCAATGTAAGGCTAAAAATGTTTTTTTTCTGGTAAAAGATCGTTTTCATCTTTTTATGGTAGGTATTTTTTTGTGAAAATGATCAAAATCGTTACGGTATCGTTGGTGACCCTTTACACGGCTTTTCCGCTCTGCGTTTACTTTTTCCCTGTCGTGCATCATCATTTCTTGTTTATGAATATAAGTAAGTTTATCTTTCTCCTGCCGATTTAGGACTAATAACTGCGTTTATTCCGCTTAAAAATATTTTAGTTAAATGGCCTTTCACTAACTATTCAAACCCCAGAAGACTCGGTGTTCATTATGCATGCCGAAATTTCGATTTGGAAACAGAAATTGGTGTAAAAATCGGCGTCTGGTAATTTAGTATCTCATTCTGCTTCTTATAGATTTTTCCTATGCATTAATTTTTAGGCATATAATTGCAGCATCTTGGAATTCATCTGTAAATAATCCTCTAGATGGCGCATTGTTTGAAAAAGCCTTACAAAAGTCCAATTTGCCCATTGTAGTTTACTTACACGGTAATACCTGGACGAGGTCAGCGCCTCACAGGGTGAAGCTGTACAATCTTCTGGCCGAAAACGGCTTCCACGTTATTGCGTTTGATTATAGAGGTAATTATATCGTGTTTGGTGTTGAAATTTCTGACGAATCAAGAGAAAGTTGATGGCTTCTGAATAATTTTTATACTCCTTCTATCCTGTCCAGTTTATTGATTTTTTCTATCCAGCTCGTTTCAATTATGTTTCTAGTCATATCTCACTAAAGTTTTCGCCACCACACTTGGATTGCTTTTCTATAGGGTACGGCGATTCGACTGGCTCGCCATCTGAGGATGGCGTAGTTCACGACGCAAGATTCGTATACAAATGGATTAAAGAGCGATCTGGATCCAATCCTATTTTCGTATGGAGTCATTCTTTGGGGACAGCGTAAAAATGTTCATCGGATTTACTAGTAACTTTTCATTATCTTTCAAAATTGTAGGATCGGTACAGCAGCAGTCAAAAGCTTATGCGATGAAGGTAACCTTCAACTCATTTTGCATTTCTTTTACATATCTGATGCCAGACCTGGGCAATAGGCTGATTTGTTTGAGTCAATTATATTTGACACGTTGGACAAAGACATCATAACTTATATAGATTATGAGCACCCAAAACATTGAATTTTTCAATCAACTAGAACATTTGCCATTGCCCAGCGTTGCCTATTCAATAAGTTTGTTTTAGTTCGACTGCGTTGACTCAAAACACGAATAAACTTTCCAGTTTCCATTCGTATTTATGTGGTTTCCAGTGACTTTTGATTGAAATTGTAGAACTTTGCTATGATTGCTACTGGATAAGTAGTAAATTATAATTTTTTCGACATAAATTTATGTGATACAGATTACCAATCAACAGGAAAGCAAGATTTTTAACACTTCTATCAAACTTATCGAATCCCAATCCTAAAGCCATATACCTGTTAGGGAACCTTGGCTATTAAATTATCAACTTTCAGTATGATATAATTTTATATCTCCTTTCCGCTCAGGTATTTGTCCGACTGGTTTCGTTTTAGAAGCTCCATTTGATAATCTTGGTTCGATTGTTAGGCATCACACTATAACTAGGGTGAGAAATATGTTTAAGCCGATTTGCTTATAAATAGTTTGTGTGATGTGATCATGCAGAAAAGTTGTTGTTGCAAAGTGTAGTTACAAAGAATCGTCTGCTCGTAGATGCTTGTGCGAAAAATGTTCCATTTCAGTTTTGTATAAAATAATCTGCATTCATCAGAAATGATAGTGATGATAGTTTTATTATGACGATTCACTAGCAGGGGTTTTGTTACTAGCTTCTTTGTACATCTACAAAAATCGACAAAAAATCTGTACAAAGAAAATTCTCTTTGCACACTAAAAATCACGATTTTACATGTATTTGAGCACAAACAAGAGTACACTGTATTGAAGAATGTAGCTTTTGTCGCTTCTTATCTTTCCAAAAAATTTTTAGGTTCTGACATTCTAAAGTGCAGGAAAATCAATTTCTCGATAAATTATTCAAGAAACATAAGGTTCAAATTTTCTGTTCAAAAACATGTCTCTATCATTTCAACATTTAAAAATATACTCTTATTTTAATAAGTTTGAAAAATTTCGTTTAAGCTTGAAATTTCTGAAAATTACTTCCACGATGTTTCTAAATTCAAATTTGGCTTCTTGTTTTAAAGTACAAAAAAGTTGGAAAATTTGAAATTCAGCACGATTTGAGGAAAAACAGCGGATGAATCAATCCGAAGAGTTATAAAATAGAATCCGGCGTCAAACGCCGGAAAAATTTTCCGTGTTTTCTGATTTTAGTCCGTGGAGGAGCGGTTTTTGACCAGATAATGTATACAAAATCTCTTTATTTGGTGTACTAAAAAAGTCTTTGTACGGGGCCAAAAATCTTTGTCTCGTACAAAAAAATTGTTTCCACAAATCGGTCAGTCCAAAAAATTTTTCAAGAGCCCATCAAGGAAGCGTTCTGGGTTACTCTTTTCTCTTGGTAGCAACATCGGTTGCTGGGACACTGTACCGCTGCCCATTTATTTTAAAATGAGACTCGGAAAATACGCTTGCTGATGAAAGATGTGCAATGCACGTGGACATCTTTTTCTTTAAGTAGTCGGCCTCACGTGGAAACAATAGTGTATTTTCACTGTAATGCAACACAGTTTTACATTTTTCAACGCAGTTATGCTCGCTTGTTAATTCGCTGCTTTATAGCCGTTTCGATGGATGCCTTGGTTCGACAAGATTATGGTGGAACCATTCCAAGATTTGGGTCTTTATTTTACCACAGACGAAAGGTAATTTTGGCTTATTTTTCGATCAATTTGAATTGACTAACTGTAAGTATGTTGCCTATAAAACTTTCGAAACAAATGTCTTGCACAAGATTTTCTAAAAGCAAATGGATTATCAGTGTTATCTAATATTGATCATGGTAAGAATTTTAATGTTATTTTTAGAGGCTATAAAACTGACACGACACACAATAATACTCGTAGTTCCGATGTAGGACAATCAAAATTTTGATGTGAAATATTAACTTTCTTCATTTACTTTGCTAAAATAATCATTCAGATGATCACTTCAGAACTCCTCAATGGAGTATGAGATATCAAAATAATTTTTTTGTTAGATAACGTTGTAAAAATGTGTTGTTGATAGGACTTGTTAGCGGTCAATTTGTTTTCATGGACAACCTTTGTGCGATGTTGAGGATAAAGCCGAAAAAAAGATCTTGCTCCTTGAAAACTTTTGTTTTTCTTCCACTCTAACTTTTTCGTAGGATTCGTGATGTAAGCTGTCCAATGATGATTTTACACGCTAAAGACGATCGAGTTATTCCATTTAAACTCGGAGAACAGGTAATGCTTCACTATAATTTTTATCGGAAAAAATTCTTTATTCGTAAGTTTCTTGAAGCTGAGAAATGCAGCCGTGAGCAGTGGACGAGACGTTACATTTCATGAATTCGACGCCGAATTCAATTACGGTCATAAATATATTTGCAATTCGCCGCAATTAATGCCGATCTCTAAGTAAATTCGATTAGTAATCATCAAAGTCTATTCGCTTCACCTTCGCATCCAACATTGTTTTCGAATTACTATTTAAATTTTCATTATGAAATTGAAGAAATGTCGTTTTGAAAACATTTCAATTCACTCCTATTTCAGGGCTTTTTTCTCACAATGCATCGAAAAAGCGAATAGAAGATCAGCTATGAACGTCGAACAATGACATAACACAACATTTAGGGAACGAATTAATCCTTTCCTTATTACAATCGATTTTATGTTACCGCAAATACACGCGATATATATGCTACCGGGCCGACTAAGTTTTTATTCGATTCCCGCTTATAGATTTTTTGATGAGAAAACAATGGTAACCTTTGATGGAACTTTCTCAAAATTATTGCATTTTTATCCAATACGCACCCAGTATTAATGGTTTTGTCGCGGTAACGCGCATGCTTCAATGTCTTATCCCATCTCAATGTACGCTGATTTTCGCCTGTTATTTGTACTTTATATGGTTTTTAACACTTGTTTTTCGCTCAGCAATCGGAATTGTAATTAATTAATTTTCCATCGGAATAAATTTGTAAAGAAGCTGAAGCATTAAGAGTCAATGTCTGCAAGAATCACCACAGCACTATTATCAAGCGGGATACCCTAAAAAAAGTTGTCCTGGTTTTTACATGTGTTGTTCAGTTTTTGACGCTGATTGTCAACAATCGTTTTACAGAAAAAGCATTTTTCACGATAAGACCATGTAAAGTTGCGAAAATGCCTAAAACTGCAAAAATGGTTGATGTTGCATTTCTATGTACTGGATCCCAAGCAGACATTGATTGACCCTAAGCAGATTCTTGCTGACCTCCGGCAGGTTTGACCGCCCAGCATTGGTAAGAAAAATGAGAAAAAATGGAAAGGTGTCATAAAAAAGACAACGATAACGGTTTTTCTAAACAAGGCATACTTGATGCCAAAGGGATATAGCATCAAAATTTTAAAAATTACTGACCAAGCGAATGCTCTCACGCTCTGTTACAACAAAAACATTTCCATCTTGCCCCCTGTCCTGGCTGACCCCCAACAGAATTTCTATGCTGTTGTAACGTTAGGGGAGGTGGTGTAAGAGATCAAATAGAGGAAGACGGCGCCCCAAGAGTGAGGGTGAAAGGGGTGCTACGGGAGTCGTAGGCACTGGGGTAATGTAGGTAGGAAACGTTACTTTTCACACCACCTTGTACGTCACAGAACGAATCACAAAGAGTGACTGCCCGTGGATGATGAGAGAGACGTCAGCAAGCCTAGTCCTGGAAAAGGCCTTGTGGGGAGCTGGAACCTTAGTCCTAATGGGAAGGAGAAACCCGATTGGAGACCACAGAGTAAATCGACAAAGGAGTAGAAGAGAGAGAGAGTTGAGGCCCAATCCCACTTATGTAGCTTATGGAGAAGATTCACCAAATAATATTAAAATTCGATCTTTTATTAATATATAAAACGGTGGCGTAAATGAACGCTTTGTCGATCCTAATCCGTAGTACCGAAATACGATTCTGGTGGAACAAACTCAGTATTTATGCTGCTAGTGGGAGTAGGAGTGTAAGTCGCTCAGGAGTACGGTAGGAGAAGCCGACTACAGTAATCGTCGACGCTTCTTGTAGGAGAAAAAGAATGTCAGGTTGATGGCCAAAAATAAGAATAGACGCAGGAAGAAGGCCACCGGAGCGACGCCGACATTGTTTGCTAGAGTCGTTTGTCAAGTACATAGTTACAAAAAGACGCGAACATGAAAGTGGACAAATACAATAATAAACGAGCATACTGTACGAGAGTAAAGGTATACTGTAATATCACATGAGCAGCTATCCGTGGCACTGTGCATGCCTGGACAAGTTTTCAATTTTGCTAGTGCCAAAAACATACCGACAAACCACATTTTTTAATGCTCATTTTTTTATTTTTTACATTTTTTCATATTTTTTACAATTACTTCTGCGAAATTGATCAGATTATAAACTGTGCAACACAAGCAAAATAATTATATGCAAAAAATATCTTGAAAAACCTGATTCCACGTATAGTAGGGTTAAGACGTATGTGTTTCCTAGAAAATCATCTGAAATATTGTAATTTAATAGAATCTTTTTCGGATTGTTAATGTTTTGCTTTTGTTGCACACAGTTTATAATTTGATCAATTTCACAACAGTAATTCCTGATAATTTGATCAATTTCGTAAAAGTAATTCCTTTGTTTTGGTTTGTTCGTATGTTTTCGGCAGTAGAAGAATTATAAACTTATCCATGCATGCAAAGCATATAAATTCTGTTGGAGGTCAGCCAGGACTACAGCGACGCAAATTTTTTTGGTTTCTTAATAACAAAAAGATGGTTCTTCTGACATCCAAGCATCACATTCTTCCATCTATATTAGTAAAATAGTGAAAGTATTTGCTGGCTCAGCAATTTGTAAAATTTTAATAATACCCCCGACATCAGGTACCGTAAAGTGGGGTAATTCCGGACAGTGGGGTAATTTCGGACGAAACTTTTTTTTCGCGTTCGCAGGTTCATATCTTTAAAAATATTGATTTACCGTGAATAAATTTTTTTTCTGCGAAAATGTGTTCTTTTTCACAAATAATGCACTTAAATTTATTGGTTTTATGCGTTGTTTCATTTTCAGCGTGTTGATTTTCGTGAAAGAATTTTTTTCAGAAATTTTAGGTGGTGTCAAAACTTTTCTCGTATATCGGTACTGTAACAGTTCATAAAGTGATTTTTCGTTTTTAAACTACCAATATATCGAACTAAATAACTTCAAAATATGTTTGATTTTATCAAGTTTTGATAAAGTAATGACAACTTTCCATTTTTCTCATTTTCTTTCATCATCTTCCTTATATTAATGCTAGTTGATCGAATCTGCTGGGGGTCGACACGCGTCTGCCGAGGGTCAATCAAAATCCGCTTGGAGTTCAGATCTCCCTACCTGCATGTATGCTTGCACCAATATTCATTGTAACCAAAATTACAATGTTATGCATAATGAGTTGATATACTTTGAAGTACAATACAGTACTTTAATTTTTTTTTTATTTTTTGGTCATTAAAAGCTCTTGAAGCTGACAGAGTTTGGAATCTGGGTTATAGTTGGCCAAAATGTGTAAAAATTTGATTGGTAAATTTTAGAATTTCTGCGCTTTTGTTCATAAAAGAGTTAATAGATCACTTTTTGCATTAAATATGACACAAAGTTGTAGCCCAACATCTGCTCTTTCATTTGAAAAACCGAATAAAATATAATGCAAATTGATAGAACGGTTCGTGTAAATGCAACGTCAACCATTTTTGCAGTTCGTGCAAATTTTCTCAACTTTACATGCCCATAAATCCGTGAGAAATAATTTTTGTGTGAAATGACTGTGTAACGTAGATGCTAACGCACTAATGTAAATATAAAATGTACACTATGTGATACCCATTGATTATTGTGAGCCCGTGACTGTGTACGAGTGGATAAGTTACATAATGACAGAAATTTGGAGAAAACTAATTACTTCGAACAGTATTCAATTTTATCTTGAAAGCCTGAGAGTATCGCTCCAGTGTCCCACGTTTGTAAACTGATGCAAATTTATAAACATACATATCTTTATAAACATACATATCTTTTTGTAAACTGATGCAAATTTATAAACATACATATCTATAAACATACATATCTTTGTAAACTGATGCAAATTTATAAACATACATATCTCTTTTCACATTAGGTAGTGGTACTTTCGTCATACATTCCGCATAATTTTCGTTATTTAAAGATATTTCCTCATCGGTGTGGCATTCGAAGTGTACACTACCAGGCGAAACCACCCACCCTGGACTCGTTCACCGACCAGAAAATTGACAATCACGTGCTTATGTCAAACATAAACAAAGAATTTTGTCGACCCTTCCTACTCACACATTATTCATCAGACAGAAAGATCAACTGCTATGATCGCCTAGTAGTAAAATGTAAGTTCGAAAGAGCAGCCGCAGCGTAGTCCATCCATTCTCGAACAAGCATCAGAAAACATCCGTTGAAATCAGGGAGCAGATAAAAAATGTATCGTAAACCGAAATCTTTTTTGTTTGCCTAACTCATGCAGAAAACTAAAGAACAAAAGTTATCCGTATATGAACGTTAATTATTATTTGCGTGACATCTTAAGACTCATTCGGACAACTCAGAGACTTACAAAAAAGAATAATCAGTTTACCCGCTTGGAGTACCCAACAGCGATAGATTCCTCAAAATGAGATATTTTGCATAATTTTGTGCGCTGCATTTCACGGTATAATAGGTTTTGCTTAAAAATGAAAATCCACGCCGCCACAGTATGACAAAGTTTAAAAATTGATGATTTTTTGGCATTCTTCAGTGGTCTTGCTAGCCATACGATATTCCAGGATAGAAGTGATCTTATTCAATGAATAAATATCCATTTTACACAGGAGGCTATCTTTTGATGTGATATTTACAGTAAATTTGTGTTTATTACTTTTACAGTAAATTGTTGCGTATTGCCGTCAAAATTAAACTTGAGCAATCCAGACCTTCCATCCGACGTCGCAGAATTCTATTTTCTTATTTTGTAGCTCATGCATTCTTATTGCTGCATTGGTGAAATTTTGATCAACATTTTTGTACCGTTTGGGGCATAGCTCGGCAGAATTATGAAATAGCTAAAAGACTATAGTATCATGCACTTATTGTTTCACCAACAAATATTTTACACCACGCAGTTTAAACGGTCGAAAATAGACGCATACAAAAGAAAAATCATGTTTAGGGGCACTCCTGATTCTTTAAACCATGTGTTGTGAAAGAAACATCATCATATCGCTCACCATTTTGAGAGCTAGATTTGCACGCACTGACATTAAAACATGTTTTTGAATCTGGATAAATGCCCAACCATTAAAGTTCTGGAATATAGATTGTTTACCTAATAATGAACAATCGGAAATTTTCATTAGATTATAGAAATCGAGTGATTGCTTGAAATCGATTAATCGAAAAACGGCGAATCTTAAGGCTCTGCCATACTTCACCGCCCGGCGCCGGTTGTTCGATCCATTCTAAAACGCGGTGCCGGCTGGCGCCGCGTGATAGCACCTTCGAAATATGGATAGGTTTCTGTAATTTTTGCGGCGCCGCGATCAAGTTTCAACTGAACCGAAATTTTCGAACAATTTATGTGCTCTAAAGTTGCAGCAAACTGTTGTTGTAACATATTGTTGCATACTGTGACATCAATACATGTAGTTGAATCATATTTTTCACTTGAACGGCGAATTCTGACACTTGTCAAATTATTTTAACAAATTGATTACTTAATTTTCAATGAAGATTTACTATAGTCTCTTTTTTATAAGATACTTCCAAATAGAAAAGTGACACAAATCAGTACTGTCGTCAAAATCGTTTACATAGAGCTTTTACCGTGAAATTTTTTGCTCAAAAAATTGTTAAAGCTGAGCTCACTAAGCTAATTTTCATACCTATATGATATATTGTTCATTAGAAAATCGTGAAAATCTGAAATACTACTTGCTTTCCACTTTTATTATTTAGAAGCATTTCAAGAAAAACAGACTATAGAAGTTGATCACTCAATTTGCAATGAAGACATTAATGTAAAAATTATGAATATGCAAAGTAGGTGTAAACATGTTCCTACAGCAAGTGTACTTGTGTCTTTATTCCCCTAACGTCCCTTTTCCGCAATTATCCCGATTGTTCGAAAGTTCATATTCCCCGTAGGTCCCGATTCCCCGAATAATGAATAAATTTCCTATTTCCCCGAAAAATGCATTAGCCCCTATTCCCTGAACGTCCCGATTTCCCGGATACTAGGGAAAGGATGTATCCTGGGTCCTAAACAGCAGGTCCGACCGGACCCAGATTAGATCTGGATCCTGTACATAGCACATATATGAATGAATAATTGTGTATATACAGGGTGAGCCAAAAAAAGGCGACCGGTACTGATTTTTATAGCTTCCAAACGGGTGAAGCTTTTTTAGTGCGGTTTCCTGTCACCGATAGATAAAATATTTGGCATAAAGACTGCAAAGTTTCAGCCAGATTTCTAGAATTTTGACTGACTAAAATCAAAAATACTAAACGTCGATTTTTTGATAATGAATATTTAAAAGTTTACAGAATCAACATGTTTCACGGCAGAAAAGCACAATAGATATTCAATTTTTCAAAATCAATTCATATAAAATTGATATTTCTCTGCAGTTCAAAGCTATTTATCGTTGGGAATGGGAAGCAAATTGAAGCAGGAGCCCAAAATCTTTAGACTAGGCTTTTTGCAAGTTTCTATCTGCACCGTGTAGGAATGATGGATTTCATTTTTCTTTTGCGCTTTTTATTTATCGATTTTTTCGTTTTTTGCATTTCGTATTTGTCGAGACGAGCAATGCGCATTTTTTGACGAGAGCAAAATCCAAAAGTAAAAAAGCGCACCGCGCGGTGCATGTAATAAATATTTGACCAACACCTTTTCGAAGCTGCGAAATTTCTAAAAACGTGTCCCCAATACAGCTAAATCCACAACAGCGGAACACAAAATAGGAAGACTCAAAACAGCGTTCTCAAACAAGTGAAGTCTCAAAACAACGATTCTCAAAATAGCGAAGTCTCAAAACAGCTATTCTCAAATTAGCGAAAAGTAAAGAGTTCTATGTGCATTTAGAGAAAATGCACACATCATTTTTGTAATAAATATCCGGATCAGGTAAATTAACATCGTTTTTGATAGTTAAGATGATTAAATTTTAGTTACATTTGGCCAGCAAAGTTTCACATGCTTCTGTGCTGCAGTTGCGGTAACGCACGAACGGACTATTCCAAGATCACAAGAAGTATTTGTCAGAACATTTTTTCAAAACGTTTGAAAAAACAAAAGCAAAAATTTATCGTTAGAATTCCCCGTTGAAGTTGTTTTGTATGGAGCTCAATTGAAAAAAATTAAATTAATAAAATAAATAAGCCAAAATGAAACAAGCGAAGATGAAATGAATAAAATAATTGAACAGTACAGGCAGAACAAAAAACAAATAATAAAGAAAGGAAAAGTAAAATAATGTAAGAAAATGTAGGTAAAAAAATTGCACAGAAGTACACAACCTGAGAAAATAAAACAAGAACAACAAAAAGTAGCTCAAAATAAGATTATAAAAAGGAATAAGTTAATAAAGGAAACAAAGAACGTGCACGTAGAGATGTTAATAATGAACAAACCGAAATAAAAAGCTGTAATATCATGATGCTATAACGCCGTAATACCATAAATCAGACGATTGGAGCACAAGTGTGTAACCAGCATTCACCAGACCAAAATGGGCCAAGCGCGTACCCCACCCAATCTCCATCATACCTGTACTTGGGGTGGGGGGAAGGAGACCCCCCCAACTTGGCCAACCCAGTACCCAAAATCATTAACCCCCCCAGTTGGGAAAAAATTTGCCAAAAAGTGTATGTTTTTTGGGAAATATTTCGACTTTTTCCTACCCCCCCCCCAACTGGTCGGAGGTCTTACAGGTATGATCTCCATTTCATTTTTATTCTACAGATAAGTTTTTTGAAAATTCTTCCATTTGAGTGTCTGTTCTGATACTCCGCTGTATTAAGCCTCGCTATTTCCAGTTTCCCAGAACAGGGGCGAAACCTTTACACCTATACAGACCGAAGACATGTAAAACCCTCGACTTTGGAGTATCGTAACTATACAAGTTTTGACTTTGATCAGTTTTACACGCTGAACATCGTGACAACGTTTATTTCGCATCAGAGTGTCTGATTTTCAGGTATTACTATTTTTCGACTCAAAATCGTTAATAACACAGTGAAAAATTGTGACACAACGAAAAATGTATTTGACGAAGAACGATGGCGACATCTCTTTACCGACTATCGCATTCCGACGACACCGGCTTCCATGAGCTTTTTAATTTTCAGCATAATTTCTGGATTTTTTAAATGCCTAAAAGATGAGAAATTGAGCTTTATTCTCCGGGATGGCTCACCAGAAAACTTACTCCCGAGCAGCTTTCGGATCTTGAGACATTTGTTCTAATATACATTGCATGGCCGGATCAGCCAAAATTTGTCTAACTTCCGGATCTTCTAAAGCTTTCTTGCGTTTTTCTTCGGGTTTTTCGGTCATATCGGAAACGGAAGCTTGTTGATATCCGTCTACAGCTTCCTAAAACAAATTAGGGTTTTCTCCCGAAAGAGTACATAATAATACAAAGATTTTTGACCCAAAAACGAAAGATCGATGTAAGTATGTTGATTATATCCCCGACATCAAGGAATACCAACAAATCCTCTTCGTCATGACTGCATGAAGGTATTCAGCAGAGTAACAAAGGAACTTGTCTATGAAACTCTAAAGGTTCTGAAAATTATAGTTGTCGCAACTAGAATAAACGTTTTCCATAAGGTAGCCAAATCGTTTTACAATGTCATTTTAACTCCAAATATATGACACGTTATAAAAAGTATATTTGAATTAAAAGATCCGACATTATAGAAATCAAGAGTATTAAGCTGGCGCTCTTCGTCGTGGTTGGATCTCCAGATTCGCAAAAAATTAGATTTGTTTTACAAAGCCATACTTTTCAGTGAAATTAAAGATTACTATAACAAAGAAAATAATATGATTTTAGCGTAATTGGCTTTCAGCGAGTGTGATGCGCACATGGACAATTAGTTATGGAAGAAACTCTGTACCGAACATACATGCAAACAGAGGGGTTCAGGGGGAGTAAACCCTCCTACCTGAGACCCTCCCTGACCGAAAAAATAGTCAAACACACCTTCCTGAACTTTTTTGAAGACAGATTTATTGATGATCTTAATGCATATTTTGTGTGAAAAAGTGCTTAGGGAGCTTTTTTTGTTTCCTTTGCTCATCTACCTTTCCACCCTTCGGTGAAAGGTCTGGGGACCCTCCCCTTTGGCAAATTCTTGTAGAGCATGTCCGGTACAGAATAAGATATTTCACAGCACCAACTCAAAGTTTATGTCAGAGTTAATTTAATTGAACAAAGGGCTAACAGAAATGATCATTGATGTTGATTTTTTGTACCACACTCTAAAAGTGTGTAGTCACTGCTATCAGTTGGAAAATGAATATTGATTTCATCATGTCTATTCTGTATGAGAAAAATCAATTAAAGTCCGGTTTCATACTCTAGTCTAGCTTTGGTAATCATGAAAACGAAAAGGGAGCCCGCCATCTCAATGGTAGACTAGTACCAGATGAACACGATAGTTTGTCCCGGTATTTATGTAATGTAGTTTCCAGTGTTGTCCCAGGCTCCGGCCCTGGGCAAGATTTGTCCCGGTTCGGAGCAAGACTACATAAAACTAGTAGTTTTGATAGGAAAACAAGCTAGATTTATAATAGAATTGAAGTTTAGAATATGACAAGTAAATATTCCGTAGTTAGTTTGACAGTAATACTTGTAGGAATCGCGAAATTCACGTTCTGTTTGGATTAATGTTTACATGTTTTCATTGTATCTGGAACTGCACTTCAAGTTCAATACAGGTTATTGATTGATTTTCTCAGAAAAAGTACAATTGTTCAATTTTTGTGGTATCTTCAACTTTCTTCTCGATCTTTTTTCAAAAAATTTTCCTTTCCAGTCATTAGCATGCGTGCTAACGTCCAAAAGTTTCTGGTTTTATTAGCACCGTGCTAAAAACCCTGCAGATGAATCGATAGAAGTCTCCAGGCATGTGTGCAACGCAGTTTCTTTGAGAAAAGAATGAGCTTCCTCATACTTAGTAATGACCGTTATCTTAAAAATTGAATTTTTTTGTCTAAAATACTCAACTCTTTCTAACCTACCAATCAATGCATTATCATAGCTGACTTGAAATGAAAAGAAAAAGAATAGCCTTAAAAATTTATATATATATATAATACATAAAGTCAGTGTTTTTTTGCACTGTGCAAAACTTTTTTTTCAGTTTTTTTGCGCCGTGCAAAAAAATATTTATCAATTGTGGAAAAAAATTTGGTGTTTTCATATAGAAAAAATACATTTTGGTGCATTATAGTAGACCCAAATTTCAAAATTTTCCGGCGCTTCGCGCCGGTTATAACTTTAATAATCATTTTTATTTATTGTCAAGCTCAGGCGCGACTTTTAGCATGTCTACCTTAACTTATCACTAATTTTTAATAGTTTTCATCGTCTCAAACATATTATTTCATGTCTAATTGGCGATCTTCAATTATCATTATATTTAATGAAGGAAGATCTCCATTTTTCCTTCATACATTTTTTGAGAAAGATCAACACATCAACTTGGTGCATTTTAGAAGGTAATAATCTCAAAATTTTCCGGCGCTTCGCGCCAGTTACAACTTTAATAATCATTATTATGTATTACATAGCTCAGACGCGGCTTTCAGAATGTCTACCTTCACCTATTATGCGATGTATAATAGTTTTCATCATCCCAAACGTATTACCTCATGTTGTACAAAAAACCCTGTTTATAGTACAAAAAAATTTTTCGGCGTGCAAAACTCTTTTGGTGATTTTTTTGCACCGTGCAAAAGAGCTCGTGCAAAAAAAACACTGCATGAAGTATGATACCACTGGTGACGTATATGTTAGTACGTTATATGACTGTCCCGGCTAAAATGTCAGTCCCGGGACAAGCCTAGAGTTTCCTCTTAAAAATAACATTGGTAATGACAGTTCTTTTCAAAAATATCAATGTCATAGGCAGGCTTAAAGCCAGAAATTTTTTTTCGGGAGGGAAGCACACATTTTTTCCACTTGATTTACTGTAAAATTGACATTTCTGACTAGACTTTTTCATGAAGGAAAAAAACGAGAGGCTTATTTTTTGCTTTTTTGATACTTAAGAAACTGGGGACGGGGGGAATGCCGCCTGCCTACAGGCCTGGTGGTAGATGAGAATTATGTTCGCATGTTATGTGTCCGTCTCACCTTGGCGAACATGTCGGCCCCGGGACAAGCTCACTGAAAATCAATAATTACGGATCAAGCCTGCCAATAATCAATAATTTTGGGTTCAAAACTAAACGTAAATTGTTTTGAAGTTTCTTGCTGTTATGTCATCGAAGAAAATTTTGCATCATATATGGCTTACTACATTATCTGGATCCAAGTTCAAAGCCTCTTCAAATGCAGCTTTCGCCCTGTTGTGCTGTTTCAAAGCCAAACACGCTTGACCTTTGCGCAAGTAACCTTTGATAAATTTAGGATCCAAACGAATACACTCATCGCAGTCGCTTATGCAATAGTGGAATTCCATTAATTTTGTATAACAAGCCGCTCGATTGCTGTATAATTTGGCGTCATCGGGATTCCTTTTAATCGCTTCGGTGTAATATTTAATAGCATTGGCATAATCACCTTAAGTGAGAGAATAGAGGACAAGTGAATAAAAGCTACATATTCAGAATTACCTTTCTGATAACATTCGTTTCCTTTGTTCTTTTCTTCTAGGGACAATTCCGGATTGATGTAAGCCTTTTTCTCAATTTCCTTGAACATCTTATGGACTTCTTGACGTTTTTTAACTACGTTTGGATCGCGATGTTCGGCAAGCGATTTATCGAAAAATTGTACAGATTCCTTCAGCATGTTCTTCTTCAAGTATGCACTAGCCATTCGCGCGTAAGCTCTTCAAAACAGCAAAGCCGGAACATTACAGGAAAAGCACGACTTCTATACTTAGCATACGTCGCCCGCATATACACTCTACACGAAGCCTGTAACCATGAATTTTTTTTCGGGGGCGGGCACACATTTTTTCACTTCATTTACTGTAAAATTGGCATTTCTGACTTGACTTTTTCTTGAAGGATAGAACCAAAGGTCACACCTCTGCTTTTTTCAACACTTTCGGGGGACATGGTCTCCTAACCTCCCATGATTACAGACCCGCTTTGCACGTTAAGGGTCTCCACAGGACTATCTAAACCTTTTTCGTCGAAAATCAGCTGCAAACATACATATAACGGAGCTCAGAGGTCGGGGAAGTCAAGCGACTTTTTTGGGGTTGAGACCCGCCGATTCCTCACATTATTTAGAGGAGAGGTTCCCGGAGGGAATATATCGATTTTTCCATCAAAAAAGTCTGAAAAACAATTGAAAAAAAGGGGTCATTGTCTAAAATAACCGTACATAATTTATGGAGCGAAGTACCGGGGAAATTGATATTTTTGACCATTTTTTATTCGAAAAATCAACATTTTTCAGAATTTTTCTGATCAAAAGTGTGTGTCCCTATGACTATCATATGGCTTGGCTGGCCATGGGATTGACAAATTCTGTGAGGGATCGCTTAATAGCAAGCCATATGGCCGTTCTCCCTCAAGTTTCATGTATGGTCGCAAGTGATTGCAACACTCAAAATCGAACGAATCCATTATTTTCGCTGTGCGCAAGAAGGGTCGTGACGAGTTCTATTCAGTGAAGTATATTTCACAAAAAAATCGCTTAGTGTTGCAGATATCAACTATTTTATAGCTTTGCGTTTCTTGTGTCAAAGTTAAATTTAAAGCGCTCAGTAAACATTTGTTTGACACGTTGGGTATATTTCGCTCAACAATTTCTACATCTACCTTGCGATGTATTACCTGAAATTTCTCCAATACTTCGAGAGCAATTCACTTGCGTTTGTCTATTTTTGCGAAAAAATTATAGTTGAGTCATCAGTCAGCAATATTCCGACCGAACATATTTTTTAGTCAAAATCAATCAGCTAGCTAATCATTACTTATTGTTCGCTAGCAATTTTTTCTATTTATCGGGCAAAAAAGACGTTAATTAAACCCCGCCTCATATATCGGAAATCAGCTACTGCGATTAGAATGGGCTTCTACTCCGACTAGTAGCCAGTCGGAGTTCTTATATCCTAAAAAACACCTTCTATCGCTTTCGGCAGTAGAGATATCCAGACTATTTAAAACTTATGAATTAATTATTTCGATTCGTAGGGGGCGGAAACGTCCGAAAAGAGCAAACTGCGCATAGCACAGTAGATTTGTTATTTATCACATTATTTCTGATATATATTCCAAACAAAATTTGCATTTTAAAAATTAAAAAAAAGAATAGTATACTTAGCAATCAAATGGTAATCCGCTCTATTCTCGCGTCCGATTTCAACGGATTTTTCGCAAGTTTCAATACATTTGTCGTACTCTTCTTGTTCGAAGAAGACAGCTGAACGAAAAAGAATTGCTGACTGTCGAGTCAGAGCATCTTACAGAAAAATTGTCTTACCAGCTTTATTCGTCTGATAAGTGATATTAGTCGGCTCCAATTTAATAGCAGCGTCATAATGCTTATGCGCTGCTTCAAAATCACGTTTTTTATAAGCTTCATTACCCGATTCTTTTTCGATTAAAGCCTGAAAAGTAAAACGCTGGGTTTTACTGAAATATTAATCGTCATTTACTGATCAGATGCATTCGAAATTCAAGTTTTTTATCAATGCTGTACTAAGGAATAAGCCACCGCAACCCGCCAGACTCTCAGGAAATTGTCACATTTATGATTTCCAATTATATCTCAAAATAATTGCTTTTTCGCTGGAAAGTTAAGAGGTCAGAGGGGATAAAACCTTGTGGGTGGGGTCACCAATGACTCAAAATTTTAGGTGGGATGTTGAATGAAAAAATAATTCGATTTTTCTTTCACTAAAAGTCTGAAAAGTGGTTAAACAATATCAGTTTTTGTATAAAAAGTCGTAAAAAAGTAATTATAGCGTGATGCTACAAAGTATAACATTTTTCACTATTTTTTGTTCAAAAAAGCTTATTTTTCATCAAAGGATTGACATTTTCAGCTTTTTTGCGACCAAAACTATAGAAGTTTCTACACGCCTATCTATACGATTGCTAATTCTAAGGTAGGTCGCGATGTGGCTAGCCATATGACTATATATGCACAGCATAGAAATTTCGGCAAGGACAGGGAGTGGAATACAAAATTTTTTTTGGTTCTTGATAATAAAAAGAAAGGTCTCAAGAAGGTCTTCTAACGTCCAAAAAGCATATTCTTAACTATATTGGTCAAATATGTGAAATAATTTCTTAGACAGCACTTTTTAAAGCTTTACTGTTACTCCTTTGGAATCAAGTATGCTTAGTTCAGAAAAACTGTTGCAGCATCATTTCCATTTTTAAGACGACTTCCTCTTCTGCCTTGTTCATTTTTCTCAGTCGTTGCTGCAGGGGAGTCAAATCTGCCGGGGGTCAGCAAGAATCTGCTGGAGTCAAAACCACCCAAACCCTCCTCACGTGCATGTATGCATATGATCGACGATTTCTGTAGAGCAATCTTATGGCACTTCCCTAATCACATGTGCGATTTTGAACCCAAAACTCAACCAAGCTGAGAATATGTCAGTATTTTCGAACAACCATTTCGAAAAATAACCAACTTTAAAAAAATTTCGGTCGGGATGTACGAGAAGGATAACTTTTGTTGAAGTATGCTCTAACTCTGCGCGATATATCATGGTCAATTCAAGAGTGCTTTGAACTCTAGATCAATTCAAATAAAGATCTGAAAAACCCATAAAAATATATTTATGGTGTGAAACTCTGGGAACATTGACATTTTCCAGTATTTTTCCGACCATAGGTATGACGGCCCTATGACTACCATTATGTCTAGCCATCGGATGTGAAAATCTTGTGGGAGCTCACCCGATGGCTAGCCATATGACCGTCGATTTCTGGGGGGAGGGGTTCCAATGGCCTACTAAACCCCAATATTCAGCTTTCTTTCTATTAATGGCTTGCATGTTAGATCACCCTCTCTTTATTAATGGCAGCATTATGTACATCAGAGCTAATCTTACAATGGATATCAGTGGAGCTTTTGACATCCATTCAACACGTGCACGTTATAAGATATACGTAACAGAAAAGATATAGCACTGATGTACATTCATTTCAACATGCAAGCTACGCTGCCATTCATAGAAGGAAGGTGGTGATCTAAGCAGCCAATTTACTATGTAGGTATAGATCAGCACTGCGCCCTCCGGGCATACCTGTAAGAGGTCCGACCAGTTAGAGGGGTTAATCAAAATTTAGGGGTGGGGGTCCCAAAATTTCTAAATTTTTTTGGGGGAGGGGGTGGAGAAAAACACAGAAAAGTCGAAACATTTTTCAAAGTTTGACAAAAATTACTGTTTTTTGAACCATTTTTCAGACTTTTTTCGTGAAAAAAATCGATTTTTTTCCTACAGACACTCGTTCCCCCAAAATTTTGGGAATTACTGACCCCCGGCCCCAAAAAAGTGGCCTAACCCCCACAGACCTCAGGGCTCCGTTACATGTATGGTTGGGGGGTGGGGTCCCCCAACACCCCCAATTACAGGTATGCCTCCGGGCGCATCACTAAGCTCCTGAGCATAAGAAACAAGTAAGAGTCATCCTACTTATTTATTTCTTGAGCTTAGGTACATGGCGATGCGCTCGGAGGGCGCAGTGCAAAGATACGTAGACGAGCGTGAAACCCCGTCCCATTAATCTCCTTCAAATAACCGAATATGCTGACGCTGTACGTATGATTCTATGAGATGGGTGTGACATACATAGTTTTTTTAGCAGTTTACAAGCCAGGGCTTGTTGGACTGACAAAATGGCTTGTAGAATTTTAGTCCAACAAGCCAAAATGGCTTGTCAGAATTTTTTGAATCATGTGTTTGATCATATCGGATACAGAAAAGATGCATTCTGGTGCATTTTAGAATGTCATAATCTCGAAATTTTCCGGCGCTTCGCGCCGGTTATAACTTTGATAAGCATTATTATTTATTTCCTAGCTCAGGCGCTGCTTCTAACATATCTACCTTCATTTATCATTTAATCTTTAATAGTTTTAATCATCTTAAACGTATTATCTCATGTTTTAAGTGGTAATCTTCAATATTTCATCTTGATATTTAATGAAGATTTAATGAAGATTCACATTTTTCCCTAGACACATTTGTTGAGAAAGATCAATACGTCAAGTCTGTAAACTTTTTGAAGTGATTATTCCTTCCTTAACGTAAAATCAATTCAAAAGCTCCATGGAAGTAGTTTTCGGAAATTTCTACTCTTCTTACTCATATCTTTTCGGCCAAGTTCATGAGAGTGTGTGAATAAATTAATGGTTTAAAATTTTTTCAAACATAAAATTCCAGAAACTACGACTTTTGAACAGAAAATTCGAAACTAATTCTTCAAATAAGTAGTTGGAAAATTGATTTTCCAGCATCGCAGAATGTCAATACCCAAAAAAATTTTTCGGTGTTTCAGGCACGAAAGATTAATAGCTTTTTTGGGCTCTCACTTGTCATCATAGAAGACTTAACCGTCAATTTCTCATGTAATTCTAAGTCATTATGTTCTTGGATAGTTTGCTGCAAAATTTGTTCCACAATGCTTGTAGGTTAGACTTCAATCAAACTCAAAAATTTCAAATGTTTCCTGAATTTTAATGAATTAACGGCTCTAAAATGTTATTGAATAAATGTTGAATGACATCTCTTTTTTGATCGATTGCCGTGATGCTCAATATATACATTTCTTTAAAAAATAACCTAGCATTGGAATTTATTCACGTATACTGATATCATAAAATTGGCTTGTAAAAATTTGGAATGGCTTGTAAAATTTTAGGACAACAAGCCACTTGGCTTGTGACTCGTAGGTCAAAAAAAAACCCTGGTGACATACCTGCGAGAGGTCCGACCAGTTGCAGGTGGTAAACCCAAAATATTGAGGTGGCGATCCCCAAAAACGTTGAAAAATTTTCCACAAAAAAAATTTTTTTCAAATAGGGGGGCTCCCGACACATAGGAACAAGGTTCCACTGGGGGTTTCCCCAGCCCGCCCCTAATTATATGCAGGTATGAGTGTAGAGCACAGGTTTTCTCCCCAGATCGTGCCTTTAGGGGAAAAAATTTTGGGTTCCTTCCAGAGTATTTTTTTCTGGAAATTCATTTTCATGCATTTTAAAACCAAAAATCATGAAAGTTTTCCGGCGCTTGATTTATAATTTTGCATTTTATTTCTAATTTATGGTTGAAAAATGTCGTCCTACCTTCTGTTTATACGTACTTTTAAACATCAACACGTCATGGATAAATGTTCGATCTTGTATTGCTTCTTGACGTACATAATTGAAAAAAATCAAGATTTTTTCAATCCTTTTGCAGTGTTTGAGTGTTTTACTGTTTTGTAAATTATTTGGAACATGATCCAAACATCATCAGCACAGAAAAATGACAATGTCTTTTCTGTTTAAGGAATAAAAACTATCAGGTGTGTGCCTAATTTTTGTATTAAATAAATGCTTCAAAAGATATATATTTTTCTGCCTTCAAGAATATTGAAATTTACAAAATTTTCCAGCGCTATGCGCCAGGGTTAATGATCTTCGACTAAAAGATGGAATGTCTGCTTCCGAAATTTTTTTGCATCCGTTCTTTATGATCGGTCACCTATACGGTTGCAGAGGAATAACCTAAAAAAACATTTCTCGACATTTTAGAAGCTTTCAAATAAAAATTTATCGATAGTCTTGCCAGACTTTTCATTATTTTTCTCCAAAACTCGTGAAATCCAGTTGCAAAACTTTAGAACAGAGGCGGTTCTAATGAAGTTCAAGAAAATCAACATTCAATCGTCTTTCTGATAAAAGTGAAATTAATTTATCAATTTTAGAGTGAGCAAGCATGTTCCTACTTTAAGACGTATGTATGTATACTTTGAACTATCTACAAGATATGAAGCAAGTGTAAAATAATAATTGTACGAGAATGGGAAGGATGGTACGGAAATTTTTTCACTAGATTTCCGTACGGTACGGATCGACTAACCCTGGTTCATTCTCCATTTGTGGACGAAAATTCATTTTAGAAAGTCCGAATATCTACATTTTCCAGCTCTTGGCGCCGGCTATAACTTGAACAATCATTATTTATTGCATAGTTCAAACGTGGCTTCTAACATGTCTGCTTTCACTTTATCATTGAATTCTCTATAGTTTTCATCATACCTGTAATTGGGGGCGGGGGGGACCCACAATTTTGTTGAACCCTATACCCAAATGTAGGAACCCCAGAAACTAGAAAAAATGTAGAGCTTTTTTGGAAAAATTTTCGAAATTTTTCCGACTTTTTTTGGTTATCTTTCGCCCCCCCCAACTGATCAGACTTCTTACAGGTATGGTTTTCATCATCTTAAACGTATTCATTTTATGTTTTAATTGACAATCTTCAATATTTCATCTATACATGATACATATTTTTGAAAAAGATGTTAACTTTCCAAAATTCCTCAAAAGTTTCATGGAAGTATTTATAGAAAATTTCAATTCTTCTGACCCATGACTTTTCGGCTAAATTTATGAAAGGTTGCGAATAAACTGATAGTTTCAAAATTTTTCATAGGAGAAATGTATAGAAACTATACGTTTTATGGACAGAAAATTCTAGTTTAATTCTTGAAATAGATACTTGGAAAATTGATTTTCCAACATCACAGAAAGTCAATCGATTTCTCACGTAGTTCAAAGTCATTATACTATTGGATAGTTTGCTGAAAAATTCTTCCCACAATGCTTGTAGATTAGACTTCAAACTCTGAAATATCAATTTTTTGTTCAATTTTAGTGAATTCTAAAAACATCAGATTGTTTTAAAAAGCTTAAACACTGAAATAAAGTATTTATGAGCATTTTCAAGTGAAAAAACGACCTAGGAGACATACATGGCCACAGGGTATACATTATCCCTACCCTAAACTTTAGAGTAACCATTTGCTATCTGGCGATTTTTGGACAAAATTACAAAAATTACAAAGAAAAATACATTGACAAAAAATAACTGATGCAAGCAATGCACAGTATATGGTTGACAATAAGTATGAGAACATCAAAATAAGTTGCTGGTTGGCAAATACACATCATCTTCCATTTCAGTATCATCTAATTTCATTTCCTTTCTTGTTTTCTTTTTTCGATTATGAGGGTCATCAGTGCGCATGTGGTTTTCTGCAACCCATGCCTTTGCATATTTTGATGCTTTGAACTGTTCCAAATCATTTGGGCCATTTATTCTTAAGCGCATCAAAGCATCCAGGCTTATTCCTTCGAGTCTTGATCGCCTTGATGTGCGTATATGGTGCTCATTTATTTATTTCAGAAAAAAATGCTTCCAGTTTTTATCACCAACATAATCCAAAAAATACGAAAAGCAAAGCAAACACATCTAAAATTGACTTTTATCATTGTCACAAAAATGATTTGCTATATGTCAATTTTAGGATTTTTCCCTACCCTAAAATTTTGACCGTGGCCATGTATGCTAGGAGAATTGAGGAAAAACTATGGTGTGAAGTCTTCAACTGTACGGGTTAATACAAGGTAATGGATCGGCAGTTTATATCGACCTCTTTCTAATGATGGCAGAACAGCTTGCCTGTTTATACTACCTTCCTCCTACCAACAGCAGCTAGCTTGTCCGTTAAAATGAATATCTTATAACGTTAAAACTGGTGTCAGCTACAACTTCACTACTACTGGTTGAACCCCTCGGAAAACGAGCTTTTAAGTTTCACTTTTCCGGCTCAAAACTACTAATTTTTTTGACCATTTGGTAGAAGAGCCCAAAATTTTTTTCGCATTTCCAAATTTCTTTGCCTAAAAATACTGTTTCGGCAAAAAAACCTGGTGAACCTACTTAACAGTTTTTCTCCCAAATCGAGCTTTTTGGGGAGAAAATTTGGAAAAGCGAAAAAATTTTGGGCTTTTTTCCCACTTGGGGAAGAAAATTTTGGGGATCGAATACAGAAAAGATGCATTTTAGAATGTCCGAATCTCAAAATTTTCCAGCGATTCCTGCCCGTTATAACTTCGACAATCATTATTATTGATCATAAGCTAAGCCGCGGCATTCAGCATGTCTAGTTTCACCTACCATTTAATCTTCAATAGTTTTCATCATCTTAAACATGTTTTAATTGGTAATCTTCAAAATTTCATCTTGATATTTAATGAGAATCCACATTTTTTGACAATGAATTCAAAAGCTTCATGAAAGTAGTTTTCACATCTTTTCGGCCAAATTCATGAAAGTTTACGAATATCTTGAACAGAAAATTCGGATCTAATTCTTGAAATATATGTTCGGAAAATTCATTCTCCAGCGTCCCAGAATGACAATACCCAAAGAATTTTTCCAATGCAGTTTTTTTCATTCCAGAACATGGGGTTTTTTGCACAAAGGAATTTGGAATGGCAAATTTTTTGGGCGTTAAAAATTTTTGGCATGCAAACACTAAACTTCCTTGAATTCCAGACGTTTCAGGGACGGTTTTTTCGGCACAGGCCGTTCCGCGTCTTGCCGAATCGACCAGAAAAATTTATGCACTAATATTAAAAACGACTAAAAACATCAAAAAAGTTTCCATTCCGTGCGAAAAACTCTCCTGGAATTTTCCGCACGACCCTAAAAAAACCCGCACTACGCAGAAAAACACCCTGGTTTTAGTGGCTGGAAAAGCAAAAAACTTTTAAAGCTTTGCACAGAGTCAATGAATATATTACCTTACTCATATTTGACCTGAATGCGAACGAGTTCTCTTCAAAATGCTTATTAGTATTTTCCCAGCAAACTTTATAGGCTATCAATGACTATTGGATATAAAGAGAGATTCAAAATTTTCTGTTCATACAGTCGAATTCGTATTTGAAACTGAAATTCTGACTTTTTGTGTTTGATTGATTCAAACAGAAAAATCGATATCGTTGGTACAACGTTTCAACTGAAAATTGACACAATTTCCGACTTAATTTTCTCTAGACTTCACATCGATTTTAAACATATATGCAGATATTCGTAGTCGAAAATGTATTCTAGAATTCTAGAGTTATTTAAATTTTCTCAGCATTACATTTCTTTCAAAGTTGTAAATCATTTTCTTGCAGTTTTTTCTCACCTCACTGACATGGTTAGCTGAAAATAGGTTGGGTGCGACTTTTACTGCTAATGTAGCTTCAATTAGGTGTATTTTTATCAAATTTTTGGCCTAAGACCTTTCTTCAGTTTTTTTGGTATACGTTTCTAGTGGTGAACTTTGATTGGCACAAATTTGTTTACAAATGTCCGTGCACAAAAAACACTATTCCCGTTCTGGCGCAGGATTGGCGGTCATTAGGTTTTTTTTGGGGGGGGGGGGGTTTCTGGGTTGGAAAAAGAGACATTTTTGGGTTTTTGGTTTTTTAAGAGGAAAATTCATTTTTTCCTGTTTGTTCTCAAGAATATACAAAATTCTACCCGACTCAACAATAAATTGATGGCTGAGCCAAGTATAGTAACTGCAATGCAGTCTCTTCAGGCACTGAGATGACAATGGATTTGGGATGAGCTTTCACAACACCACAAACGAATGGAATGCTAAGTAAATTTTCAATTCAGGAAACTTTTGGCGCTATTCGATTCGGCTCGTAATGATTGTTCTGTTGAGTTATTCTTAATCTAAAAGCTGAAGATTCATATTGAATAAATTTAACTTATGTTTGAATTGTTTTCTGGCCGATTCTTTCCTTGGCTTAAATTGATTTGATTTCGTAGTTTATCTGTATATTGGGCGGATTTTACTGCTCATGAGTCAGGAGCAGTACTAGTGAGCATTACACGGCATTAGTTGTAACTGCTAAAATTTTTGCTGCTCACAGTCATCAGCAGCTCGTGAGCTGACTTGAGCAGCCCTAAAATTTTGAGGGAGCTGGCAGACCGCCCGGGAGAGAGGCAGCTGGCAGCTGTTTGGGTTCAAAAAATGAAATGGAAATGCGCCCCCGAGTATGCTGGTTGAGTATCCGTAAGCAGTATAAATTTTGAAGAAACATCAAACCAGAGCACCCCATGGGGGGGGGGGTATGGGGGGTATTACCCCCGTCTTAGATTTGAAAATTCATTTACTACCCCCATAAAAACAGCTCACTATACCAAAAAATTTTGGTAGACTTCATCCTCTCCCAAGTAGGTTATACTAATTCGAGAAAAATTGCAGAATGAGTGATTCTGAGGAATTACTCACTGCTCTTTTTGACACATTTACTGAGCAAATGATAATGGGAAAGTATGCAACTTCTGTGCCATATAGCAATTTTTAGGAAAGGATATCAGTACATTAATATATACTACTTGTAGGAAATCATTATAAATATAATTGGGAGATGAAATAATGACTTATGTATATGTGATTAATCAAAAAATCGCCCCTTGGGAAGAAAAACATTATGTTCTTAAAATTCTGCCTCTTCATGCTTTCCTTTCCTTTTCTCCGCTTCTGCGTTGGGTCTTCTGTGCGCGTAGTTACCCAAGCTGTGGCATACTTTCCTGCTATGAGTTGAGACATGTGAGGTCTGCTGACGTGGATCAGAAGTGGTACTTGGTTTCAAACTCGTAGTTCATAGTCTAATGGGATTAATAATACTAAAGTCACATTCGACATCAGGACTTTCAATTGGAAGCACTGTTTCAAGCCTAATCAGCGATGGGATAAGCCCGTACTGCTGAAGATGCTGGTTGAAACAATGTTTCCAAGCATATGTTGTGCCTGATTCTTGAAATGTGCAGGAATCAGTTGGCACAACAGTCTTCAAAGTGTGATTATTCAGTAAGTATAATTAGCGCATTAAAGTTGCAGGATTGGGAGCTGGAAAATGGAGTTGAATCAGTAAATGTTGTTTGACTGTAAAAAGCATAAAGTAGGGGCATTAAGTTCTATGTGGTTAGAGTACTAAAACTCCCCCCTCCTTGGCAAAAAGTTGGGAGCAAAAAAAAAGGTCACAGCATATTTCAAGTACTACCCTTAAAATTTACGATTTTACCCCTACCTAAATTTTCGACCTTGGGGACCTTTGCATCAAACCTTTTTTCAGCCCGCAAATCAGTTTACAAACAACTCACTGACTATATGATCTCGGCAAGTGAAGATAAAGAAAAAATACGTTTCGCTACAACATGCTGGAGAGTGGCCGAAAATCGGCTATGCAATATTGGTTGACGGAAGGCAAAACGTGGCCTTCATTGCAAAAAATTGCCTTGAGAGTATACATTTCTAAAGACTAATATTGACAAACAGGCAGAATGTATTTTGTCATGTTAGAATCAGTTGTTTTCTTCGGTAGTGTCTAGTCCACAGCATCCTCAGAGCGCAATTTTTCAGCATTTGGCTCTGTTCACACCAAGTTGCGTAAACGATTGTCATCTGCATCAGTAAAAAAACTACTCAACATAAAATTTAATGCCAACAATTTTTTTTGACGGTGCAGATAGAGCTTCACACGACCAAAATTTCGTATCCGGGAACCTGTTTATCCATTACCCGGGTTCCATACATGTAATTGGGGGGGGGGGGGGAAGTGCTATGGGAACCCCCCCAGAAATCGTCGACCATATGGCTAGCCATTAGGCAGCGGCCCCCCCCAGGATTTTCCAATACCTTGGCTAGCCATATGGTAGCCCTACGGACTCCCATACTTTCGGTGGGAAAAATACTGAAAATGTCAATATTTTGATGTAAAATGTCAATGTTTGAACAAAAAATTGTCAAAAACGTCAATTTTTTCGGCGCTTCGCGCCATAAATACATTTTTATCACTTTTTAGACAAAAATTACTAGATTTTGAATCATTTTTCAGACTTTTTTCGTGAAAAAATCAATTTTTTTCCCTTCAGAGACCCCACGCCCAAAAATTTTGGAATTACTAACCCCCGGTCCAAAAAAATGGCCCAACCCCCCAGACATCGGGGCTCCGTTACATGTATGCTGGGTACCCGAATTACCCGGGTACATGTTAAAATGAGTTGTAATGTTAATGTACATATATAATATTAGACAGATACACTGTGAAAATAGAATGATGCATTACACACACTCCATAGTCTCTACTACATAATATTTTTCAACACTTGTGTTGAAACACTGGTTGTGTTGTTGTATACAATAGGATGCATAGGTATGTATATTGCGAATATAATGCTAGAGATGATGATTGTTACACATCATCGACACACCTACGCTGCAAAATACTACACATCACATCACGATAGCTCAATATTATTGACGAGACAAAGCAAAATTTGCATACCTCCAGGGTTTTTTTTGACCTACGAGTCACAAGCCAAGTGGCTTGTTTGTTGACCTTAAATTTTACAATCCATTCCAAATTTTTGCAAGCCAATTTTATAATATCAATACGTGAATAAATTCCAATGCTTTTTGATCCCATCGATCAAAAAAGAGATGTCATTCAACATTTATTCAATAACATTTTAGAGCCGTTAATTCATTAAAATTCAGGAAACATTTGAAATTTTTGAGTTTGATCGAAGTCTAATCTACAAGCATTGTGGAAAAAATTTTCCGGCAAACTATCCAAGAACATAATGACTTTGAATTACATGAGAAATCGACGGTTAAGTCGTCTATGATGACAAGTGAAGGCCCAAAAAAGCTATCAATCTTTCCTGCCTGAAACGCCGGGAAATTTTTTTGGTTATTGACATTCTGCGATACTGAAAAAACAATTTTCCAAATACTTGTTCGAAGAATTAGTTTCGAGATTTCTGTAAAAAGGTCGTAATATCTGGAATTTCATGTTTGAAGAATTTTAAAACCATTAATTTATTCACACACTCTAATGAACTTGGCCAAATAGATATGAGCAAGAAGAGTAGAATTTTCCGAAAACTACTTCCATGAAGCTTTTGGATTGATTTTACGTTGAGAAAAGAATAATCACTTCAAAAAGTTTACAGACTTGACGTATTGATCCTTCTCAAAAAATGTGTCAAGGGAAAAATGTGAATCTTCATTAAATATCAAGACGAAATATTGAAGATTACCAATTAAAACATGAGATAATACGTTTAAGATGATTATAACTATTAAAGATTAAATGATAAATGAAAGTAGACATGTGAGAAGCAGCGCCTGAGCTAGTAAATAAATAATAATGCTTATTTAAGTTATAACCGGCGCGAAGCGCCAGAAAATTTTGAGATTATGACCTTCTAAAATGCACCAAAATGCATCTTTTCTGTATCCGATATGATCAAACACATGACTCAAAAAATTCTGACAAGCCATTTTGGCTTGTTGGACTAAAATTCTACAAGCCATTTTGTCAGTCCAACAAGCCATGGCTTGTAAAAGACTAAGAAAACTATGCATACACCTCTACTCTCAAGTCTACATATTATACGTGATACAAAACGGGTACCCGAATTACCCGTGTACCCGCGGCAGTGGTTATTCAGCGCCCGGCGCTCAATATCCTTCCATCTTAATTTTTTCTATTCAGCGCCCGGCGCTGAATAACTAAGCATGTTAATTTATTTTATGCAGCGCCGGGCGCTGAATAACATTTTGTCATTACGTTGGTTATTCAGTGCCTGGTTCTATTATGTTACAATATACTTCTCGTGTTGCACCCGTAGAGTTTATGTTTCATCAAAATATGAGTTCCATCATCCATTATGGTCTGATTTGAAGTACGTACGCGTCAGATTCGGGTTAACCCCTCTGAACTGCGATCAAACTACGACTGGTCACTTGCAGTCGATCCGGCTAAGAATGAATTTTGACGGCTTACAAATGTTTACCATTACAATTGGATTTTTTCAAGTGATTTGTGGTTAAGAATATGCTTTTAATGTAATCCTCATTAGTTTTGTTGCAATATATACAACGCCAGTCTATTTCTAAAAGCCAGACTTTAATATAACGTTTCTACTACTCTGACTATAACTCGCAAAGTCTTCACCCCTATTAGGTCTTAGGACTTTTGCTGGAGTCTCGAAAATGATTGAACACGAATTGCAATCTGCTCAGAAATAAAGAACTGGCTAGTCAAAAACAGTTTCTCATCAAGCATACGATTTTTATCATTGGGTGGGTGTACAGCGAAGCTTGAAAATCGTGAAACGAGTCATGGAAAAATTTAACAGAGCACACATTACAAGTGGTGGCGATCTGTCTATTCATCAAGTTCTGCTAGCAGCAACCTAGAAGTTCAACAGTGTTATTTTGCAGTGTATTAGAAGGTCAAGAGTTCAGGATTACTTGCTTGTTCACATGCACAAAACACTCCTAGAGTAGTTCTTTTTCAACAGGTTCAGGATTAACTTTATTCCATATATTATTACCAACGAAGCAGATTACTTATAGTTTTTTCGCATTTTGTGTTTTATATGTCTCGAATGCGAATATTTTGTTCACATGACGGAAACATTAGATTCTTGACAATCACATGAAGTAACCACTAGAAAAAGAGGTCAAAGTATCATATACATGGAAAATGGCTCAACTGGCAACTACCAGATGGACTAGTTCTCGGCACCAGACAAGGGGCTAGATGTACCAAACGCATCTGAGCCTTTCTATTGATTCAGTAGCGTAAAAATTGACCTGTACTAAACTCTGCACCACAGAACTGACACACACTGCACCACAGAAAATAATAATGAACTGAACTAATTGAATGGCGTTTTCTCTTGCCCCTACTTCTATTTATAGGTACCACTGAACCTTTAGAAGAGTTCAGGGCACCTCTATAAAGGTTTTGCTTGCACCAAGATGTAGCGATTCAGTGATACTTTATTGTGCAGATTTCCAATGGTCACATAGATGATTGTTTTCATGTACCCAAGCCAATGAGCTATAGAAATTTCACAATTCATGCACTAACAGCCAGAGTAGGTGTAGAGCAATGTTCGAAAAACAACTCACTATTTCCCACTTCGTTGGCCAATTTCAGATGCTCACATTAGAAAACGCACCAATATTGTTTTTCGTGCGTCGATAATTAACATTTTCAGCTTTTTTAAACATTTGTCCCAAATAAGCATAATTTCGAAAAAACAGCGGATTTTCCAATCCCAAGAATTACAACATATATTCCTGCACTAGGCGCCATAAAACTGTAATTTCGACTAATTGTATTTGTGCTTGACACCACTGAGCATGTGAGAAGTACCACTACACCACCGTATGTATGAATTGTGAAAGTAGCCCCAGATCAAAAATTGAGTCAGGGCCAGTTTGACTGGAAAACTGGCTAACAGTACAGAGAAAAGAATTATTTTCAACATGATAATTTCATTTTTATTTTGTTCAAAAGTGTCCAGACTGTCTCATCGGGAGGAGTACGAGGGGGTATTACCCCTACCCAAAGTCCTAAGAATTGATCACTGGGTGGCTAGTTTTGTCAAAACTGGTGCATTTATATTGGACATTTAGCTATACATTGCCACTGCAAATTGTTAAATTTACTACTATCTGAAAATCTGACCTTGGGAGCTCTTGATCTGAAATAAGCCCGACAATCAACTTTGATTGTATTTTGTCTATTTTCTTCGAAATAAATGTACTCCAGCCGGTTTTCTAACCTGATTTGGCTTGGCAAAGACGGAGAGGATTTGAGAACCAACCGAATTTCTGTAAGGACTGACTACAGATAAACTCATATTGTTTTTGCAAGTATATGCGATTGTTATGGTAGTATGCTTTTCCATGTTAGAGTCATGCGCAGTGTTAGACAATGAGAGAAGTTCATGCTGGTTGAAGAATCCAGATTTTTGGTTGGGGGCCAGATCTCTAATCTTCGGTTGTCTATCATCAATCCAAAATGAATGTGATTTTGACCGTTTTGCCCATTTCTAGCTCATTTTTTTTGTTATCCAGTTGGTTGACCGCAGTGTCTGGCTGATTGAAAACATCAGTACATCGCCCATGCCTATTCATTTGCTGCATGGTCATCTCAGTTCATTTTGACATACAATATTCAAAGCTCACACATGAAAATCCACAAAATTAAATTATCAAATTAAGCCTCGTCGTTGAACTTCAGCATAGTTTTTTTTTAGCATTTTACAAGCCATGGCTTGTTGGACTGACAAAATGGCTTGTAGAATTTTTGTCCAACAAGCCAAAATGGCTTGTCAGAATTTTTTGAGTCATGTGTTTGATCATATCGGATACAGAAAAGATGCATCTTGGTGCATTTTAGAAGGTCATAATCTCAAAATTTTCCGGCGCTTCGTGCTGGTTATAACTTAAATAAGCATTATTATTTATTTCCTAGCTCAGGCGCCGCTTCTAACATGTCTGCCTTCACTTATCATTTAATCTTTAATGGTATTAATCATCTTAAACGTATTATCTCATGTTTTAATTAGTAATCTTCAATATTTCATCTTGATATTTAATGAAGATTCACATTTTTCCCTTGACACATTTTTTGAGAAAGATCAATACGTCAAGTCTGTAAACTTTTTGAAGCGATTATTCCTTTCTTAACGTAAGATCAATTCAAAAGCTTCGTGGAAGTAGTTTTTGGTTATTTCTACTCTTCTTACTCATATCTTTTCGGTCAAGTTCATGAGAGTGTAAGAATAAATTAATGGTTTTAAAATTTTTGAAACATAAAATTCTAGAAATTACGACTTTTGAACAGAAAATTCGAATCTAATTATTCAAATAAGTGTTTGGAAAATTGATTTTCCAACATCGCAGAATGTCAATACCCAAAAAATTTTCCGGCGTTTCAGGCACGAAAGATTAATAGCTTTTTTGGGCTCTCACTTGTCATCATAGAAGACTTAACCGTCAATTTCTCATGTAATTCTAAGTCATTATGTTCTTGGATAGTTTGCTCGAATATTTGTTCCACAATGCTTGTAGATTCGACTTCGATCAAACTCAAAAATTTCAAAAGTTTCCTGAATTTTAATGAATTAACGGCTCTAAAATGTTATTTAATAAATGTTGAATGACATCTCTTTTCTGATCGATTGCCATGATGCTCAATATATATTTTCTTCAAAAAATAACCTAGCATTGGAATTTATTCACGTATACTGATATTATAAAATTGGCTTGTAAAAATTTGGAATGGCTTGTAAAATTTTAGGTCAACAAGCCACTTGGCTTGTGACTCGTAGGTCAAAAAAAAAACCCTGAACTTCAGCCTTGAGAATTATGTTGTTACGTCTTATAATCACTCATGTCAAAGTTCCATGAATAAGGAAATCCATAGGCTACTCCTAGAATAGTTCAGGAATCACTGGCATTGGCATACCAGTGCTTGTGGGAGGGCTGGGGTGTACCTCCAGCCCCAACTTGGTCGAACCCTGTACCCATCGGAACCCCCACCTTTAACTTGGCAACTTGATCAACCCTATACCCAGCCCCCCCCGCACACTTGAAAAAAACTGGGAAAAATGGCTTTTTGGGAATATTTTCGAATTTTTTTGCGTTTTTTCGACCCCCACACCTAAATCTTGGGATCCCCCCAACGGGTCGGATCTCTTATAGGTATAATCACTGGTGCAAGCGGTCCCTATTACTTTTGACTTTCGTTCACTAATATAGCTGATTAGGTTAGTATTTTCAGCATATAATGATTTAAGTCTCGATTACTGTAGTTATGGTCGCCGGGCGCTGAATAACCGTGTGTCATGCCACTGGTTATTCAGCGCCCGGCGCCGAATAAAAGAAAATTATAATGCTTGGTTATGCAGCGCCGGGCGCTGAATAAAAAAAATAATGAAATACTGTTATAGAGCGCCGGGCGCTGCATAGCACCTGCCGGTACCCGCGGCTACCCGGGTAATGGTTTTCATTTTGTACCCGGGTAATTCGGGTACCCAGTGTGAAGCTCTAGGTGCAGAAAAGGATGATTTTAATTGTTACGATGGGTTATTTGTGTATTTTTGTTTTAAAATCAGGTAAAATGATCTGAAAATCTTTCGCTTAATGAAGAATAAGACTTTAGTGATGTTGCATTTGCTTCATCTTTACTTACTTCACAACCACCATTGTGAAATTTAAAAAAGCCTTGATAAAACCGATAAAAACCCAAATTCGAAATTTTGAAAATGGGTTTTCCCAACCCTGTCCGGGCGTTTCGTGCTGGAAAGATTAATAAGGTAAAGTGGGGTGACTTTGATCAGAGCATGGCATTTGATAACTATTCGAGATCAGCAGGTCATTTTCGCTCTGTAGACAACATCACAGCAGGGGTTGTCTACACAACACAAATGACCTGCTGACATACCTGTAAGACCTCCGACCAGTTGGGGGGGGGGGAAGATCCAAAATTTTGGGGTGGGTTGGAAAAAGTCGAAATTTTCCCCAAAAAAGGCCAAAAAACATAAACTTTTTTTAAAATTTTTTCAATTTTTTCCAAACTGGAGGGGGGGAAATGATTTTGGGTACAGGGTTGGCCAAGTTGGGGGGGGGGGGGTCCCCCCAACCCCCGCCAAGTACAGGTATGCCTGCTGATCTCAAATAGTTATCAAATGCGATGCTCTGATCAAAGTCACCCCACTTTACCTTATCGTTTTTTCGGGGGTCTCCTCACTTGTTATCGTAGAGGCCTCAACCGACGATTTTTGATGTAATTCAAAGTCGTTATGCTATTAGATAGTTCGCTGGGAAATCTTTTTCAACAATGATTGTAAATTTGACTTAAACTCGAAAATTTCAATTTTTTCTTCATTTTAATCAATTGACGACTATAAAAAAATCAAAATGCTCAAAACACTAAAATGTTTATGAGCATTTTTAAGCGGAAAAACGACTTGGGGTAAATGATGGGGGGGGGGGGAGGGAAAAATTTTGAGCACTTTCAGTATTTGGGGAAAGGCCACCACGTGCGAACAGCCGGGTCCTTACCTGCTTTTGATCGTCAGTCGAAACCATTTCGCGAGCTAAGATATCAAGCAGCGTAACAAATACAAATTTCAACGATCCGAAAAAACTTGCAAAGCCGCAGTTTTTATATCGTGCGAACGAGTTTTCCTAATTGAAAGTTACGATTTCGTTGTGAATATTGTTCTGGAAAGTTCAACTACAGTAAGAACGGTCGAGGAGACAGTAATAAAGAACACCGTATATCCATGTTACTTCTCCATGTAATATAACAAACGGATCGACGAATGATGTCAACAAACAAGCATCATGCACAAAATTTATTCTAATTGCAGATATTCAATGCATTTTTCTTTGCAAATCGAAATAATGATGGCTTCCAGATTTATCAAGTAAGGATCGGATTCTTCAGCGTCATGTTTTCTTAGAAATTTCAATAAATTCCAGAAATAGTCGAGGTTCTTCCCACTTGGTCCCATGGACGAAGTAATCTATAAATGTACAATACATAACAAAAGAACAAGAAAGGGAGGGATAAGAGTCATTCCACGCCCAGCGGCCCGGGGGTCCCCGTTCGACTGTTTCAGATTTTGATAAAATTTTGCGAACATGTCATCCGGCGTTCAAAATTAAGTACGGCAATTTTCATCCAATTCAAAAAATTGCGGGAGCTATGCGTTTTCGGCAGGCCCTAATTTTTTGAAGAATTTTTCACTTACCGCCGACTCGCCCTGAAAATCTAGCTCGCCATTCGAAAATTCTGCATAGAGTAGTTTTTCGACATAACGGTATAACGTGGTTATAAATCGAATGGTTGATAATTTATGCACCGACAAGAGTGCCCATATCTCATGACGTAAATAGTTGAAATTTACGATACTCCGCCATAATAGTAGCCACACTAGCTCACTTCATGCATGAAAATTGTGGGTTTCGCGGATAACTTGTTAATGAACCACATAGGTTGTGACAAAATTCATAATGTACAAATGAATGAACTTTATAAACACAAATAGCAACATTTTTCAAATTTTTAAATTTTTCAATTGGGTAAAAAGATCGCTTTTTCTTCTATGACAAATGTGAAAAAAATTTCGTTGGACTTCTACTTCCTGAAGAAATAATCTACCCTGATGTTCAGGGTTTTTTTTCCGCACGCCTTCATCCGCACCGCGTGGAAATGACCCAAAATTTTTTTCGCACACGAAAATTTTTTCCGTTCGAAGTTTAGATCATTTGAAAAATGTGTGAAATGAGCAAAAATTATAGATTGCTAAGAAAATAATGTAAAGTATCTGTTTTTCTAGCTCAAAAACATTATTTTAGCTTGATTAAACAAAATTAATAGTTGCTGCTGTCATTTCTGCGATTAGAGCCGATGATTTATAGATTTCAATCGATTTTCCAACAGGAAACATTTGAAATTTTTGAGTTTGATCGAAGTCTAATCTACAAGCATTGTGGAAAAAATTTTCCAGCGAACTATCCAAGAACATAATGACTTTGAATTACATGAGAAATCGACGGCGAAGTCCTCAATGATGACAAGTGAGAGCCCAAAAAAAAACTATTAATCTTTCCTGGCTGAAACGCCGGGAAAATTGTTTGGGTATCGACATTCTGCGATGCTGGAAAATCAATTTTCCAAACACTTATTTGAAGAATTAGATTCGAATTTTCTGTTCAATAGTCGTAATTTCTAGAATTTTATGTTAGAAAAATTTTAAAACCATTATTTTATTCACACACTCTCATGAACTTAGCCGAAAAGATATGAGTAAGAAGTTCCGAAAACTACTTCCATGAAGCTTTTGGATTGATTTTACGTTAAGGAAGGAATAATCGCTTCAAAAAGTTTAGAGACTTGGCGTATTGATCTTTCTCAAAAAATGTGTCAAGGGAAAAATGTGAATCTTCATTAAATATCAAGATGAAATATTGAAGATTACCAATTAAAACATGAGATAATACGTTTAAGATGATTAAAACTATTAAAGATTAAATGATAAATGAAGGTAAACATGTTAGAAGCAGCGCCTGAGCTAGGAAATAAATAATAATGCTTATTTAAGTTATAACCGGCGCGAAGCGCCGTAAAATTTCGAGATTATGACCTTCTAAAATGCACCAAAATGCATCTTTTCTGTATCCGATATGATCAAACACATGACCCAAAAAATTCTGATAAGCCATTTTGGCTTGTTGAACTAAAATTCTACAAGCCATTTTGTCAGTCCAAAAAGCCATGGCTTGTAAAAGGCTAAAAAAACTATGCATACCTCTACTCTCAAGTCTATACATTATACGGGATACAAAACGGGTACTCGAATTACCCAGGTAATGGTTTTCATTTTGTACCTGGGTAATTCGGGTACCCGGTGTGAATCTCTAATGAAGATCAATATTAAATCTCAATTTTCAACAAAATCCGAATTTAATACTGAAGATTACTAATTGATGAATGGGATGAGGAACTTCAAATCATGAAAACCATGCACACTTAACTTCCGATGCATCACACCAGAGAATTTTCGAACAAAGGAGCTACTGAAATGTTTGAAAATGTATTCTATAGATAATTTGTAATACTTTCGGTTTAGATTTTTCCTAGAAAAATGATGGTATTAAATAAATGTGTGGAGAAATCTGGGAAAAATCAGCAAATTCGTATGAAAATTCCAATTCACACTACGAAGTGACGAGTTTTACTCACTCTAGCAGAGACATATAAGATTGATGGAAACAATCAGGGACAACCGAGAAATCAAAGTAAACTTTTTTTTGGCTGCGCTTCAGCTGAATTGTAGTTAATATTATAAATTATTTTCTTTGCCGGCGCGGAGCGCCGGAAAAATTTGAGATTTTGACCATCTAAATTGCATCAAAATGCACCTTTTCATCAATACCAGCAGTAGAAACGCCCAAAAAAATTTCCGTTCTGTGCGGAAGATGCCCAAAAATTTTTTCGCACAGCCCAAAAAAAGTCCGCACTGTGCGGAAAAAAAACCCTGCTGATGTTATGTAACAAAGTCACCCTGCAAGCATAAAAACAATTTCGATTTTACGCATGTGTGCATCTCAGAATTTCATTATCTATGATCTGAGTGTTTTTTGAAATCCTAACTGTATCGATAATGCCTGATGGATGCTCTTATAAAAATAAAAACATTGCTATGTAATATCTATGAACAAAAAAATTATTGCATTCGTCCATGGTGGCGTGAGCAACCGCCAGCTGTTAAAGATCAGAGCCTCTGACAGCTGGTGGTTGCTCACGCCACTATGGACAAAGGTCATGCCAGATAGCCAGGCAAGGTAAAGCCGCCATCCACTTATTTATCTACCTACCATACAACAGAAGATATGGTAAGTAGATGAGTGGGGTCTTCTACGAAAGGCTTCCCCGACATTCAAGTTGACTGGTTCTCAAGCCTTCATTGCGCTATTCGTAGGACCCAAGCCTGACTTCTGTTGAATATAGTGTTCCTAGTCCTGGACTAGTCTTTATCAGATGGATTTCAATTGACTGCTGAATTGTGTTTTCGGGATAAGCGACAGAAAAAGACCATCATGGAATCGGCAGGACTACTAAGAGACTAGCTGCACCGGCAGGTCTCCAAGCGGCCTCTACGTAGCCAGGGGCCGACTTCATCAAAGAGACCTAAGCTGCAGATCAAGCTGTAACTTGACTCTATGTTAAAATATAGTGGTTAAGAAGCGCAGCTCAGCTGCAGCTTAACTTTCTCGATGCATTTTGTGCGTACGAGTTTAGCTACAGCTCAGCTGCACCTTAACAACAATGTCATAGCAGATAGAGTTAAGCTGTAGATCAGTTGGATCTTAAGTCTCTTTGAAGAAACCAGCCCCAGATCTCTTGGACACTGAATTTCATACCTACAACAGGGGGGGGGGGAGTTGGGGGGACCCCCCCTCAACTCGGTCGAACTCTATACCCAAATATTGGGAACCCGCAACTTGAAAAAATTTGGAAAAAAGCGGTTTTTTGGAAAAGATTTCCGGAATTTTCGGCTTAGGTACCCCCACCCCTAAATTTTAGGTTTACCCCCCAAATGGTCGGACCTTTTAGAGTTATGCTGGATTTGTTTGCATTTTGTGACAAATAAATTAAGGGAATGTCATTCTTTATTCCTGAGAGAGTATTGACATTCAAATAAGCAAGTTTTGAGACTTTTGAATCGAAAATATTGTTGCAGGGATTGAGGAAGTCAATAGAAGTTTAAAAAATCGGTGTCAGTCAAATGATGACTGATAATTTACTGTTGATTCGACCTAGTTCGGTACCTACACATAGCAAAGTGCAAATTTCTGATGAGCAGTCAGAGAAATTTGTGGCTTCGTATTTGATGACAAATGATGGATTGGCAACATATGTGAAGTGTCTATTGAAGAGCACGACTTAGTGGTCAATTTAATGCATCCTTCAGGTCCATATAATCCATTTTCCTGGACTATCTGAAAGGATATTTCCATACCTGTACTTGGGGACGGGGGTTGGGGGGGGGACCCCCCAACTTGGCCAACCCTGTACCCAAAATCATTTCCCCCAACCCCCCCCCCCCAGTTTGGAAAAAATTAAAAAAATTTTCAAAAAAGTGTATGTTTTTTGGCCTTTTTTGGGAAAAATTTCGACTTTTTTCTACCCCCCCCCAACTAGTCGGAGGTCTTACAGGTATGGATATTTCTTACATTCTGGAACAATATGTCATCATTCGACCTAGAGCACCGTATAGGGCTATTATCCTGGTCAAGTTTGCAAATTCATTTACCACTCCGGTAAGGATGACTTAAGGCCCTGTCATACTTCACCGCAAGGTACTGAGCAGCGCCGCTTTTTCTATTCATACTAAAAAGTGGTACCGTGCGGTGCCGCTTTTTTACTTTCGGATTTCGCCCTCTGAATAAACAGGTTCTGGAAAAATTTGCAAGCACTAGGGATGCAAGGAGTACTCGGACTCGGACTTGAGACTCGGTATTACTCGGTATTTTTCCAGACTCGGACTCGGACTCGAATAAAAAATTTTTCCAGACTCGGACTCGGATAAGTTTTTTTGCCAGACTCGGACTCGGACTCGAATAAAATTTGTATCAGACTCGAGTTTTTACTCAAAAATATAAATTTTTTTGAAAATTTTAGTTTAGTAAACTCAATTTATCACCAATTTTATTTTAGTTTGCAAAACTTAACAGACCAACATTGCATAGATGGCTATATTTCGATCAAAACTTAGGCCTACAATCCTCCGACTCCTGCTGTTATCGTTATACGCCTCCTTGTGCTTCACCTCCAAGTGTTTTCGAAGTGAAGTTGTAGGGCCACCGCCAGTACGGGATAATTTTAGAGGGCAAAGCTTGCATTGAGATTTATTATCGCTTGTTATTTCAAAATAATCCCAAAGAATGCTAGAGAGATTTTTTGGCATTGCAAATTTGGTACCTAAAATAAACACTATTTGTTTAATTAGAATAACAACACACAGACAATCAATAGGCTGATGGAAAACCCGTTAGCTTAATCATAATAAGCCAGACTGATGAAAAAATTTTATTTCAGGAAAATGAAAAGTAAATTTTAATATATTACAGTAAATAAACAAGTACACAATTCCAAACAATTTTACTTTTCTGCGTATCTATATATACTCGGACTCGGGACTCGGATTCGTTATTACTCGTCATTTTTCCAGACTCGGACTCGGATAAATTTTTTTTGCAGACTCGGACTCGGATAAATTTTTTTGACAGACTCGGACTCGGATAAATTTTTTTGACAGACTCGGACTCGGACTCGTATAACCGAAAATCCCAGACTCGTTGCATCCCTAGCAAGCACTCTTTTTTTTATCGTTTTGGAGCTGCCAATTGCACTTGGCTTATTGCTAAGACAACATCAGGCCGTGGAAACGTGTTAACACCTACTTTGTATATTGATGTTACCACATTCATATCTCAATTGTAAACTATTAAATCACAACACAACCTATAGTCTCTTTTTCTGGAAATGCTTGTGAATAAACAAGTGGAAAGCAAGTATCATTTTATATTTCTATAGCTTCCTGAGTCTGCTCAACTAATCCTCACAGTTTTTTTACGCCAACTTATAGCAAACGGTTTGTGTAAACCACTATGAGTGCGGTCCATTTTTCAATTTACAAATATTTTATAAAAACGAAATATACATATTTCGAATCCTCCTGAAAATCTATTTCTGAAAACATCATTAATAATACCTCTGGGATAAAATTACAGGAAAAACTTCACTGGGAAAATTTCTGAATGCTGCATGGCCAAAACTTGTCAATCATGGATTTTTCAGAATGTAGTACACATGCACGTGGGGGGTTGGTGGATATTGATCCCCAGTAATGATCGAGAAGATGACGAACGAAAGAATGATCAAGAGAGAAGAGAAAGTCATCACAAGAACGAAAATGATACCGTAGTTAAATGATCTCTCTAAAAGAAGTATACTAGATTCAAAGAAGTAGCACTGAAACTTTAAAAATTCAGTCCAAGCAAACAATTTCACAGATTTATCTAATATAGGTTGAAAAATATGCTGCTTGAATGTTAGAAGACGTTTCTTTTCGTTATAACGAACGAAAAAAATTCTATCGGCTGAATCCCCACAGAATTTCTATGCTGTACATGTATGCTTAAAAGGGTCTAAGATTAAGGGATAAAATAATATCTGGAAAGTGTCATATTCCCAATTCATGTAAAAAATATGATTGAACTGCATGTACAGATGTTATAGTATGCATCAATATGTTATAGCAACAATATATTATAGCTTTTTAACACATGAGTTGCTCGAAAATTTCGTTTGAGTTGAACTCTGAAAACGGCACCGCACGGCACCCCAAAAAAATTAGGAAAATCTATTCATACTTTCCAGAAGCCACCGGGCGGTACTGCGTGGCGCCGCTTTTCGGTATGAAGAGGACTAGGGGCACCACGCGGTTACCTCGCGGTGAAGTATGACAGGCCTTTACTGATCGAGTGAAATGAGACAAAAATGGCTTACCGGTACACAAAATTTTGCATAGTGTCATAATGGGTAACATTTGAAGGAAATGAGTAAGTGGGCACATTTATATGAGAAAAATAAGAAACGTATGAGAAAAAAACGTTTACGGCGTCCACAGGTCCAAAAATTTATGTACTGCATTAATGATTTGACGTATGAAAATTGAAAAATTAACAGTTGTAAAGAAGCACTGGACTTTGTAGGAGACAAAAATATGTGGCTCCGTACGAAGATTTATGTGGTCTTGTAGAAAGTAAAAATACATTTGTCGAGATTACAGTTTTCTGGCGCATCGGGCAGGAGTTTATGTTGGCAACCGAACATTTTTTCCCAAATTGTGCATCTTTTGCAAAATGTCCAGAAAACGGGAAAATGTTGATGATTTGACGTGAAAAAACAATTTTGGTGCGTTTTATAAGGTGAGCATGTGAAATTGGAGAAAGTAATAATATACACTACTGTACACCTATTGTATCCAGGAAGCCAGCGAAATACCGAAATATACACCCCCCACGACTTCACACAGCCAGCAAAAAAACTTCATGGCACGGCGTAGGGAAAGTACTACCCTCGCCATATACAATTTTACGCCTATCTAAATTTTCGACCTTGGGGACATCTGATTCGACGCCCAAATCCGATGTGACTTCAGAGGGTAGGATGTTGTAATAGAGTACGGACTAGTGATGTGCGCCGGAAAATTTTTCATATCCGCATATGCGTGTTTTTTGCATCTTGGGATATGCGGATATTTTTAATGTTATTTGCACATAGGCAAAAAGAACTCACATGAGTAATAATACACTGGGTCCGCTACAATACTACATAATAATATTCAATAGGTGCAATAACTTTTCGTTTTACATTTCAGTTAACCGTGATTGTTATAAAAATATTTTACTTTTTTAAACTGCAATATCACAAGAAGTACTGTAGGAAAAGTATAGCTTTTCGGCGGATAGATTCTGAACAATTGACCTGCTTTTGCTACGTCTCTCTTAAATTTACGAAGATACAGCCACATATTGGAGTTGAATCCGGATCTTGTATTTGTTTAGTCTGGATTTTACTCTGGAATCGTTTAATCCGATAGCTCCGGTAAAAACTGACTTCCAAGAACCTGGCGACTTTTCAGGAAAAGTTACTTTTAAACCACATTTTTGATTTTGATTGTCCAATGCCCTTTGCATTTCAAAGTAAACAGAACTTTATATAATCTTTTTTATGCTTCTTAATTGAATATGGACTGCATTAATTACTGTTAAAGTCGTTTACACAACGCTTTTACAGTAGGATTCTTACTTAGTTTAAGATTGATTTAGTATGCAAAGTTTGATGTAACGTATATAGCAGGGTTTTTTAGCACGGCGCAAATGACTAATAGACAAGTTTTCGAAAAAAGTTCGAGAAGAAAGTTGAGAATATCACAAAATTGTGGTGAAAAATCAAAAATCGCTGTTTTCACAAATAGTTCCAGGTATAATGAAAAGATGTAAACATATGCGAACTTAGTGATTCCTAAAAACAGAATGCGAACATAGTGATTCCTAAAAGTATTACCATTAAACTAACTACTTAATATTTACTTTTCGGTCAACTAATCAGGTGCATAATGTAAGAACAAACTGATTTGATTAGAATCAGATGAGAGTCTTATTCCTTTTAAGAGTACTAATATCAAGCATAATTTCAAAAGTCAACACAATAAAAGCGTGTTATCATAATTGGCAAACTCGCACATTAGTTTGACACCAACGAAGTAACATTTAATGAAATATTTTTTCATTAGCACGAATGCCAATGGGACTTGTGTTAAAAAAATCTGCAGTAAATAGTATATGAACTGTGGTGAATAATGTATGAACAGCATGTACACTTATATAATTCAAACCTTTTGTGCTTTTGTTGTTGAAACTTTGTGTGATAATGTAGGACCTAACTTCTCAGTAACCTTTACATTTTTTTTGAATAGTGAAAATATCCGGATATATCCAGATATCCGGATATTTTTTCACATCTGGATATCCGTTTTTCAAAATATCCTGATGCACCTCACTAGTAAGGACATTACATCTCATGTGGATGTCATGTTTTTGCTATGCCGAATGAAAATTTTTAGAGCAGGCTTGTTCTCTAAAGATACCTATTTCAGACCTGGGCCCTAGACTGAGAGCCCAATTAAGGTGAGGGAAGCTTGATAAAGAATCAACTTGAGAGTCTGGGAAACCCTCTGAAGAAGGCGCAACTTGTTGTATGATAGGTAGATGGATGCATGGCTGAGGGCTTGACCTCACTTTACTACCGTATTTCTTCGAATAAACGCGGTCCTCGAATAAACGCCGCACCTTATGTGTGAAAAAAATAAACGCCGTCCTTGAATAAACGCCGCGGCGCGGCGTTTTTTCGAGGACTTATCATCCTTAGTTTAAAGTGCAGAAATAAGTACAGTTTGCAGTAGGTATTTTGCATAAACATAGGTACCTACTACTAATAAACTTTGTTATTGCTCTTTATCCTGTTGTTGTCAAATACAGTCGAACTTCGTTAATGGATACCCTGGATAATGAATTTTCCCGGATATTGAATACATAGTATGGTGGTCCCTGCCAAATGTAACAGTATAAGATATAGTTGGTACTCACTTAATGAACACTCGGTTAGTGGTTGATGAATACCCCTAGGCTGGTACCCTAGTACTTATTTATATGTATTATTACTCTGGTAATGAATACTGGGTTAATGAATACGGCTGTTTGGATAATGAATACGGCTGTATGCAAATTTCTTTTTAAGACTGTGTGTGTTTAGCGTATTATTGAATCTCATTGAATGTTTAATGTGTTGTTGTCGTTACTGCTGATGTTTGTTGAGTTGAGTCGATTGTTATTTTATTATTTCGTGTGTCAATTTAAAAAAATAAATTATGCCGCCAGTTAAAAAAATCATATTTCGATCGAAACTAAAGTTAAAATAATTAATGAAGCTGATCAATTATCGTACAAATAAAATTGCTTCATTTTCTGAAATAAAATCGAATATTTCAAATTTACGTAAATTCATTTTGGCACAGGATAATTGTTGTGATACAATATTAACTTGTATCAATAAGTTAGATGATTTTTGTGATGTAGTTCATAGTGAAAAAATGAAACAAATGCAAATAACTGATTTTTTTCATAAGTGATTTTTTTTTGTTTTTTGGTAGTTATGAAGTTTATCTTCTTGTTTAATTGAATAATATAATTAAAATTTGATGTTTTAAATACTTATAAGTGGCTTTTTAACCAAATTTGGTTATTGAATACACTCGGTTAATGAATACGCTTTCTGTTGGTCCCTTGGGGGTATCCATTATCCGAGTTCGACTGTATTTTTTTGCATTGTAATGGAAACAATGGAAAATTATATTGGTGTAAAAAAGATAAAATATAGCTGTGATTACAAATTATCGGCGATCAGTGAAGCTGAAAAAAACGGAAATAGGCTAACTGCGACTCGTTTAGGAATTGACGAAAAACGAGTAAGTAAAAACCAAAACTTGAACCAACATTGTTGTTAGTACTTGCATTAATTATGCTGTTTTGATTGCAAAAGTATGCTAAAATTTTACTTTGCACATGTACCATTGTTTAGATAAGAGAATGGTGACAGCAGAAACAAACATTGATTAATCAAACAACTGGAAATTATACTAAGGATAAAAAATTTTGATTAAACGGCGGTGAGAGAAAAGCCCAAGATACCAAAATGGAATTATCCTTACAATGTGAAATTCTTGAACGTCGAGAAAAATGCTTGACAGTTACGCGCAAATGGGTTATGCTTCGAGCCAAAGCTTTGTCAGATCAAAACGACTTTCAAGCAAGTCGAGGATGGTTACAAAAATTTCTTCAACGTTCTAATTTAACGCTTTGTAGACGAACAACGATTTCACAAAAATTACCGAACGACGTTTTACCGAAATTAACAGATTTTGTTATTTATGTTCGAAAACTGCAAATGAAAAATTCGTACTCATTTGATTCGATTTACGCCTGCGATGAAAAGGCCGTTTGGTTGGATATGCTGTCCGATTCTATTATGGATGTAGTTGGTACCAAACAAGTTCCTATTAAAACTTCTGGCCACGAAAAAATGCGTATTACCGTAATGCTCTGTGCTAAATTGAACGGGATCAAATGTAAACCATTTGTTCTTTTTAAATGAGTCCGTCCTTTGCCTGCATTAGAAAAGTCCTTTCCTCAGCTAAATTTTGCCTATAATAGTTCTGGTTGGATGAATAACGACACTACAAAACGTTTTCTAAGCATTACGTTGGACCAACTATCCTTTTCTAAAAAACTCGTCATTTGGGATGCTTTTCGAGCCCATATTTCAACTGAAACAAAAGCATTTTTAAAGAAAATTAAAGTCCATATGGCTGTCATTCCCTCCGGATGTAGTGGCTTTATTCAACCCGGCGATGTCAGCTGGAATAAGCCATTTAAACTGTAATCAACCGAGCAGTATAACGAATGGATGGCCAATGGACGACACGAATTTGTCAGGGATGGACCTATATCTCCAAGTTGTGAAGAAATAGCCAAAGTCGACGCGTTTTGCATCGACGCCGATTTGCATAGACACCGTGCATAAATATGCGGGTCGTCTATGTTTTTGGTCATTCATTGATTGTTTGTTTTTATTTTATAATAAAGAAGAAATCCGCGGCCCAGTAGGGCAATTATTATATTATTTGTTATATTATTTTTGTGGAGAATTTCCACCAGAAATACAACGACCCTCGGCCGGACAGCCTTTGGATTTCTCGCAGCGGAGGGAACGCAGGTTAGACCCCTGATTTCTGGAGAGCCACCCAGCGTGCAAGTCTACATTTACAACTCAGTTCTCGGCCTGACTTCTGATTTTGCTCCTGGTTTGAAGTTACTTGAGCTCAGGGTGTTATCTTATCTTCTGCAGTTCTTCGGGACGAAAGCAGGAGATCTTTGTTGATTTGGAGACTGACCGAACTGTTGCAAACTTATTCTACCTAAGGTTTCGGCCTGATTAGGTGAATTAGCGAGTGACTGATTAGGTCCATTTTTGGTATCAAATCCTTTAATATATTTCTCAATCTAACCCCAAGTCTCATTTCAACAAGTGGTGGCTTCTGACTCTCAAAGTAACGGAAAATCAGAGGCAAACTCGAGGAGTCAAAAAACCTATTGGTTTTTACAGAGAACTGGGAGGTTACAAAATGAGTAAAGACAACCTAGGTGGCCTCAAGAGTTCCCGTTTGCCCCGAAAACCACTGGGAAAAAAGGCCCGTGATACAGAAAAGTTAATTGTCTTAACTTCAGCTGAAACTTCAGCTGAAGAGGACAATTGCTCAGATCATAGGCCTTTATCAGTGGAAAATGAAGGCAATCGACCTACGACCTCGACAGCTGTCGAGAGGGAGGACGAGGACGCGATATTATCGGCCAATGAAGATCAAATTTTTAAAATTCCGTCGTCGATGAACCTCCTGAAGAGAGGCGAATATTTACATCCGCCTATTACGGGACCGGCGCCTCCATTACCGAAGATGAACATTCCGGTTTTGGATCAACAGCAGCGCCGGCCGATTAATAAACCCACCCAATTATTCGACACGTACCATCGATTATATTGGGACAATGAGCGGGAAGAACACCGCGAAATTCCTCGAAAGAGCTCATTAGAGGACAAATTGGACCAGATGATGAACAGGTTAGATGTTTATGATAGCATATTCGCCAACATTGCTAATACAGGTTCACAGAAAGCCAGTAAGGCAAATGAACCGAGGCAAAGCAATGCTGGCTGTTTGGAACAAGGTGGTGCATTGAAGTTTGAGCAGGGCCAGGAAGAGTTAGCATGGCAAATGATGGCATCACTCTTCAGCAAGACTGCAGACGGAAAGACCAAAAGTCAAGTCTCGGTCCTAAAGAGCAGTATATGCCTCATTTGCCCACTACCTCAAAAGTGGAGCAGAGAGTGAGTAGTTGTGGTTTTGACGAAGGTCTAAAAAACCCAAGTCTGATAAATCCGACCATCTCACAACAGAGCAGTTGTATTAGGGGAGAGACCCCAAGTGTCAGGCAGCAGGTTATGCCTACAATGATTCCGATTGATCCAGCCTTATGGGTCAATCCGGCTCGAGTAGGCCCAACTGTCTATGACATCGAAAGGGCGATCAAACCGAAATTACTGCAATCTGACATGCCAAGTAAACAGGTTCTTGCTTTCCTAGTGGAGCTAGAAGGTGAGTTTCGAAAGAATACTCCCGATGAGGTGAAACTAGAAGCATTAACCCACTTGTCAAGGGACTTGCCGAAAGAATTGGCCGAAGAGTCAACGACATATAGGGAGGCCCGAGACAAGATTTTGAACTATTGTGCTCCAGATTGCAACCTGGGCATGCTCAAACAGGATTTATTAGATATTAAGCAGGAACCCGATGAAGCAGCAACCAAATTTCTAAAAAGGGTTCGAGCACATGTGAATCTCGTTTATCAGAGTGAAACAAAAGAGTTTAAAAATAAAGTAATCATTGAAACCTTTTTCTATAGAAGTTCTTTGACTTATCAATTAGAACTGCAGAAAGACATAGCAAAATTCAAAAATTGGTATGATCTTTCGCAGGCAGTCTATGAGATAGAGTTAAAGTACCAGAATGCAATTGGAACATTTGGGCCAAGAGAGCAGCCCATGATGATAAATACGGCACAAGCGGAAATTGCTGAGGAGCAGCAAGCCGATGTGAATGTAATCCAAAGACCTTATGAAAGCGCCCAAAAACGCAATAGGGACTTTAGAAGACCAAACACAGAAAGGCAAACTCTAATGCAATCTTCGCAAAATCAATTGATAGATATAGCAGATGATGAAGTACTTGAAGTACCTCCGCAACAGGCCATAATGCCTCGGCAACAGCCTGTTGAGGAGCCAAAAAAGGACTCCCTCATGGTGGCTTTATCTAAGGAGTTTATCAAAATGGCACAATGTTATGAAGAAATTAGGAACTCGACCAAAGCTCAAGAGGAAGCCATAACTGCTTTAACTCAGAAAGTTGATAAAGCGAAAGCGAAAGGTCAACAAGAGGTTCAGCAGCGAAAATGGTGTAATTACCACGAAAATAACACTCACAACACGATTGATTGTAGAACCTTGAATTTTTATAAAGGTCTGCAAAATCGTGGAAGGGGTGGAAATAGTGGAAGAGGCTTTGGAAGAGGAAGTCCTAGAGGAAGTTTTGGAAATTTCCGAGGAAATTACGGAGGAAGTAGAGGAGGTTTTGGTAACGAAGGCGAAAGGGGAGCTTATCAAGTTTCGTTTCCTGACGACGAGGCGGAAAATTTGCAAGAATATGCTGAGTTTCAATAATACGTAAAGTTGAAGAAGCTCAGGGAGCAGATGAGATTGTTACAGGCTACCACCCAGCTGATGTTACCAGGACCAAATCTAATGGACCAACAACAAGTAATCGCAAATCAGAGTTCAAATACCCTGTTGGTTCCACAAAAGGTAGTTAGTCCGTCGCAAGCCTCCGGGCAGACAGACCAACCGCCGACTAGTGGTGTCAATAGTGTACAGCAAGAACCAATGATGGAGATGAAGTTGTGTGGTTTACACAATTGTGCCATGGAGAAAGAAGAGAATGTGCCAGAAATGGAATGCAGTGCCGAGTATGGTAGAAAGGGAACTGCAGAGGAACTGGATATGTTAGCAAAATACCCTAGAACACAGCCATTTCACATTAAAGTAACTGTGTGTTCTACTACTGCAAAGGCACTGATTGACACGGGAGCTCAGTGTTCGGTGATGTCAGGTGACTTCTTGAAAAAATCACTTGGACTGGAGTATACAGCGTACCCTAAGATCCTAAAAGTCACTGTGGCTAATGGTAAAGTAGTTAGTGCACATGGTTACGTTCAATTTCAAATGCAATGTGATTATGGCCGTTTTTCAGTTAAAGCTATCATAATACCAGGGTCCGCAGAAGATTTGATATTGGGAACAGACTTCCTGGCGCATCCGGAAGTCAATATGGTAATAGATTTTGGAAAAGGTTCAATGACTATGATGGGTGTGAAGAAAAGTATTGATTTGTTAACATCTGATAAGAAAGCAATTCCAATAGTTGGGATGCATAATCCGATGATAGCAGAATCAATACAAGAAAATTCTATTGAAGAAGATCAATGTTTGACAATTGAGCAACTGGAAGATCTAGTTCGAGTAGTGGCTTGTAATAGAATTTACATTCCACATGGAACGGATCAGCTAGTGAAAGCTAAATTGTGGAATAAATCCTCGGTAAATAGAATAAATGGAATCATCGTAGAAGGAGATGATTCAGAAACGAGATTCAGAATAGATGATACTATATTTGATGGTTCAAAGGAGGACTTTGTATTGATGATCTCCAATAATACGGGTTCCGGTTGCCTGATAGAACCTAATCAAGTTCTTGGCTACTGTAACTCCGTATTTCGGGGAGAATCAAGTGTATCAATTTTGCAAGCAGGAAATAGTGGAGAAAGTAGCCTAGAGGGCATTTTCGATGCCAAGGAATCAAAATTCGATGGAGTTGTGTTTCTGGAAGCATTGTACAAAATGACCTCTAAAGCTACAGTGTCAGAGGAACAGAAAGAGATGGCGATACGGCAACTCGTGAAATACCAAGATGTATTTAGCCTACGTCATGATCCTCTGACAACTACTCCCCATCTTACTTGTAAAATTAATACAGGTGATGCTAGCCCTGTGGCGAAACATTACTACAGAGCTGCCATTGAACGCCGACCATATATCAGACAACATGTGCAAGAAATGCTAGACAAAGGAGTCATAGAGCCATCAAGATCACCCTGGGCGGCGCCATTATTCCTAGTAGGGAAGAAAGATGGGTCGCTCAGGCCGGTTGTTGATTTCAGAGGCTTGAACGAGGTTACGAAGGATGATCGATATCCAATACCAAGAATGGATGATTATCTGGACTGCTTCGGGAGAGCAAAATTTTATACGACTCTCGACCTTAAGTCTGGTTATTGGCAAGTGCCAATGGAAGAAGGCAGTAAAGAAAAGACTGCTTTCCTGTGTCAAGAAGGGTTGTTTCAGTTCAAAGTAATGCCCTTTGGACTGAAAAATGCACCAGCCGAGTTCCAGAGGATGATGGAAAGAATCCTTCATCCTCATGTGTGGAAGATATGTCTAGTTTACATAGACGATATCATAGTGTTCTCGAATACGTTCGAGGAACACATAGAAAATTTGAAATTGGTCCTAGATGCTCTGAGACGAGCCCAGCTTACACTTAAACTGGAAAAATGCGAATTCCTACCAAAGAAGGTACATTTTCTTCGTCATATTTTGGATTCTAATGGAATTTCGCCGGATCCGAAAAAAGTGCAAGCTATAAAGGAGTTTGAATTCCCAGACTCGGTCAAGCGTATGCAAAGGTTTCTCGGAATGCTCCAGTGGTGTAAAAAATTTATACCACATCTGGCAAAGCACGCAGAACCTTTGTATAAGCTGACGGCCAAGAAAAGGAATAAATGGCTCGTCACAGAGGATCATTACAAAGCATTTAATGCTTTGAAAGAAGCACTGGTATCGGTTCCATTTCTTAGGTACCCAGTAATGGATGGCTCAGCCCAATTCATTCTACAAACCGATGCCAGTGGAACAGCATTAGGGGCTGTTCTGTATCAAGAATCTGGAGACGACAAGTGGGTCATAGCATACAATAGCCGTGTGCTAAAAGAGGACGAGAAAAAGTGGTGCCCAACCGAAAGGGAGTGCCTCGCGATTATCTACGGCCTCAAAATCTATCGGCACTATTTATTGGGGCAGAAAGTATTGATTAAGACAGATCACAGACCACTGTTATCAATGAAAGTCAACACTACAACAAATGACAAATTGAAACGGTGGTATGCGATCATAAATCAATACAACCACAAGTTAGAATATGTGCCCGGTAGACAAAATGCTATGGCTGACTTTCTCTCTAGAAAGGATGAGCCAGAGGATGTGGTGAAATCACCACCGAAGTGGGAAAGTATGTTCAAGTTGGATGTTGTTTCCTCCGATGTCAAAGGAATAATAAAAGAACAACAAGAACAACAACAAATTTCCTTGGTGGCCATGAAGAACAACATCCCCGAAAAGAATAAATCCCACAAGGATAAAAAGGAAGGAGAGGATGCTCGAATTAGTCCTGGGGACGAAAGAGAGCATTCTAAACGAGTAGAAGTGGTAGTAACCCGAAGCAAAGCTCGTGTTTCGGAAAAGGTGCAGAAAGAAAATCAGGAAACTGATAAATCTGCGATACCTAAGAAACAAGACAATGTGCAGTGGTTACACCCTAGAAAGGAAGAGGAATTTGATAAACCAGGAACATCAGGAGAAAAAGAGATATCTATTGGCCTGATCCCAGATGACTTGATGAGCAAACTGCAAAAAGCAGACGAAAGCTTAAAGCCAATCTGGGATAGATTAGGTGCAAATAGCACCACGAAGTATCGCACTGGGTTCTACGAAGAAAATGGTGTATTGTATAGGGAAACTGAGGCAGAAAGCGAAGACCAATTGGTCGTACCCGCAAACCTCAGGGACTCTGTACTGCATCAGCATCATGGTGCTGTAATAATGACACACCAGGGTTTCAAAAGAACTCTGAGTGTCATGAAATTGAACTATTGGTGGCCTGGCATGGAAAAAGATGTCAGGGAATGGATAAAATACTGCGTTGTCTGTCAAATGGCAACTGCAGGAAAGCCATCCATTCCTCCGTTGATACCCATTGTACCACAAGGTCCATTCGACATTGTATCTGTGGATATAGTAGGAATTTCGCCTTTGGGAGAAAGAATGCCTTATGTTATAGTTTTTCAGGACTATTTCACAAAATGGGTTGAAGCTGAAATGATCCCAGATCAATCAGCAAATTCAGTTGTGAATGCGTTCTTAGAAGCTATAATATTTAGGCATGGAACACCAACGAAACTCCTAAGTGACAATGGATCTTGTTTTACTTCGGATTTAATGAAATCAGTTTGTGATTTATTAGAGTGTAAGAAGATCTTCACTACTGCTTACCACCCTCAGGGTAATGGTATGGTAGAGAGGTTCAACCAAACTCTAATAAAGCAACTGAGAAAAGTAGCTATCGGTGAACCCGATAGCTGGCCAAGATATCTCAAATCAGTGGTCTTTGCCTACAATGCTACCCCACACGCAGTGACGAAGGCCTCGCCATTTGCGTTGTTACGGGGCCATGAGGCAAAGTTCGGGATGAATTTGTCAAAAGCCCTTAAAATAGTAATGCCCATGAATTATGAGGCATACAAATTCATCCTAACAGACCACTTAACCAGGCTTTATGGTATTATTGCCGAAAATATCCAGAAAGCAGCGGAAGCTAGCAAAAGATATTTCGACAAGAAAATTAAAACCTCGGTTTTTAAAGAAAATGATGGGGTACTTCTTAAAGTTGATAAGCAAAAGAAACTAGGCTTAACTTGGGAAGGACCCTTCATTATAACTGATGTTTCCAGGTTAGAAGATAATGTCATAACAATTGCACATTATGATAATCTTTTGCTATGGCAAAAGGTTTCAGCAAGTAGGCTGAAAATTTTTCGCTACAAGACTACACCATGGCAGAACTACGTAAAAAATCGATCGAATCGTCTTACTGTACCTTCGCAATCAGCGGAGAGTAGTGCGACGCCCGGTGTAGTTTCGTAGCGGCAAAATCTGCCGATTTGCGTGTATTTATTTTGTATATTTAATAAATATTTATTCTAATTGTGTTTTGTAACGGTTAAAACCTGTTTTCATATTTTTTGATATGTAGGATTGTGTTTTAATGGAGCCGGGGAAAAGCTTTTAAAGCGAAAGACCCGTTTTCGTACATTTTTTCATTTTACAACTTCTTGGTTAACACTTCAAAATCATTCAAAACTTTCAAAAGTCGTGTCCCGCGTCTGCTCTTCATTTTTCAAATCTTTTTCGAAAAATTGTGAACGGAAGAACCCTCCCGTGAGGTAATTTGCAGCCGCAAGGGAATAGACTGTAAATGTTTTATACATCTGTCTACTTTTCACAGCTGCAAATCCGGTTTTAAAAATTTTAAAATTATTTCGGTGCAAAGAATCGGGCCCAGAAAATTTTTCGAATGGGTACGCCGAACGAGTGTACTCGGACGTACAACGCGACGGACGACGAAGTTCAGTTTGGGGAGCCGCACCCGCGGCAGAATAATCAATATTTTTTGGTTGACGGTAAGCAATAATTTTATATTTGTAAATAGTTAGGTAAGAAAATAAGCGGAGGTCACGCTCGTCAGGGGTGTTTTGCAAGACTATTTCTGTGCCCTTTCTCGGACGAGCTACCAACTGGGAGTTGAGAATTAAACACAAAAAATTAGGTAGAAGGGGGTGGCAAGGGCCGAACCTAGGTGATCCGAAAAAGACTTCGGTCGAATTAGGTGATCCGATTAGGGGAGGTTTTTTGTCATTCCCGCTCCCTCTGGTTTCCGCAAAGCGGCGAAGAAGGGGATTAGCAGGAGTTAGTCGTGGAGATCAAGGTTGTGATCGATTAAGCGCTGATCGAGTAGCAAGAGTGTGTTGGGTTAGAGTGAAAAAACACCTAATTTCACATATTTTTGCCTATCAATTTTGGTTTCTATAAAGGGACACCCAACGGCCAGAAAGGCTAAATATCAAGTTCCCGCTCCAAAATTTCAAAAGTTTCAAAAGTTAAAACGGTGTTCTGCACAAAGGTGCTAGAGTTTTCTCCAAAGGTTAAAGGAGTAATAGTGGGTAAAATTACCCAAAGAGTTTAAAAGGGTCACGAAAATGCACATAAAGAGTTAGTAGAGTATGTCTGTGTAAAAATTTAAGTCTCTCCTGGATTTTTAGACCACAATATCCGTAGGGCAATGCGGATAGCGGAGTTGGAAAGGTGGTTTTTTGCCACTTTTGAGTTCTGGCCGACCAACCCTATCGAGCCGATAATTGTTCCCATGGGAAGTGTGGAAAGGGTGGTAAAACACCTAGAAAGCAGCACTTTCCGAGGCATGAGCATTATCGGCTTCGATGTAGAGAAGGTGAACCGCGAGGACGCTAGAAAGCTGTTTAGGTGGGGGTTCGAGAACGAAAAAGGCAACCAGTTTGCCAGATTAGTTTCGTTCGCCCATCTAAATGGCAAAACGTTCGTAATCGACTTAACGTTGCTGCAAGAGCAAGAGTGGAACATCTTGTTACACTTTTTACGCTCAGCGACGTTGTTAGTCGGTTACGCTGTTTTAGAAGATATAGTTTCAATTGTCAATGTCCGTGGATGCGGAAAAAGCACCGATGGTCGTGACTTGTCTGACGCGATTAGATGTAGTATCAAAGATGGAAATCTAGGAAGATAGTATGATCTAAGCGTCACGGCAAAGCAGATCATGGGAAGCGAGATTACCAAATCCAGGAAAGCAGGTATCTGCCCTGAGACATTGAAGTTGAAAGGCCTCTTTGCCGAAATATATTTGGCTGACATCCGTCCTCACCAGACTGATTCCAGTCTTTTAGGTAATAGACAAAGTGTTGCCAAAGAAAGAGTTCCTGAAGAGATACTGCAGTACGCTGGTATGGATGCGTACTTTTCGTTGGCAATTTTTATGGGGCATTTCACTATGGGTATGTGATTGAGCTATGTGGGGGAGTTGCCAACTTTCCTCACGATATAGTCGATCCATCCCAGATTGAAATTCTTTCATATAAATTTTATCAGTTCTACTCATATATAGTTACGGACTATAAACTACGTAACTTTGTGGGTACACCTGATATTGTGGTTAGGCAGCCTGAGGCCACCTACCACATGATGCCCCAAGAAATGTACGCAAGATGGGCCACACAAGTGCAAGAAATAGGGCCTAATTTTCGTTGCCATTGGGACATCTGCAATCCTAGGAAAGGGAAAGAAAATTTGCCCTGGCGAGGCATCTATCCAGGTGCTTATCGTCAGGGTAAAAAATTAAAGCCCAATTCCTATGATGAAGCAAGTGATCCTGACGAGGACGAAATGATTAGGCCTGAACAGCGCTTGTCGGCCAAGGATAGGTTGCGCCTACAGTTAGTAGAGGAAATGGCGCAAGGGAAGCAGTATCATGAGCTCACGCAGCCAGCGTCTTTAGTTTGGTTCATCGACACAGCTAGGAAAGTTGTCAAACTACCCTAAGATCGTCAAAAGCAAGCACTACTAGATGCCCTAAAAAAGCATCTGGTTCATGTGCCTATTGACATTGATCCTGGGGTGGGCTATTTTGACAAAGATCACTGGAAGCCTCAGTTGGCGGAGTATGCTAAGGCATTTGAGGAAAAGCGGTTCTCGGAACTGCAAGCCGCTTGTGCCTTAGTCCCGCTGGCCTTTCACATGATCTGGCCCCATAGCAGAAAGGAACTGGACTTTGTAATGGCCGAAATGTTTAGTTACAGGTTCATTACATCGTTCAGCCCAGAGCTACAGGGCAAGATAAAAGAAATGGCTTGGCGGTCAGACGAAAGGTTGTCCCATTATCTTTTGTTGGCGAAAACTCTTCCAAACATAGAGTATGAGGTACCCCACAAAGGTGCTGGAATATATGTTTGGATGAATCGATTCGGATTTATGCCGATTCGATTAAGATTATGGAAGAATGCGGATGTGTGCGGGCCGATCCCTGGCAGCCCTGACACAATAACTACGGACAGTAAGAGCTATAGCTCAAATCCGTATTATTATGTTAGGTTCTACCATATCGAGCTAGCACAAAGAACGCCTTCATTAACATATGGGGTAACCTGGCAAACGAAAATCGACAAGGTTGGAGACGTCTATGGGTCAAAGGGGGAGAATAGGGAGTATACTATAGCCTTCCCTACAAAGATCTTTGACCTTAGACCTCTGGCCTCCGATTTACCGGGAATTCAGCACACATATAGTTATAAAATGGGTGAAGGTGTTGTCACCAAATTAGCTGGCAAGATTAGTCCCACCAAGACTGATAGTCTGAAAGGCGAGGACAAACAGCAGGCTGATGTAGGTGTTGTTGAATTTTCGATATTTTCAGGTCAGGAAGTCCAAACGTCGGAAAGCGAAATCTTCAACGATGCAGTGGGACTGCCGGCTGAAGATGAATCGCCAGACCAAGGACTTGAGGATGAGGACGTGACTGAGCTGTCGGAAGAAGAGCAGCAGCAAGAGCAATCGGTTCCGGCAACGGAACTGATGCAAGCTCAAACTGCTCAGATGCAGTCCGAACTCGAGAACCAGCGTCGATTAGAAGTTATTCTAAAGATGGAAGAGGAGGCGAAGGAAAGAATTCGGCTCCAACGCGAATTAATGGAGGAAGAATTTGCGAAGAATGCAGTGATTTACAACGAAAAACTTCGCCAAATGTCAATTCAGTTCGGACTCCAAAAGGACGATACCGCAGCGCCCGAAATGGAAATGAAGGTAGTCGTATTAGAGCCACCATCGCCGACAAAAGTAGATGACGATATGGCCTCTGATAAGCTCGTTATTGACGAAATGAAAGCGGAAACGCCCGACTCGGAGATGACGGAGAGCAAGGAGGTAATAGCGTTCTCAGCTGATGGGGGTGTTCCAGGATTGTATTCAGCCAAAGTCGTTCAGAGTATGAGAGAAAAGGGTTGGAACGACGAGAAAATATTATTTATGGCTGAAAGGAAGAAGAAAATGAGAGTGAAGGAGAAGGAAAGGAGGAAGAAGGGTATTAAGGGAGCAAAAGTAGAAGCGAAAGAGGAAGACAGTAAGACAGCGTCTTCATCCGTCATATCGACCTCAACTTCTACGATTACCTCCACTACTACCCCCACTTCTCAAATTACTTCTACTTCAACTGGAACACCGTCATTGGCTACATCTTCAGTGGTTACTGCAACTCAGGATAGCACATCCAAAACTAGTCAAACTTCAGGCGCAATAGGCCTTGCGATGGGGAAACCGATGCCGAAAGGCCAGGCAAAACCCAGCAAGGACCAAAAACCAGGAGTGGCAGCTAGTCAAGTGCAAGTGGCTGGTCCCAGTAAAATTAAGCAGGCACAAGCTGCTCAGGTAACTGAAACACCGGAAGTGACTGCGGAAAAATTCAAGGACAGTCTCTTGGACTTCTGGGATGTCTATCAACCAAAAGCCAGAGAAGCTGGCCCAATATCATTTTTCAGGAGTGCAGTGGCCAAGTATTTTGCTTTCGAGCAATTTGAGTCAGAAAGGGTTTTCTTCATGGTAAATGATGCCGTTAGGGAAATCTACCGGGACTATGAACAACAGTTCAGAGTCCAGGGAGCTTTTCTCTATGATCGGACCAATTTACCTGAAGAGCTCTGGGAAAGAGTCATGTATGACTTTCTCCCCAGGTGGCTCAAGTCGGAGAGAGCACCTGATGCGTTTTCCTCGGTCAGGTATTTAGTTATGATGCTATTCCTCGTGTTGGAATGCCCCCCGCTATCCCCGATGCATATTGGAAACATTTATGCCAGGGTGATGGTGGCGGCGAATAACCCACTGTTGAGGGTGTATAATAAACACGATACCCCCTTGGAATACAAAACGGCCTTTCGATCTGTGATGCTTAGTAGCAATCACCAGGTCGGAGTGATGGGAGCCAAAAGAAGCGCCAGTTCAGACTTGCAAAGCTCTGTTAAATTCAGTAAAGCTCAAGATGGAAAAACTGGTGCTACTTTGAAGGTTCCCGGACCTCAAGGCCAGGGTCAAGGCCAAGGAAGCCAGGAAATAGCTCCGAGTACGTAAGGAAAGGTGCAAAAGACTGGTAACCGAGGCCGAGGCCAGTTTCAGTTCCACAACCCCAACAGGGGTGGTCGTGGAGCAGTGCGTGGCAGAGGTGCCGCGCCTCAGGTGCAAGGTAGAGGAGGCCAGCAGGGCCAATGGGTATGGAGACCTTACAGAGGTCGTGGAAAAGCCCATAGAGGGGCGCAAGGAGGCGGCGGGCCGCAACAGTAAATTAGCCGCAAGGTTTTTGGCCAAAAAATATTGTTTTCGCATTTATTTTTCACAAAAACACAAAATACAAAAAAAATATAAAACCACAAAAATACAAAAAAAATATAAAATACAAAATACAAAAAAAAAAAAATTTTCTTATTTGTTGCGTGCTTTAAATTTTTACTCGTTTTTCGTACCTCGCATTGCCAAAACGGGCATGTAAAAAATTTATTTTTTCACTTAATCTCGGTTATTATCTCGCCTTATTTTTTCTTTTCTTTTGTTCAATTGATGCGTCCGAGAGATTTGATTTTTTTTTGTGTTGTGATACTTGTACTAATGTACATATTTTGTAGTTTATTTAGATATAATAGAAAATCTTTTTTGGCGAGGGCAACGTTGGAAAAAGGTGGAAACTTCATGGCGAAACACGCAACTGGAAAGAGATAGACAGACAAATGTTCTGTCCCTGGCGTCCAGCATAAAGCACGAAATGAAAGGTCTCGGGATGGACGGCAACCGAAGACCCTCGGCCCTGGTGCAGGTCAAATTGGATTCGGCGGTACGCCAACAAAGTCAAGCCGACGCGGAGTCGTCGATTCGTCGGCGTCCAGACCAAGAGGTAGCGCACCTGGACGGCCTTGTGGACATTCCAGTATGCCTGGTAAAAGACTTGACGTAAGAGGGTGGTCATTCGGAAAGCTTTCCGCAAGGGGGCATGAATGACCAAAAAGGTTCAGAAAACTGCTATGACTGTATTAGGGCCTGAAAAGGTTCCAAAATTGTCATTGCGGCATAATATGAATCTTTTTAACCTCCCGTTGGTCAGTTTCGAGGCTCGAGGGATGTCAGGGATGGACATAGTCTATCTCCAGGTTGTGAAGAAATAGCCAAAGTCGACGCGTTTTGCATCGACGCCAATTTGCATAGACACCGTGCATAAATATGCCGGTCGTCTATGTTTTTGGTCATTCATTGATTGTTTGTTTTTATTTTATAATAAAGAAGAAATCGGCGGCCCAGTAGGGCAATTATTATATTATTTGTTATATTATTTTTGTGGAGAATTTCCACCAGAAATACAACGACCCTCGGCCGGACAGCCTTTGGATTTCTCGCAGCGGAGGGAACGCAGGTTAGACCCCGGATTTCTGGAGAGCCACCCAGCGTGCAAGTCTACATTTACAACTCAGTTCTCGGCCTGACTTCTGATTTTGCCCCTGGTTTGAAGTTACTTGAGCTCAGGGTGTTATCTTATCTTCTGCAGTTCTTCGGGACGAAAGCAGGAGATCTTTGTTGATTTGGAGACTGAGCGAACTGTTGCAAACTTATTCTACCTAAGGTTTCGGCCTGATTAGGTGAATTAGCGAGTGACTGATTAGGTCCATTTTTGGTATCAAATCCTTTAATATATTTCTCAATCTAACCCCAAGTCTCATTTCAACAAATTTACTAAAGCTGGAAACATGAAAGCAGCTCCTCTCGAAATTGTTTGCCAATGGATTGTTAAAAGTTGGGACAGCTTGTCAACTGATTTAATAAAAAATTCGTTTCACTGCTGTGGTATAGGATTGTCTGTGAATGGTTCCGAAGATTCTGAAATTATGTGTTTTAAAGAAAATCATAAGTGTTCCGCTTGAAAGGAACTTTTAATCGAAAAAAATCGTCAATTGCAACGTGATATTCAATCTATTATGTTGAATGTTGAGGATCCAATGTTAGGAAAAGAAGAAGACGATGATTTTTTAGAGGAAAAGTACTTAAACGAGTTTGAAGTTGATTGGGATGATGAAATTATACCAGTTGAAATTCCCTGAATATATACCTAAGTACCTATTATCAGTGCTTTTATAAAAATTTGTTAATTATGAATAGTAATTGTTAGAAAAGTGAAAATTTTATTAAAATATATGTGGTGTTTAACTCAGAATTTAAATAAACGCCACCCTCGAATAAACGCTGCACCAAAAGTACAATTGAAAAAATAAATGCTGCGGCGTTTATTCAAATAAATATGGTATATGGCGCAACCTTCGCGCGATGAGGTTACCAGTGCCTGACAGCTGGTGGTCGCTTAATCCACTGCGGACGAATGCAAGGATTTTTTGTTCATAGATATTACATAGCAATGTTTTGATTTTAATAACAGCATATATCGGACATATCAATACAGTGAGTGTAGCAGGGCACCGATCAACTATAGTGTAAGCTCCTCAGTTTCAAAAAGCAATTTGCAAGAACACATCATTTGGAGTTCAAAGTTGGCCGAAGGTTAACAACATCAAGCATTACACCTGCAGAAGGTTTGTGATAAAAGCTAGTTCTCGTTTTTGTTTTGTCCTGAGCAGTTGTCTCTCCTGTTGTCTATCACAATGCTCATTCAGCATTGTAAAAGAGCAATTTGAGTAGTTAGTTTTTATATAATAAAATAGATAATCTTTTCGTTTTTCATAACTAAAGTAGTATTAAGGGTGGCCCAGTATAGGTGTCAAGCGCATAGCAAGTTTCGGCATCTGAAAACCTTGAATGATTAAGGGACGTTCCATGGATGACATAGCGCTCTAGACGAGCCCCTCAATCTCCTGCATTCGATCATCATTGTGTAATTTCCATTCGACACTGCCAGTGTCTTTCCTGCTTCTCTCTTTCCTGCATTCCGTATGCACATATACAATATGATCTACAGCCTTCCGCACACTCATTTCCTATGTTTTTACAAATACGTGATACAACAAATTGATTGGGTAGCAGATCTGCTACCTAGTCTACATCTGCTACTAGACAGCAAAAAATGTGAAAAAGGTTTTGCTATTATTTTCATGAGGGTTTTCTGAAGACAAAAGAATAAAAGAAAATGGAATGCAGTAGGCGTTCTGCGAGGTAGAAAATATTTTGTTTGCCACCTATATTGAACAGCAAGAATGGTTAAAAAATGTAATACTACAGATAGTCCACCTATAAATAAGTCACTAATGAGTGAAGCTATATAATAAATTCATAAAAATGACCATGCAACCACATTCTAATGAGTGAAAAATTTTTATTTACATAACAAAGTGACCACACAAGCACCTTGAGTGACAGAACAATCAGCCTAGACAAAAGTTTTTCATTCTTTATCTGTACCAATCGGGATGATGGAAATATCACTTTTGTTTTGTTTTTAATTTTTTTAGACTTTTTGACTTTTTAAGACTTCTTTAAAGACGTTTTAAAATTATTTTCAAAAATGTTATAATTTTGAGTTCAAAATTAAAAAAAAAACCATTGTTGAATACACCTGCAGAGTAGACCAAAGACCGATGATTTTCAGCAAATGTGGATCCATGGCACTTGTCCCATTTCTATCTAAAATTATTGGGATAACCCTGGGCTAAGAACAACAAATTGCTGCATTGTACTGGGGTTTATGACACAATTTCTTGCATTTACTTCTGGAAATACGGTGCAAATTGAAAATTTTGATGCGCATCAGTTGGAACCGCATATTTTCCAATTTTTTATGAATGCAATTTTTAATTTTCATGATACATGTGCCACCAAATTGGTAAAAAAATTAATGAGCCTAATAATTTGTAAATGCATTCTGTATGTTCTTCCATAATGAAATTGCAAAAAGTAAATGTAAAGTGTTACTTATATACCTCAGCAAAATGTAGCGATGTGCACTAGGTAGCCGTTGTGCACTAGGTAGTGGATCTGTCACTGACCCAACAAATTGATGACTGTACCATTTCTTTCGAAGGTTTAGGAAATGTCGAAATTTGCAAAAAATCGAAAATCTGTAAAACTACTAAAATTGTTGCATAAAATGGAAGAAAATCATTCATGTTCCTCTACCCCTATGGGCTACAAAGAGGGCTTCCACAAAAAACTTGTGAATCTGGAAGACTGTATCTTCAAAAATTTTTACTGTTTTAAGGATTTGCCTGCTGTGCAGCAAACCTTAAATGTGAATCTACCATTGTTGGATGAAACTGATAAGAATAACTGTGACCTTCCGCAAACATCGGCAGAAAAAAAATGACAAAAACGTTGAAATCTCTTTCACCAATGAGAATTTAGCCGAAAATGTTAAATTCAACTTTCTAAAATCAAAATCGAAGGAAACCAACACCCAAAAAATCTTCGATAATGAGGCATATATGTGATGCTACTAATGCCTTACACAAAATCATCACACTTGCAATGCAACAGCGACAGCTCCTCAAGCAGTATAAATTCCAGAAGGAAGAATTGAAGGAGACAAATGAAGAACGCATGAAAGAAATTAAAAATAACATCAAACATACAAGCTATCACACTCTAATTCAATCACTGAAATCATCGTGACCAAAATATGTTATCAGTGATCAAAAAAGTCAACTCAGCTTTTGAGGCATATTTGATGATGATGATGATCAGATCATCCCAACTCAATGGTTTGACAACAGTAACACCTTAAATGCTCACAGCTCTCAAATAAGTTTTCCATCCATTCCACCTTCTCAGGTAAATAGATCATTCCCGGATGATGAAGCGAGAATAAAAAAGAAGATCACTCCGCAAAAGTTAGATAACTCAACCTGAAATCAACCAGTTCTAAAATTCTTCATCGTGCTTGAAAACGAATGTGGCCTACATTCTTCTGAATATGTGAAACTTCATACTTTGCATCAATTGACATGTGATGGTGCTCTGAACACCATTTGAGATATCCAGTAGTATGACGAAGCAAAACATATTTTGATGTGTATGAATGCTTCAAATTGAGACCAAGATATGCTCCAATGCGAGCTACAGTATTTCACTCCTTTCTAAACCAAAGATCCATCCACATTCCTAAACAGTGTTAGCACATACATCCACCTGCTGTACTATGACCAAAATGCTCAATTTGGCCATAAAAAAGTTATCACAACTTTTTTTTGGAAAATGCCCGAAATCTACCGAGTATCAATCGACATGAGTAGCATAGAAATGATCAATGACTTGGCAACTGCCATCGCAAGAGTCCAAAAAGTGCAACCAGTGAATAAGCAAAGCATTGCTAAATAAGAACAGCCCATAAGGGTTAATAAACTAAAAAATTCGACCGAACAACCATGATTTAGAGATGATTTGAAAACCCAAAACAGAAATGGCTTGCCTCAAACAAATACCATTTGCTTTCAGGAAAATCAAAATTGTGTGATCTCAGCTTTGGAAGGAAATGTAAAATGGCTTCTAGAAAAACTAGAAATGCGCAAAAACTCACAAGATAATGACTATGAAAGTAATCCATCCCCAAATAATTGTTTTGACCAAATGAATAGTCCGAACTATCAAAATGAGAGATATGTTCCTTTGAGGGACTTATCTCAAAATCAAAATTTCCAATGAAATCAGTCGCCTGACTATCCCCTGAAGTACTGTACCTATCATGGTCAGGGTAACACAACAGCTCACAATGCAATCAGCTGAATCCACAAACTGGTCAGCAACTGCAATTTCATCCACAATCACAAAATTATAATGTGCGACCTCCTTTTCAACAAAATACCCTTAACTACATGCTAAATCAGAACCAAAATTTTGACCAATTAGCAATTCTACAATGAAAATCGAAACTAAAAGAGAGATGCAGCAAACATTTCTCTATGTAATTCCGAACTGCATCGAGAAAAGATAATTGAGAAGCATTATTACTATCCCATGAATAGCTCACAGTTTGCACAGACTCAGCAAACTTCTTTGTAATGGTCACAACAAAGTTTGATATCAGAAAATAAAATGGTGTCTCACTCACCTAAAACTTTTGTTCCCATGAAACTGATGACTAGTACAGCTAATATGCTTGAACCGACTGAAACATTGAAAGCTACAAACTTCTTCATCACTCTGGGAATCACTGATTTCACAATCAAAAAACCTACTGAACCATGGATCACGAGATCTAGTGTGTGTTGAATCAAAGAATGTTTGCAGAAATATATCAAACTTTTGAGCTTCTATGCTGCGATGGGAGCTTTTCACATCGACGCCAAAGTTGGAAAAATCAAAATTAAAGCGTTGATCAATACCAGTGCCCAGTCATTTCCTCATTTCTAGCTCAGCGCTCTTTGGTGATTGACTATGATTCATCAGAAACATCCACTCAGATAAAAGTTGCCAATGGTGCTATCGTTGATGCTCGAGTGCCCATAATCTTCAAAATAAATTTGTCTTTTGGAACAAATCTAGTACAATGTTGGACACTGCCTACTGCTGGAGAGTAATGCCTCTTAAGAACCAATTTCCTAGTGCATCCTAGCATACAAGCTGAAATCAACTTCCTCGAAAATTTCATATGAATTGGAGATGTTCAGCAAGAACTGAACTGTTTTGAAACTGATCATAAAAGTGTCCTATGATGAAGTATTCTCTGATACTTCCACGGGATAAAATCATACTCAAATCATGAAAATTGACAAATTACTACCAATTTTGAATATCTTGTCATGCTAGGTAGAACCGAATTGTCAAACTTGGGTTAACAGAGAAGTCTACCCTTTCACAAATGATAACTTCAAAAATGTTATAGTTCAGCCTGTGAACTTCGGTAAAGAAAATTGTGAATATCTGATCTAACTAGTACCAATTAACATCATCAAAGGAAAATGTCCCCTATTATTCATCAATAATAGTGCCAATGGAGTTCATCTGCAACCTAACCAGCTCATTGCTGAGGTTAAATTCAAGTTCGAAGAACTGAAAATACCTATCGCATCCCTAAGTGACCAAGATGATGATCATGAACCTGCCACATTGGTAAATGATCAGTCGACTAAATTGGAAGGAGAAAAACTTCAAATCCCTCTCAAAAAGATGACCGAAGAAGATAAAAAAATCACTCTCGAAGTCATGAAACAATATTGTGATGTTTTTAGTCTCCCTGGAGATCAACCTACTCTGACTCATGAGTTAACAGTCTCCATAGACACTGGCGATGCTAAATTAGTTTTGAAACACAACTATCCATGCACAGATCGAACAAAGGCTGATGGTCTGTCAGAAAATCCAAGAAATGCTCAAAAAAGGTCTCATAGAACCTTCACAATCTCGATGGGCTGGCCCGATATTTCTCGTAACAAAAAAAGATGGAAGTTGGTGACCCATTGTCAACTATTGAGGAATAAATGAAGTCACGCTAAGCAATAAATTTCTGATTTTGCAAATTAATGAATATCTAGAGGTTTTGGGGAATGCACGATTTTTCTCGACTCTAGATTTGAAAGCAGGGTGTTGGCAAATCCCTCTAGACATTGCTTCATGTGATAAAATGACTTTCCTTAGCCAAGAAGGCTTGTTCCAATTCAAAGTGCTACCTTCTGGTTTGAAAAATGCTCCTGCCGAATTCCAGACATTGATGGAATGGATCTAGCATCCTTACATCTGGAAAATCTGTCTTGTCTATATCGACAGCATAATAGTTTTTTTGTGAACATATAACGACCATCTAGAACATATCTAGTTCTTTAAAGCTCTCGGTGATGCAAATCTAACATTGCTACCCGATAAATGTGAATATTCCTACCAAAACAAGTAAAATTTCTCAGCCATCTACTGAGCGAAAAAGGCATCTCACCTGATCCTAAAAAGGTCTCCACGATTGTAAACTATGAAATGCCAAAAATCATAAGATTTTCAAAGTTTTGTCGGCCTAGTCCAGTGGTGTGGGCAATTCATACTGAATCTTGCCACATATTCCCAAATGTCATATCAACTCCTTCGAAAAGATACAAAATACAAACAAAAGGAACATCTCATGGTTTTTAATCAGATCAAAACAGCCCTAAGTTTCACACCTTTTTTGTGATATCCCATCTATGATGATGAAAAATCAAAATTCATCATTCAAACAGATGCTAGCACAACTGATATCAGTGAGGTCCTCTATCAGGAAAACAAAAACAATCAGTGGATAATCACCTACAATAGTAGAGTTCTCTCTGATGTTGAAATTCGTTACAGTACAACTGAATGTGAATGTCTCATTATCATAGAAGCTTTCCATTGGTATAGACAGTCTATGGTCAAAAGGAAATGGTCAGGACTGACCATAATCCTTTGCAATGGATAAAAGAAGAAAAACATCCAAATTCATGACAACTTCCCCATGAAACTTCGAGACTATGACTATCACATTGAATATGTAAAAGGAAAAGAAAATGCTTGCGCTGATTTCCTATCATGAAACGAAGCTTGTTCTGAACCAAAAATGATGTCTAATGAAGAAGCGGCGAAGGAAATATTCAGACCCATGTTTTGCAAACAAAAGAAAACTGTCGCCGCTGTCATGAGATTGATGACTCATAAAGAAGATGAAATCGGCAAACTTCCTTCTGAGAATAAATTGCCTATGATCAAAGAAGATTTCCAGCAACCCCAAAAACGTCTAGTAATGCTAGAAACACTCAAACAAATTCGAGAAGTGCAGAAAAATGATCCATATATTGCAAAGCTTCTGAAAACTCTAGAAGAGAAACAAATCTCTAAGATTTTCTCCACATTTCATACCAAAAACGAAATACTGTATCAAACATCCAAACAAGCTAATACAACTTCTGGGATAGTAGTTTGGACTACTCTAATTGATAGCATTTTGTATCAATTTCATGGGGCGAAAATCTCAAGTCATCAGGGTCATACTTGCACTACTGCAATGATCCAATAGCATTTCTGGTGGCTGAAAATGGAAGAATTGATCATAAAATGGATAAAAACGTGTTAAATTTGTCAACAAACAACTTCACAGTTACTGAAACCACCTCTAATTTTGTTGATTCAGCTGAAATATAAATTTGAAATTGTCGCGACTGATATCATAAATATTTCTCCTCTCGGTGGAAAAAGATTGTACGTCATAGTTTTCCAAGACTACTTCACCATCCAAATGTGTAAGTGCTCATTTGATCACAAATCAAAAAGCAGCCACCATTCCCAAATGTTTCGTAAATAACGTACTTTTGGTTCACAGAAGCCCGAAATACCTGCAATTAGATCAGGGCGCGGGTTCACTTGGAGAAAAGATATCACAAATCTACTGAGAGTCCCAAAAATCAACATTACTGTATATCATTCACAATGTAAGGGCATGGCTGAAAGATTCAATCAAACATTGATTTCACCACAAACATTGATTTCACCACAAACATTGATTTCACATGACCATGATCAGTATTTTTTTTGCCGGAGGCAAATGGGAATTTTTTTGGCATATGAAATTGAGGTAGTCATTTGTACGTGTACAAACAGCTTTTCGCCCATTTAGGGAAGAAAATTTTGGGGATAAGGTACAGAAAATATGCATTTTTTTCATAATCTCAAAATTTCCCAGCACTTCGTGCCGATTATAACTTTAATAACCATTATTACGTATTACCCAGCTCAGACATGGCTTTCAGAATGTCTACCTTCATTTATCATTTAATGTATAATAGTTTTCATCATCTCCAACGTATTTTCTCATGTTTTAAGTGGTAATCCTCAACATTTTATCTTTATATTCAATGAAGATTCGCAGTTTTTCATTGGAACATCTCTTGAGAAAGATCAGTACATCAAGTCTGTAAATTTTTTGAAGCAATTATTTCATTCTTAATGTAAAATCACTTCGGGAGGTTCATGGAAGTAGTTTTCGAAAATTTCCAATCTTCCACTCCTATCTCTTTGACCAAGTTCATGAGAGTTAATGAATCAACTACTGGTTTAAAAATTTTCCAAATGATAAAATTCTAAAAATTAGGACTTTTGAACACTAAATTTGAATCTAATTCTTGACGTAAATGTTTGGAGAATTGATTTTCCAGCATCGCCAAAGGTCAATATACAAAAAAATTTTTTCTGGCCCTTCACACCGTAAAGATTCACATCTTTTTTGGGCTTTCACTTGTCATCATGGAGGAATTAAGCATCAGTTTACCATCTAATGCAAATTCATTATGCTATTGGATAGTTTTCTAGACAAATTGTTCCACAATGCTTGTAAATTTTTCGAAAATTTCGATTTTTTGTTCAATCTTCATGAATTTTTATTTATTTATAAATTAAATTTGAAAATTACACTGATTTGGTTATTAGTCTTTGGCCATGACATAGAGGAACACAGGTTACTTGTTTATACCTTTTTTTGCTTTGTACAAATTGTACAAATGAAATATTGGCTGTTGTACTTTTTTTGCTTTGTACAAATTGTACAAATGAAATATTGGCTGTTGTACAAAATCATGTACAAAAAAAAAACCGTGACCATGATAATTGAGAAAGATATCTGCCTTTGGCGACTTTTGCGTATAACCCTGTACCTCAAACAGCTACTCACTTTTCTCAGTTTCGACTTTTGTGAGAGTATGAACCCAGAATTGCTATCGATTTTGATTGCGCAAAAAGCCTAATGCTTCAGCTAAACTACGACGCATAATATCAGCATATCTTCACTTGAGCACAACTAACATTGTACAGTGAAATTTCAGAAATTTTGAAAAATGCTGCAGAATTGAATAAACGATATTTTGACAGAAAAATGAAAGAACAGAAATATGATTTTAACAGTCTAGTACTGCTAATCAACAGCAAAAAATCCATGAAAATGAATAAAGATTTTAGCAGGCCCTTTGTAGTAGTTGAAAACTCCAAAATTGCAAAAAATGTCATAACAATGGACAATTTAGGTTGTCCCGTACAATCTCAGAAAGTCCCACTTTCGTGAATAAAACTGAACATGCCTTGGACAGCATTCAATATTTTGAATGGGCAAGGCAGTGGTCCCCTGCAACTGACTAGTCACCCACTACTGCATTGAGATCAAATTTTGTACCATTTGTAAAATATTTATTTTCTACTCAGATATCGATTCATTTTATCAATATTCTGTTTTCTGTTTCGTCTTCACTGTTTTGATCATTTTGAACTAACTTGTAATGGTCTTTCACAGACTAAAGGTAGCGGATGGCAATTTGCGAGCTGTTATAAAAACTTTGTTTCGAAACATGCTTTCACCTTATTGAGCTGCTAAAATATCCACAACATCCTAAACATTTCAAATTTTTCTATAACTAAACTGTATCACTGAGATCTCTTCTACATTCAAATTTCGAGTTGTAAACTTCCCTAGAAGCTTTATATACATTCCTATATGAAGCTTAAAGCTTGCATCCGCTGCAAACATTCTGATCTAATGCATCCATGTCTTCCATTTTAAAACACTGATGCCTCCGCAGCTATAGACTGTGGTCATTGAAATGAAGACTCCGGTCATTAAAATAATGGATTCAGTTTGAAATTCAATCTTGGCGATATGTTCCATAGAAATATTTCATTTAGTGATGTTCCAGTACCACTTTTCCAGCCGGTAATGGTACTGGTACCACAATACTGGTGCCCATACTGAGTACTGGTACTCTTATATAACATGTAATAAATAGTAAATAAACATGTACTTTTATTCTTAACATAGTACACTACACCTACACATAACATTCGTATTGAAAAACATATCTGTATATTTTACATTGACACTCAAAAAGCCATTATAGATTGAGTCCATATGGAAAACCTTTTGAAAAGTAATAAATTCAAATTATTCGGAAAGATTCAAAAGATGATTAGTTTAACAATTTTGCATATGTAAACAACGAAAAATACTGTACATCTTGGTTTTAAAAAATAACGTTTTTAAATTTCAAAAGTTGTGTTTTTATTTTTAAAATTAGCTTCCAATCCTTGTTTTTTTTTGTACTGGACCCATTTGTACTGGTACAAATGATCAAAAAATTTATCGATTTTTGCAGTTTTTTTGACAAATTTTATGGCATAGTCTTGAAATAAGGCTTAGGTTTAGGCATAGACTTATGGTTAGGAAGCAGTAAACTATATTTTTTCAATCAATTAAATTGATGACATTTTTCCAACCATCAACTTAATGACAGCTCTTGCTCCGCAATGCTCAGTTGTGCAGTGAGCGGTACCGATTCCTCAAGGCACATGATGCTGGTGGGAATTAGATAATTTTGATGCAATTTTCAGGGAATTTGATGTAGAAAAGGAATTGACAAGATTTAGATGCACTGTGCTTCAGTTTAGGCTTAGGCTGAAACTCAAGTTTAAGCGTACACAGTCAGGCTTAATCTTTGGTTCAGGCTGATGATTAGTTTCAATTTTAAGCTTAGGTTGCTTTAAGAGCACGAGGAGATGATTTTGGTGAAAATGCGAAAAAATACATATTTCCCTTACTACAAACTTGGCATAATCTAGCCCCTAGTTGGTTTCCAAACTTTCTTGTCATGCCTATTAATCATTTCAGGAGCTGCCAAAAAATATGTGTCCTCTTGAGTTTTTGAAATTAGCATCAAAAAAATATTCTGCCCATTTTTTCACTCGCTGGGTTTGAGTAACGATGAAGGCTCAGGAATAGCTGTAGCAATGATTCATTTTCTAGCCTCTCAGAATATAAAATTCATAATTCTTCTTCCATATACGAAAAAGTGCCACCATTGTTTCACGTAGAACGCCTACCCCAGGCATTGTGAAACGTCGAGATTGCCATTCTGAAAGCTCGAAAAGATCCATGCACCTTCGGTTTTGAAAAAATGTGCACTCGCCTATGCTCGTCAATATTTCCAAAAAATTCTATATTTTTCACTCAAATTCTAATATATTTTGGTCAAAATTTAGCTAATATTTTTTTGTTGCGAATCGCCCTATTGTTGAAAAATCATCAAAATTGTTATGCCTTTTTCAACTTTTGCTCAAATGTTCAGTAAATTTTTTTCGTGAGTATCTGATTGCTGCCAAAGTCATATGAAAAGGTCTGCCAAGGAAAGAAAGATCATCTTTGTCCAAACTATAGAGAAGAAACCATGCTAAATGGGTTAAACTACCCTACTACAGTGACTGTTACACGTCTGAAAGCCCTACCAAAAGTCATATGCCACTGAATCAATTGTAGATTCTGTGATTGATCAGGAAAGTGATGATAAAAGCACTTGCTCCCATAGAAAGAAAATTTGAATTGCTTAAGGCGATTTATCTCAAAGGGGGAGGAGTGTAGTAGGGCGCCGATCAGCTACAGTGTAAACTCATCAGTTTTAAAAAGTGATTCACAAGAATGCATCATTTGAGTTCAAAGTTGGCGGAGAGTTCACAACGTTGAGCATTACACTCCCAGAAGGTTTGTGATAAAAGTTAGTTCTCGTTTTTGTTTTTGTCCTGAGCAGCCATCTCTCCTGTTGTCTATCATGATGCTCATTGAACATTGTGAAAGAGCGATTTGAGTAGTAAGTTTTTATATACTAAATATATAATCCTTTCATCTTTCATAACTAAAGTAGTAGTAAGGGTGGTCTAGTACAGGTGTCAAGAGCATAGCGAGTTTCGGCATCCGAAAACCTTGAACCAATAAGGGACGTTCCATTTATAATTGACATAGCAGTCTAGATGAGCCCATCAATCTCCTGCATTTGATTATCATTGCATAATTTCCATTCGACACTCTGAGTATCCCATCTCTCCTGCATTCTGTACACACATACACAATATGATCTACAGCATTCCGCACGCTCATCTTCTACATTTCTACAAATATGTGATACAACATGAGAATTGCAGAAGGCACTCGGAGCTTCGAGAATAAAATTCTGAGAGGCACATCAGACACATATGGCAAGAATTTTTCAGGCTGGAGGGTCCTTGGACTTTTAATCGAGGGGGGCTGAGAGGTGGGTGAGCAAAAAAAAACAAGAGTTATACAAGCATGTTTTTCATACAAAATATGCATAAAAAACATGAAAAAAAGTATTGGGGAAATTTACGGGGGTGTTTGGCGATTTTTTCGGGTCAGGGGGTGTACGGGGTCTCGGGTAGGAGAGTTGGTTTGTAGCCATATGCGCCAATGTCAATTGCGCTTTCCCATTTGTGCCGATTTTCAAGTGTGCCATTTTTATATGCGCCCTATGCATTTGCACCATGTGTATAATGCGCCAACTGCAATTGCCCTTTTTGCAAATTTGCCTTGGTGTTTTCATTCATCATAGAAAGGGCAATGAATAAACTGGTAATCAAAAAGTGACAAAGATGACTATTGTCTCCAGAAATTGTTTATGAAGCATTTTTTGTACAGAATTTTTCCAATCCGAAATTTTTGCAGTATGTTTATTTTTCTCAGACTTATGTAGTTAATCTATATCAGAGTTCATCTACTGTAAATGATTCTATGATCTGATCATGATTCTATGATCACATAATCCTGTGACCAGCACCTTCATAATTCGAATTTGTTCAGAAGCAGCAAAAGTAAACATTTGCTCCAGATCTTACCACTTGAGTTCGAAAGTCAAAATAGCAAGACATATATGTATAGTTACAGTCTTCAATACGCCAAAGGATCAGCCAAATTATGAGCTATGCCAGTCATAAAATCAATAGCACTAATTTCACCCTGATCAAACTATAGCTTGATTGTAAAAAATTCTGAAGTTCCAAATGCAACATAATTTTTTCTGATAATTTACAACTCTGTGTCTATGTGACTAGCTGTGTGGTACTGTATGATTGTACGATAATTTACAATGCTGTTTTTGCCTAGTTTGGGTGGTCTTCAATAATGATTACATTTCTCATTTGATACTATCTTTTCAGTGTCCAATTAGAATTATGGAGCAAATGAACAATGCGCATTTGCAAATGGCGCATTTAACACACAGCGCATTTGCTAAAAGGGCATATGACTAATGGCGCATTTGGATCGGCGCAATTGGCAAAAGCGCAATTGGCTACACCCTGGAGAGTTTACCTCCTCCCATCTCTCCTTATGTACACGTATGAGGCACACATATGTGAAATCAAAATTGTTTTTATGGTTGGAGTTAGGTTCTTTTAGTGGCCCACCCATTAGAAGTTCTCCTAATGGCAGTTTGACTCCATAAGCGCAAAAAATTTCATTAGTGACAGTAGTTTGTTTCTTTTTTCAATTGTGATGAAGTTATTAGTGACTGTATTAAGCATTATTGAGAAATATGTTATTGTAAACTTATTTTTTGACAGAGTTCTTTAAAACGTACCCACTTATATTCATCATAGTAAATTCTGAAATAAAAATTTGGTCATTAACAATCCCCACTAATGACCAAAATTTCTCATTAGCCTGGCCCATGTTCTATTAGCACAGCACTATGAAAAGGAGGATAACATTGTTACCCAACTTTAGAGTCAGTTATTCCCTCAGGAAGTGGAAGTCCCATGAAAATTTTTTCACGTCGCAAGAGAAAAAGCACTCTTTGGGACGAAAGGGAAAATAAAAAAAAATTTGAGGATCATGTACTTTTGCTATTTGTGTTTGAAAAGTTCATACTTTTGCATATTTTGAATTTTGTCAGAAATTCAAACCTATGTGGTGCATTGGACAACTTATTAGCGAAACCCACAATTTTCAGGCATGAAGTGAGCTAGTGTGGATACTATTATGGTGAAGTATCGTAAATTCCATATTTACACGTCATAAGTTATGGGCGTGAATTATCAACCATCAAATTTTACGACCAATTTACAGCATGTTGTCGAAAAAACTATGCAATGCAGAAATTTTTTTCATTGATTAAAGTAATAAGCTCTTTTAGCTTTTTCATTATTGAACTTACTTTGATGGGATTACTGCATCGATCATCTCAAAATCAATGGAGTATATGCATAAGTTATCATTCTTTAGACTGTATTTTTCAACTTAATTAAAGAATGTTATCTGCAAAAACAAAACAGTAAGTTTTGTTTATCAAACATACTCATAGAAAGATAATTGATAATGATAAAAGGACACAAAATTCATATCTAATGCGTAAAAAATCATGTAAGGTTGGCACCGGCAAAAAAGGCGGCACCAGGACATCCCTAGTTTTTATACAATCTCACTTCACGTACTAAAAATGTCTGTTTCTATGTACACTTTGGCTTTCTACTTTCTTTGTTATTTATCTGCCTTGTTTTCTGTGTTTTTTGGCGGGGTTCTGACGGTATTTGTGTTTGTCTCTGATCTATTTTAGTTTTATAGCAGAGTGCCCCATAGGGAGGGGTATGAGGGGGTATTACCCCTACCTAAGGTCATAAAAATTGATCACTGGTTGCCTAATTTTGAGACAAAATGACGTCTTTAGTGGACATTTAGCTACACTACCCAATCAAATTTTCAACTTTACCCCCACTCTAAATATCTGACTTTGGGGACCTCTGTTTTATAGGTTTATGTTTAAATGTGCTCTTATAAATAACTGTAAAGCCCGGTTCATACTTCTGCTCGTTGCTCGGCGAGCATGCTTGGCGAGCATGCTCGATGCTGTGCTCGCCAAACATCTGCTCGCCCAGCATGCTCGGCGCGTAAATATTTGCTGGGCGAGCAGAACCCGGAGCACAAAAAATTTGCTCGTCGAGCATGCTTGGGGTAGTAGAAAAATGTTCTACTCCTCCGAGCATGCTCGTCAAGCAACATACGTTATAAGTATAGACAATGAAAAACTGCCTGTAGGAAAGGCAAAACTATGTAAAACTGTGACTCGGTTTGCATTGTTTATAGTTCAAAATAAGCTGCGTGCGTTTTGGTTCTGCGTGTAGATTTTTTTGTTGTGAAAATTTTTTTGTCATGTCTTTTCATACCTGTAAGACCTCCGACCAGTTGGGGGGGGGGGGTGAATCCGAAATTTTTTTTGGGGGGGGGTAGGAAAAAGTCGAAATTTTTCCCAAAAAAGGCCAAAAAACATACACTTTTTCGAAAATTTTTTTAATTTTTTCCAAACTGGGGGGAATGATTTTGGGTATAGGGTTGGCCGAGTTGGGGGGGGAATGACTTTGGGTATAGGGTTGGCCGAGTTGGGGGGGTCCCCCCTCCAACCCCCCCAAGTACAGGTATGTGTCTATTCAAAAAAAGTTATCAGAAGATGAAAAATTTAAACTTATTGAACTTGTTCGTGAAAAAGAATTTCTGTGGAACGTTCAATCACTCGATTACAAGGACGTCAGGAAAAAACGAATTTTGGAATGTAATCGTCGAAGTAAATCATCAAATCGTGGTCTCGACATGCGGTAAATTTGAAAAAATCGCTCTGCATCATTATTTGTCAAGTCCGAAAAAAGTGTGGCATGTTGACCAAACTGCGACCTCGCCCTGTTCATAGGACTGACCATCGTCTTCGATTTCTTTCGATCAAGCAATTATTGACGTGCAACAAATGGGTAAGAACGCGAATTTTCAAGGTTTTGGAAAAATACATTTCAAAACGCAAAACTCACAGACCGATCGATGAGCAGAAATGAAATTTGTCCCCGCAAAAATTGGCTCGCGAAGTATGAACCAACTCCGAGCATGCTCGCCGAGCATCCCCGAGCATGCTTACCGAACATGCTCGGAGCTGTGCTTGGAGATGCTCGGCGAGCATGCTCAGGGTAAATTTGCTCGCCAAGCAGAAGTATGAACCGGGCTTAACATTCCAATGATGGTTAATGAGGGCAAATGGCTGTCACAAAACATGAAACATATTCTAGAGATACTATAAACTTGTATTCATACTAACGGAGCCCCGAGGTCTGGGGTTGTGGGTTAGGCGACTTTTTTGGGGACGGGGGTCAGTAATTCCCAAAATTTTGGGGGGAGGGGTCTTTCAAGGAAACAAATTTGATTTTTTCCCGAAAAAACCCGAAAAATAGTTCAAAAAATAGTAATTTTTCCCTAAAAAGACCGAAAAAATGTATCCATGGCGCGAAGCGCCAAGAAAATTCACATTTTTTATCATTTTTCGTTCAAAAATACACATTTTTAATCAAAAAATTGACATTTTTCAGTATTTTTCCTACCAAAAGTATGGGGGTCCCAACGGCTACCATATGGCTAGCCATTGGATTGGAAAATCCTGGGGGGCGGTCGCCCAATGGCTAGCCATATGGTCGACGATTTCTGGGGGGGGGTTCCCATAGCACTTCCCCCCAATTACATGTATGCTTGTATTTAATTAAGTATTTTCTCAAAATTCAACTACACCAGGCTGCGGATATCCAATAGATCATTCTTCCAAAGTCGACCACACATACTCAAATTGAATGTTTGACAAAATGAAGTACCGAGCGAGTCATTTTTTATCATATTGGCATGCGCTGCATGGTACTTCCCTAATTTGGAGTACCGGTATAACATTTTTTCAGAGGTCATTTTATTAGTAAGTGATTTTTCCCAGAGGAATGACTTTGGCTTTCAGTTCTTTTCAATCATGAATCTTGGGCAGGTGTAATTCTCCGGGATTTATGTCCTTCGAAATTTGCATAAAAAGCTCAGACACTTACAATTTCAGCAGTTATTAGCGAGTCTTCAGGTCCAACAAAATATTTATTACGTTCCGATGGCGATATGTAAACTTCCACTATCCAGCAGTTTGCTTCAGATGATTGAATAGCACAATAGCCATCTTTGCCAATTCGATTTCTAAAATCGTTATCATCCGGATAAAATGATACTAGACGAGGTTCGTAACCGGCTTTTTCGCGCCAATTCAAGTAGTTGCGAACCTCAGGTTCTTTTTCAGTCGCAACATAATAGGCAACGCCAGAAACTCGGCCCTTAAGAGAATGAGCTGTCACATTTACATGAAAAAATTCAAAACAAGATTTACATTTACCTTATCATCTTCTATCAAGGTTACGGTTCTACCAGGCTGTAACATTTAAAGTAGCAAAAATTAGAAAGATGGTGGAATATTGATTGTCGGGATGTTTAGCCGAGGAAGTCATACTGCAAGCACAGTTTTTATGTTGCGAGTCCTTTCGATAAACGATCAAATTCTAACACAAACAGTTGGAATACTAGTATTGATATTTTTTGAAAAATTTGGCACTCAATTCACTATATTATTATTCCAATCTAATTCATTCAAATGATATCAAGTCACGTAAATTATATTAGCCAGATGGAGAAAGTTAACGCGTAAAGGTTCGAATTCGTCCCAACCTACGTCGAGTCCGGCCCCAAGTACAACAAACGCAAATTCTTATAATTGTTCACTTTGTTTCAAAACTGTCCGGGACGATGATAAATTGCAATTATTGTCACAAAAGGGTATACTCAAATTGCGCTGCCATCAAAGATCAACTTTATGATCATATGAGAGCAGTGTTTTTTGCACTGTGCAAAACTTTTTCTGTTCTTGCAAAACTTTTTTCAGTTTTTTTGCACCGTGCAAAAATATTTATCAAGACAAATTTCATCTTATAGCACTTATGCATATATGTATATATATATATACACAGGCCTGTAGACAGGGGGGGATGAGGGGGCATCGCCCCCTGAAATGTTTCAGGTGTTAAAAAAGGACCTTTGCTTTTTGTTTTATTCAAGAAAAAGTCAAGTCAGAAATACCGATTTTACAGTAAATTAAGTGAAAAAATGTGTGCTAACCACCCGAAAAAAATCCTCACTACAAGCCTGTATATATATGTATACAGGCCTCTAGGCAGGGGGGTTGAGGCCATATCCCCCGAAATGTTAGACGTGTTAAAAAAGGCAAAGGTTTTAGTTTTTTTCAAGTCAAGTCAGAAAAAAGAAAGTCAAGTCAGAAATGCCAATTTTACGGTTAGTTGAGTGAGAAAATGGGTGCCCTCCGAAAAAAATTCCTAGCTACAGGCCTGTAAAGTACAAACAAATTTTTGGTGTGCAAAATTTTTTAGTAAATTTTTTTGCACCGTGCAAAACAGCTCGTGCAAGAAAAACAATGTAAAAAAGATTTGGATCAACCCCGATTTTGTCTTATGTGTCTGCCAACTGTCAGCAATTTTCTACAACTCAAATCACAATTCGACGAAACGAAAAGTAAAGCAGAACATTTAGAATTTAATTTTAATACCAACATTGAAAAATTGCAACCTGCGATTTTTAATTTATCGAAAATAGATTCCGCCGAAAAATATTTTGGACGCGGATTTTATTGTCAGTTGATCGAAATAACGTCAAAGTGAAAACAAAGTTGCCGTGATTCTACTTTTCATTGCGATGGAGACCCACAAGCATTCTGCTTCGATGTCAATGCGATAGTCACTGTCCAGAAACTGTATAAAGTGGCGTCACATCTCGAATTGTTAGGGTGAAATGATCTCAATCACGGAAAAGAGTGATTGGATTGAATATACAAATGAATGTGATCCTGAAATCAAAGATCGAAACAAACAAATTCGTGTCCAACCTGACCTCACATTTGCCGAATGTGAACAAAGTCGACGATTGAGAAAAGAACTAAATGATAAGTTTGAAGCTGGTGTGTTGTGCAGGTCTTTCCTTAAGAGGCGTAAGAAAAGATTGGGTCTGAACTGACCTGTTAGAACTGATCCCTTGGCTAAGCCTCGGTGATAAGTGCAACAGTCTGGTTATCCCCAGACCTACAACAACAAAGATAAACTTTGTTCTAAATACGGGGGCCTTACCAAAGACCTCCGCAGTCTCCTAGATGAGACAAGGAATCCCCTCAGGGATAAACTTACTTGGGTATAACCCGAAAGGGGTTTCCCAAAACTTACTTGGTGTAAGCTGGCGCCTGGGCCTCTGGCCCTCCGCCTTCGTCGATACGAATATTCTAAATAAACAAACGAATATATTAAACAATAAGTCCGACGAATTATGCAAAAAGAATGTGGGTATACCACAGTGAATAACTCAGTAAGAAAACAAGTTGCTGGGAAAATTGTATTTAGGGACGCCAGCAATAAAGTCAAAATATAATAAAAACGATATAAAGTGAAGAATGATTTCACTATCACTTTTCGTCTTTCTTTGGCGCTCCATTCTATGCAAATGTCTGCGCCGCTGGTCGTCCCTTTCGTCGATTTGCATGTCGATTTCCCCACACGAATTGGCATCAACAGGGTGCCCGTCGAAACCGACCTACGGGAGGTAGAAAAAAAAAAAAACTTTTGGCCGGGTTACCCCGGCATTAAAAAGAATTAATCAAAAAAAAGAAAAAATCTACAATTCCGGCTGACTCCTGATAAACAGTTTGTCTCACTCAGACTCCCGTTTCACAGTCTGTCCTAATAGAACTCCTGTGCTGGTCGTTGGACACAACGAATACCAAGGGCTTCGCCGCAATGGCTGGCAAGTGACGTCCATTTTGACCTCGGCGTTGATGGAATAACCTCCTGCCCTAAGGAGTACGACGTAAACGTCGGTGCCGAATGTGGCCGGTTTCGGGCTCGGCCGCTCGGTCTGCATGCTGTGTCAATTCGTTGGCTGTGGGTCTAACCGCATGCAAATTGACTTCCCGCGTCTCTATTTTTTCTAAATTAAACTAAAATACGAGATTATATTACGATACAAAAAGACGACGCGGGAATGTACGGATATCACAAAATTTTAAAATGCGCTAAAAAATTTGAGCAAAAATGTGGCCAAAAGTTTTAAAATATTTTTTACGGTTGCGTTTTTTGCACCGGTTTAGTCAAAAAAAAAAAAGAAATTTTTGATGGCCAGCAGCACCGAAAATAATGTTTTTGGATTTTTTGTTTTTTGATTTTTTTTTTTTGGATTTTTTGTGATTTTATTAGTGTTTTTGGGTTTTATGTTTTATGAAATAAGTAAAAATATGTGTACGAAAAAGGAAATTTTTGGGCCAAAATTTTGCGGCTATTTACTGCTGCTGCCCGCCGCCTCCTCGAGGTCTACCTTGATAGTACCCCCTCTGACCTGGTTGGCCTCGGGTATGACCTCCATCTTGGCCTCGATTTTGGCCTTGTTGGCTTCCGCCGCGTCTACCTAGCGGCATAAAATTCGGATTATGGAATTGAGCATCCGGGTCTTGACCTTGGTGTTGCCAGGTTCCTCGGCCTCTGTAAGGTCGCTGAGGGCGCCCTCTGAAGCCTCCCCTGGGTTGACCTTGGTCATACCCCGGTCTAGCCCTGTACGGGGCCGGGTTTGAGAACATATCGTCTCTCCCCTGCTGCCTTTGACCACTGCTAGTGGAGCTGCTGCGTTGTGGTTTTTGTGTCCGGTAAGTTGAATTGAGAGATTTTGATGAAATTGATTTTGACGGAGAAAGCGGACTTTTGTAAGAAGTGCTAGCAGCTTCACTATATGACCTCTGGCTGGTCGTGGCCGATGATTGTTGTATCATCGGCGGTTGTTTCTTAGCCGGAGGGAGTCTAGGCACCTTGAACTTACTCGGGCTCTTGGCAGCCGTTCGCTGATATTTATCAGCTTGCGACCTGTCATCGCCTGGTGCCTTCCTCTTAACACCCATCTGGTTTAACCTTTGCGAGCCCATAAAAATATATTGATTAAAGGCTGCAATGTAGACATTGTCTACGCGGTTTCCCTGGGCCTCAACGACTAGTTGTCTGTTCGCAAACGAACACGCCTGGGCATACCACCTACCAATTGCCGTTGGCGTGATCGGAGCGAAGTCCAACTGAAGAAAGATCATTAGGGTCACGTACCTAATGGCCGTAAAGACGTCTGAGGCATCGTAGTCCTGAAGCCATCTGGGGATGAGAATTAAGATGATCCATTCCCAGATCTCCTCAGGGATGCGCTCTCCGTCAAACATAAATCGGCCCTGCATTTCGAATTGCTGGCGGTAATTTTCGTGAATTTGGGCCATGGCGTCATTGACCATTCTGTAAATTATTGGCCGTTCTTGCCGATCAAAGGCGAAATAATTGGCGACCTCTGGATTTTCAAATGAGATCGGCCCAATTAAACGCCTTTGTTCCCGTTGCCACTCCCAATAATCAATCACAGTTTCGGCTAATTGACCAGGAGTGAAAAACTGCTGTGGTTCCCTTTCGGGTCTACTAGCTACCACATTCAGTTTGACCTTCTTGATCAATTTCTCCTCCGATTCAAGATCGGGCTTCACCAATACGCTTCCCGCAGGTTTGCTACTTCCTGCGGTATAGCTGGAGGGCACGGATTTACTTTTGCCAGATGAAGTACTAACCTCTCCGCCGGTTTTCGATACCATTCGCGTCTGAGTGTACGAAGTTGTCGCAGTGGACCCTGTTGTCCTATCCGATTTTGTCTGGCCTATGGAGGTCTCCGTTCGCGTCTGACTTTTTGAAGTCTCCGTCCTCGTCTGACCCTTTGAAGTCTCCGATCTCGACTTTTGGCTCGTCGAGTATTGTGGGGTCGTTGTTTCTTCGGCCGTATCGTAGGCATCGTTTTCGGATCCAGTGGCGGCCGCTCCTTGTTGCTGCTGTCCTTGAGCTGCAAGTCTGCGTCGCTTGGCCTTACCTATTCTCTTTCTGCGCCTTACCTTTTCCTTGGCTAGGTGTCGGATAAATTTTTCCGACATACCTTCAGCTAACATCTGCTGAACTTTGTCTGGGGAATAAATTCCAGGAATACCTTCCTCGGCAATTCTTCCCCTCCTCATCAGCTCTGTCGCTGCAATGGCTGAATCTGAGCTATCATCGGCTAGTGCCTGCTCCTTCAGCTTCCTTTGGATTGCCCTCTGACGCAGGAATTCCTGCTGCGTCAGCCTTTTCTGTTCTTGAATTTTGGCCTGTAAGGCCTCTTGCTTCGCTTGTCGGTCATGATCCCTAGGATCTTTGGCCTTCACAGGTATCTCCTGGGATGCTTCCTGCATCTTCTCCAGTCTGACATCGATCCCTGACATTTTAGTGACTGCTTCGTCAATTTGAGTCTGGATTTTTTCCTCCTCAATAGCCTGTTTCTGAGTCTTGGCCTCCATTGCATCCTTATTTTCCGATGTGTGGCCCTCAGATTCGAGGATTTCACCTTCCTCTTCTTCTTCATCCTCCTCTGAACTGGACTCAGAGTCTGAATTTCGTATCTTCGGCAAGAGCTGTTTTACTTTAGCTGGTAACACAGCTGGTGCCGGAGGTACAGACTGCATGATGGTGACAACCTCTGGCTCAGGCTCGGCCGGTTGCTGCACTTGAGGTACTTGAGTCAGCTGTGCCACCGCTGGTTGTGTTGGTGGCGGCACCACGACTATTACTGCAGCTGCCTGCGTAGCAGCAGTGTCCAAAGCTGGTGTAGCTTTGACCACTGGCGCTGGCGCTTGCGGCTGCGTTTTAACCTGTCCCGTCCCTCCAGCTTGCGCCGTTTGGGAAGCAGAGGGACGATTTACCGGTACCTTAGATATTAACTCACCGGCTGGGGTATATGTTAGTGTATACCCGGGCATCTCCGAAGCAATTGTTCTCTCCCGGAAGCTTTTGCTAACAAACTCCGGTCTGAGCTCGAGCGGATTTCTCGGTGCGTACGTAATTGGGTAATCGGTCGGTGATGCGTCTTCCGTCATCGGATACCGCAGTCCCGGCGTCAAAGTCTCGAAGCCTACGTAGTAAAAAGTTACATAAAAATAAGGATTTACCTTGTAGGCTCCGTCCTTCAATAACGATTTGTCGTCGCCAATTTGTAGGATTTCCTCGGCTTCTCGAAATCGTAGCGGGACAAATCCGAACCGATTCTGCCATGCGTATACCCCTTTTTTAGATGGAAAGCGGGGTTCCGACGGCGGTAGCGTCGCTGCTAACTCTAAATAGTAAGCCAGGCGGTCGCCTGACTTCCAGGACATTTTCTTTATCATTTCCTGGCCTTCTTTAGTATAACTATTTAGAAAGTTATAGTTTAGCAGAGCGCTAGTTTCATAATTGCACTCCGCTCTGGAATGAGGCCATGCCAAATGATAGGCCAACGGCATAAATTTGCAGATGACCTCTAACTCTGGAAAGTTTCGCTCATCTAGCATACCTGAAATTTTTGCCAAGTATGGCGTATAAAAATTGGTCTTGTAGGCCTGTCTATGACCCTCGATACCCACTAGGTAGTGGTTGTTTGCTGAAAACACCTCTTCAGGTATTTGATCGGGCTTCCCGGCCTGTTGCCAGTATAGCTTGGCGTTTTCGTATAAAGTCAAAGAAATTTTCCCGTCTAAATCCCAGTAGGTTCCACCTGACTTGAGATTTTCCAGGATATCTTTTGAAATATTAACCCAGTCTGGTATCTGGACGTCCTGGATTTTGTCGGGATCACTATTTGTAGTGTATCCATCGTCCTTCATTGGTTTGTTATCTCTTGGAAGCAGTGGATAGAAGCCACTTGGCAGCTGAACTCCCTGAGGACGAACTGGATTACACTCTGTGGGCGCGGTATAATAACCTGTGTTATTTCCCTGCATCTGTACAGCCCAACGGTTATACATCTCACACTTCATCATGTGATAGACCATATTCGGCTGTACCTGATCGGTTTCCATAACTGGGGTACCTAGCCCCATTTCTCGATTCACGTTGCCCGGAATCATTAGATATTGTTGATAAAAGTGCAGGGCAACTGTGTTGATCTGTTTGAGATCCACCTTGTCATGGTCAAAAATCTGCATTTGCATAAGCAGTTGATCGGCCATGCCATAGTGAATGGCGGCAAACATGACCAATAAGGAGTAGTATGCGTCTAGAGCGGCGTACCTAAGCTCTTCCGGCAATATACCCCTTTTGGCAAACCGATCACGGTTCGCCTTCAATGAAAAGTCATACTGGTAGGGGCCCACGTCTATCAAGTAAAATTCCCTGAACAGTCCCTTTAACCGAAAGGTTTCGGGACAGATACCTGTCTGAAAGCATTTCTTCTCCAGGTTTACTCCTACCATGGTGAGGGCCAAACGGTATAAATCAAAGTATCGACCCTTGGTCTTTCTCAGAAATTCCCGTAAGGGGACAGTTTTGTCCCTCTCCTTATTGTCTCGCCCTGCGCCACATACGTTATAGATACTTACCAGGTCCTCCAATACGGAATATCGGGCGAAGAGCATGTCGGAGTTCAAGAAGTCGTGGAGGCTGGTCCACTCTTTGAGCATCATCGACGTTGTATCAATAACGTAGGTTTGACCATTCGTTAGCGCGAAGCTGACTTATCGGGCAAACTGCTTTCCCATTGGATTGTCGACCTCCCTTGTTTTGAACAAGGCGGCGACCTTATCCTGGTTGACTTTTTCAACATCGAAGCCACAAACTGGTTGTCCTCTGAAGATTGATACTTCTCGGATAAAATGGAGTACCTGGCTGACTTTCCCGATGTCTACCATTCGAGGTTCCTTGGGATTAGCCGGCCAGTACCCAAATGTGGCTTTAAACCACTGATCCAGTTCGTGGATTCGTACGGCCCCTTTGACGCTATAATCTAAACATAAGGTACTATTAATTTTAGTGTTTATTCCCCTTTTTTCAGCGCATTTCTAGGGTCTATGCTACACCAGCACCACAACACCAAGCGGGTTAAGTTTCGCAGAAAATTAAATTTAGTGCAGGTTGTTAGGTGAGCCACTGATATACAAACATTGAGCTGGTAGGCAACTAACACCTTACCAAATCTTACCCTTGCTACCTCTATATGTTGGGGAGGGTAGACCTGATCCGATTGTCCACCACTTGATCGGACACCAATCTCTGACCAGCTGCTTGAGCGACCAACTACGCTCCATTTATGGCGCTGTATTTACAATTTTTATAGCGCTCGAAATTGATAATTTTTAATGAATTTGATATCGAAAAAGTGATATGATTTGATTTGATTTGAAAATAAATAATTTTTTGATAAATTTTTGAATGATAAAACTTTAAACGGGCTGAACCCAAGGTTCTAGGTTTCCCTTGAATCGTATAGCTCTCGGTGGTATCAGGTATATTTCCAAATTTGGAAATTCCCTGCTTGGCTTCGAGCTTCCGCTTCTCAGTACTCCCATTTTTCGTTCCCTCTAAGTTCTAACCTCGTCTGCCCTTTGGGGCGCTGAGCTGGTCTTCCAGTGACTTCTGGGCATTACCTGCGGTTTCCAAGAATATTTGATAAAAATAAGTTCGAAACTTACCATCGATGAAGAAAAAACGGTTGTCTTGGCGGTGCTGGGCCCTGCCATATTCGACGTGGCGCTCTGTGTGCGACCACTCGCGCGTCGGAGCTTGTTGGCGGTTCCGCGCGCCCTTTCCCATTTCTTTACGCTTCGAAATTTTTTCTTTCGAATGATAAATTTATAAAATTTAAAATTTTATTGAACGCTGAAAAAGTTTAATCTAGCAATTTTGCTAATTTCCTTTTTATCGCAATTCGGGGAATATTTTACTTCTTTCTTCCGATGGAAGTTTAGAATTCAGATAAGCGGGGCAGCTATAGTTTGATTTTAGAAAAAATGAAAAAATTTGAAAATTAATTTTTTGGAAAAAATGTCGGAAATATTTTGGGTTGTCACTTTGGTCTAAAATTCCGAAGAATTTTTCCCAAAGTCTGATATAAATATGAAAAATTTACACATTAAATACGAATAATACATAAACGCGATAATTATTACAAATTAATACATTTTTAATTAAAATTAGTACATACAGCGCGAGATATGTACATAAAATAATAAAAATCAGCGCGAGATCGCGCATAGATTCGCCTTGAGCGAATTTCCAAATGATTTCATTTGGTTTGGCGCTCCAGTCGTAACTGTTTGTGCCATATTGGAAAGTGACGTATTTTCATCACGTGGCGCGTCCTGATTGGCTCGCGCTATTCGCGGCAAGACCCTAGTGGTCTCGTAACGAAAATGTTTCAACCTGCTGATTGAAACAGTTTGGCGATTTAGCGGGTTGTTCCAATGTACAATGGTGACAACGTTCTCCGCTTCTCGCGAAATGTCCGTAACTATGAACGGACCGGACCATGGAAGTCCTAATTTTTTCTGCTTGTCTACTTTGAGCAGAACCCAGTCCTTTTCTTTAAATCCATTTTGCTTGGACTTTTTATCGAAGTATTTCTTCGATTTTTCGGCAGCACTCTGGATATTTTTAGCAATATCCTCGTAAAGGTTGACTAAGTGATTGGTCAACACGAATTTGTATGCCTCTGCATTGCTGTCCGGCATTACAATATCGTATGCTTTCGATAAGTTTAACCCGAAGGTTGCCTCGTGACCTCTAAGCAATGAAAATGGGGATTGCCCCGTGGCTGCATGTGGTGTGGCATTGTAAGCAAACACCACGGCTCTCAAGTATCTTGGCCAATTATCTTTTTCCTCAATGGCCACCTTTCTGAGCTGTTTAATGAGTGTCTGATTGAATCTTTCTACCATGCCATTACCCTGTGGATGGTAGGCTGTTGTAAAAATTTTCTGACACTCCAATAACTTGCAGATCTCTTTCATCAGATCTGAGGTAAAACAACCTCCTCTATCGCTGAGTAATCTCCGTGGAGTCCCGTGTCTAAATACAATAGCTTGTAGAAAAGTATCTACAACGGTGCTAGCTGACTGATCTGGGATCAGTTCAGCTTCAACCCACTTTGTAAAATAGTCTTGAAAGACTATGACATACGGTCTCTTCTCACTGAGTGGAGAAATACCCACGATATCCACTGATACTATGTCAAAAGGACCTTGTGGAATAATTGGTATCAGTGGCGGAATTTCCGTGTTTCCCTGATTAGCCATTTGACAAACTGGACAAAACTTGATCCAGTGCCTGACATCCTTTTTAATTCCAGGCCACCAGAACCATTTTTTAATCATAGCAAGGGTCCTTTTGAACCCCTGATGAGTCATCATTACGGCACCGTGGTACTGGTGCAAAGTATTGTCCTTAAGGCAGGATGGGACAACCACTTGATCGTCCGACCCCTGTCGGGCTTCCCGGTATAACACCTCATTTTGGATATAAAATCCACTGTGATACTTGGTTGTCCCATTCGGACCCAATCTATCAAAGTATGGTCGTAGTACCTCATCTTTTCTCTGCAAGAGGGCCATGAGATCATCTCTAATTAGCCCTTTTGGTAATTCGTCTTCTTTAGGGTCTGCCAAAGTAAACTCCTGTTCCTTTTCTGGGTATAACCAGGTTACTCTTTTTTCCTTACCTTTGTCCTGGTTTCCCCTACTTACCTTTTCGTTGACCTGATTGCCATCAGGCTGGATCTGAGCCTGATTACTCTTCTCCGCTTCTTTCGCCATGCTCCTTGTAGTTACGGCATTTATCAAGTCTGCAGGCGAGTTTGATTCTGGATCACCTTCAGAATCTTCTGGATAAATCTGGGTGAATCTCGGACTCATATCAGTCCTCTGATTCTTCTTACCTTTTGGCTCCGGATGCAACGGAGTACCGTCTTCAGGATTCCGATCTGTCAGAATTCTGAATCTCTTCACCAAATTGAGATGTTTTTTCTCAATAAGCTGTGCCTCAAGATCTTTCAGATTTTCGGACTCTCGTCTATCCTCTGAGAACATATGTTCCCATTTTGGCGGTATTTTTTCCGCTTGATCGTCTGGTTCATCCATCCTGGACAAAAAGTCTGCCATGGCATTTTGTTTTCCAGGCACATACTCTAGCTTATGGTTGAACTGCGAGATGAACGAGTACCATCTCTTCAACTTACCATTGGTCATTGCATTGACCTTCATAGACAACAAAGGTTTGTGATCAGTTCTTATGATCACTCTATGACCTACTAGGTAGTGCTTGTATAACTTTAAGCCATACACTATTGCCAAGCACTCCCTTTCCGTGGCTGACCACTTTTTCTCATCCGCCTTTAAAATTCTGCTATTGTAAGCAATTACCCAGCGGTCTGACTTGGTCTCCTGGTAAAGGACTGCTCCTAGTGCCGTTCCGCTGGCATCTGTCTGAAGGACAAAGTCCGCAGACCCATCCAAAACCGGATACCTAAGGAATGGCACTGACAATAGTGCTTTTTTCAGGCTCCTAAAAGCCTGGTGGTGAACCTCCGTGACTTCCCAAACACAGTTCTTCCCAGTTAATTTATACAACGGTTCAGCGTGTTTAGCTAACCCCGGTATGAACTTCTTACACCACTGCAATATACCTAAAAACCTTTGCAGTTTACGTTTAGACTCTGGGAATGGGAAATCATTTATAGCTTTGACCTTTTTCGGATCTGGGGAAACTCCATCCGAATTTAAGATATGTCCTAAAAAATGAACTCTCTCAGGCAGGAATTCACACTTCTCCGGCTTCAAGGTCAAATGAGCCTTTCTTAGAGCTTGCAGGACTAGCTCTAGATTAATTAGGTGTTCTTCAAATGTATTTGAGAACACAATAATATCGTCTATGTAAACTAGACAGATTTTCCAAACATATGGATGCAAAACTCTTTCCATCATATGCTGGAATTCGGCTGGCGCATTTTTTAGGCCAAAGGGCATGACTTTAAATTGATAAAGCCCTTCTTGGCATATGAAAGCAGTTTTTTCTTTGCTTTCTTCATCCATTGGCACTTGCCAATATCCTGATTTGAGATCTAGGGTAGTATAAAATTTGGCTTTACCTAAACAGTCTAGATAGTCATCCATTCTAGGAATGGGATACTTATCGTCCTTGGTAACGTCATTTATACCCCTAAAGTCCACTACTGGTCGCTTGGTACTATCCTTTTTACCTACTAGAAATAACGGAGCTGCCCACGGCGACTTTGATGGCTCTATTACACCCTTTTTGAGCATATCTTGCACATGCTCATGAACATGTGGCCGTAAATTTATGGCAGTCCTGTGGTACCTTTTGGCCACAGGGGCTGCATCGCCTGTATTGATTTTACAGGTCAAGTAGGGTGTAGTAGTTGGCGGATCATTGGGCAAGCTGAACACGTCTCTGTATTTTGCGAGACATCGTAGAGCTTGTTCCAATTGCTCTGATGGTATGTTGGATTTAGCCAGCATATTGTACAAGGCCTCCTTGAACTCTTTCTCATCCACTTGAGTCGAATCAGGTCAAGCCTGGACTGCACAAGTTTGCAGCTTCTCCAAATCCTCAACTATCTTCCCCTTAAGTTGATCTTGGTTATCAGTATCACACAACACTGAATTAGTATGGCCAATTATTTGATTTCTTTTTAAATGGCATCCTGATCCTGTGTTGTTGGATACCATAACAACAAAATCATCTTTTGTACCATCTACTATGGTACTATCAATGTGGAACCTTTCTTCGTTCTCTTCAGACTCTATTATGATTCCATTAAGGCGATTTTCGCCTACCTTATCCCAAAGCTTTGCTCTCAGAAGTATATCAGTACCACTTGGTAAGTAGATGGGATTCACACTCACCACTGGCAGCGAAACCTTTAGCAGGCAAATCTTTGGCTGGTATTGGTCGGCGGCGCTCATCGTGGATTCCGCGGCGCTCGTGGTCATGACCTCTCCACAATTTGATTGGGGCTGGTCCGGCGTCACGTATATCTGTTGCTGACGGTTGTTGAGCGTCATCGTCCTGTTTCTGAAATCTATTATGGCTCCTACCTGAGGATGAGCCAAAAAGTCTGTTCCTACAATGACATTTTCACTTGCTTCAGGAATTACAATTGCTTTTACGGGGAACTGTCCACACAATGTATCCATTCTAAATTGGATATACCCATGGGCTTGGACTGTCTTACCGTTGGCTACAGTAACATTTAATATCCTCGGATATTCAGTGTAGTCTGGGCCCAAAGTTTCTTTCAGAAACTTAGCCGACATGACAGTACACTGAGCTCCTGTGTCAATTAAAGCCAGTGTCTTACGACCTCCTATAACAACCTCAATATGGAATGGGGCTGTTCTGGGGTACGTATCCAGCAAATGTTGTTCCTGAGGACTCGCTGGTGTGCCTCTCCTTATTACTTGTACTGATGGTACTACAGGTTGTGGTGCAATTGCATTCATTTGCACAATGCTACCTAATACAACATTTGGACAATTCACTCTCTGATTTACTTCACCTAGAGGACTCATTTGAGATTGCCTTGCAACCATCACACTCGAATAATCCTTTTGGGGTGGCTGATTTGTGAATTGACCCTGTTGAAGAGTCTGAGTCGGTCCCATAATAGCCTGAGGCGGCTGAGGTTGCTGTAATGCAGCTTGTTGTTGATATTGCTGCATCTGTTGGAACTGCTTCTGCAGCTCCTTCTGTTTCTTAAACTCCAGAAATTCATTATAATCTGAATTCTGTTGATAACTCTCGTGGCTATCCTGATAACCTGAATAGCCTACATTATACGCACCTCTACCTCTGCTATTATAGTTGGCATTTGGGTAACCCCCTCTACCTCTATAGTTACCTCTAGCAAAAGTGTTGAAGCCTCCCCTGTTGAAGGTAGGGAAGCTGGCTCTACCTCTGCTCCTGCGCTCGGACAATACTCTCAATGTCCTGCAGTCTGCAGTATTATGTGTTATGTTCTTATGGAACTCACACCATGGCTTTGTCGGATCTCGGGAAACTTGACCTCCCTGACTGGTACTAGGTATGGCCACATCAGACCGATTTTCCGCTTGCCTATTATCAACCTTTTGCTGTAGCTGGTCGAACCTTTCGACCAGTTGTACCATCTCTTTAGAGATTTTCAATAGAAGAGATTCTTTCTTACCTTTTTCGGTCTGAGCCCTAGGGGCTTCCCGAAATGGAATCTCCTCTATCTCAGGAGAATCACTCCTTGACCTTTGGGTTTGGGCCTGTACCTGATTACCTACAGTTTGATATGGTTGCCGAAACCTTTGCCTCTGGCCTTGTTGATATCCTTCTGACTGGTTCCTAGCAACTACCGCAATTTCAGGATCATGCCCACTAGGTATACCTACTTCATTAATTACAATAGGATCCTGTTGTGTACCCTTGGGTCCATATCTCTGAAAGGCATTTCTATATCTACGTTCAATGTCATGAACTTCAACTGCTAAGTCATACCAAGTTCTAAAGGTATGTTTTGAATTCTTAAGTTCAGACTGGAACGTGGGGTCACTCTTATATATGAAGGTGTCAATGATCAGTCTCTGTTTAGACTGATAGTCCAAATCACCTTTAACTAGTTCCACTAATATACTGACCCTTTTTAAAAACTCTACGGCCTGTTCATTGGGTCTTTGTTGGATCTCAAACAACTCCCTGGTTAACATTTCCAGGTTACATTCAGGTGCAAAGACATTAATGATGGCTCTCCTGGCCTCCCTATAGGTCATGTTGTCTCCTGCAACAGCCTTCGGTCTACCTTTAGAAAGCCTCAGCAGTGCTTCATACTTAGCTGATTCGGGTGTATCCCTACGGAATTCCCCTTCAAGTGCTGTTAGGAAGCTAAGCACCTGCTGATTTACTATACCCTCATCTAAAAGTTTGGGTAACACACCTTTAACGATACTCCTGACTACAATCTCTTGTGCCAAATTATTTGATGGCACTTCCCTCTGATCATAAGCTGCAGTTAATACTGGATCAAGATCAGAGTTCAGGGATTGCAGCATAACTCTATTTGGATCTCGTTGAGGTGGTACACCTCCTTGATATGATGGCATATTGTCTTTGTCAAACCTGTAATCCCTATATGGGAAACATGCCAATTGGTCTGGTCTAAGGGTATTTGGATCAACTATATTTCCTCTACCATCATAGACCACTCTAGTTAAAGTTGGATGCTGCGAAGCTATCTGATTTTGATTCCTGAAGTCTGCCGATTGCTCAGCTCCTTCGAATCGAAGATCTCTAGCTGGACCTCTCCAACTTTTGGGCTCAAAGTTAAGCCTTTGCCCTTCATCAACATCAGGCCTATTACTAGGTCCTGCGCCTGCACTTATTTCAGCAGCGAGACGGTTGTCTCTTTCTGCACCCCTATTACATGGTCTAACCTGTCTGTCCGGCTCCTGTCGGCACCTGTCGGCTTCCCTTTTATTGTCCTCTGTGGCGGCATTCGCGATGATGTCGAATAAAGCTTCGACGGTCCCTTTCAATTCGCGTAGCTGCGTCGCCAACTCTTGATTGGACATCTCGGGAGCTCTTTCCTGCGGCTGGAATCACTCTTGATCTCGTTGGATCCCCTCTAATCGTGGATCAATTTCGGGGTCCCTTTCTTCCAAATTTGGTCGAATTTCGGGTGTAATAACGTCCCTTTTTGGTCCTGCTAATTCGACCTTTGGCGGCGGTGACCTTTTCAAATTTCTCTGCGGCGGTCCATCGGCGTCTGGGTTCGGATTCGCCGGGCCTGCCTCCTGCGGATCAATGGCAATCACTGGTGGTCGGTCAATTGGTACGCCTGCATCTTGCGGCGTAAAATGCATTGCATTTTGTTGCAATGGTTGAACCCTCGCGGGAGTTTGATCTGGGATCACTGGGTCCAGAGCAGCCTGCCGTTGCTGATCTCCGTCTCCCAAATTGACTAGATTCCCAGCACTCGCCACTCTCGGTGGTGATCTACGTAAAGTATTACCTCTCGGTATCCTTTCGTTAGGCATTTTAAATCCTGCTAACTTTCTGTAGAAACCTGGAGGATTTTCTTTTCTCCTAGTCTGACTACGAAGTTCCGCGGTAAGGAGTTAAAAGCCACCACTTGTTGTGCAGGTCTTTCCTTAAGAGGCGTAAGAAAAGATTGGGTCTGAACTGACCTGTTAGAACTGATCCCTTGGCTAAGCCTCGGTGATAAGTGCAACAGTCCAGTTATCCCCAGACCTACAACAACAAAGATAAACTTTGTTCTAAATACGGGGGCCTTACCAAAGACCTCCGCAGTCTCCTAGATGAGACAAGGAATCCCCTCAGGGATAAACTTACTTGGGTATAACCCGAAAGGGGTTTCCCAAAACTTACTTGGTGTAAGCTGGTGCCTGGGCCTCTGGCCCTCCGCCTTCGTCGATACGAATATTCTAAATAAACAAACGAATATATTAAACAATAAGTCTGACGAATTATGCAAAAAGAATGTGGGTATACCACAGTGAATAACTCAGTAAGAAAACAAGTTGCTGGGAAAATTGTATTTAGGGACGCCAGCAATAAAGTCAAAATATAATAAAAACGATATAAAGTGAAGAATGATTTCACTATCACTTTTCGTCTTTCTTTGGCGCTCCATTCTATGCAAATGTCTGCGCCGCTGGTCGTCCCTTTCGTCGATTTGCATGTCGATTTCCCCACACGAATTGGCATCAACAGGGTGCCCAACAGGTGAATATCAGTGGAGAATCGATCATTCCAAAGGAATTTTATACGAATTTTATACGATACACATAGCATGAGTTGCATCAAGGAAACTATTTGACGAGAAGCTTTCCAATATATTATTAAAATTCTTCCTATTTAATGCTTGTGGTATTGTTAATAAAATACCCGAATTCTCTGATTTAATTTTCATTACTGAAACATAGTTATCGGAGGCCTAGCCAAGGAAAAGTTTTAACTAGTTCACGAACAACCAGTTTTCTTTATCTCTAAATAAAGACCTGCACAACATACACTTTATTTGAACATGAAACTGAAAAATCAGAATATTAAAATTATTTGTCCCAGACTACCCATATGTGATAAAAAAATTTGATAAACTCTTTTGATTATTGTGTTCGTGACAATTCCCAATGCGTCATTCTGGGTGACTTCAACTTATTCTAATACAAAAATTATGGGTTGAACTTTTCGGAAAATTTCCCCGTATCCTTACATAACTATCTACTCTGGTTTTGAACAGTTCGCTACTCAACTTAATCAATTTGGATTCAATTTTCATGGCATAATTACTGACGTATAAGTTCATGAAAACCTATATACCAGTGTTTTTTAACGCTGATCTATACAAAGAGGTTCAACCAAATATCTAATACAGGCTTGACTTTCGAAAAGCTAATTATGACTTAATAAAATAAATTCTTTCTGTCTATTCAAGTAGACTGAAGTTTGAAAAAAAGAAAATTGTGGCTGAACCATGTTAAACATCGAAGTCTGATAAATAATAAATGTATAAGTATGTCTCTACGCCTCAAAAAGATCTTGAGACAGTTTTATGCCCAATGGAGGAAAATTAATTGAAATCCAAATCCCTAAAAATTTCTATAATTATGTTAGTCGTAAAATATGTGATTAAAATTCCTGCCATCTCCGGTAAATCACTGAGGATGAAGAAAAGGCTGATGCTGCTATTTAATATGACAGAATTCTTAGAGCTTGATTTCGTGCAATATATTTGTTTATTAGCTCGTCGTTATTATATAGTAATATTTACATATGTGTTCTTGTCCGCAATAGATTCTTTCTTCTTCTTCGCTTGTAAGTACTCGTACTTTAGTAACGACCTATGAATTCCCCCCCCCACGTTGAATACACGTACGCCGTAGGCATATTTCAGTAAATGCCATGTACAAACTGTTTTTGAGCGCGATGCTAATAAAGTTGGGCCCGAGCTAATGAGTATGAAGCTGGAGAACAGAGCATACACACATATATCAGCACAAAATGTTGTTTGTATAAAACTGACAATACTAAGGATGTAATCATCACCAGAGAATGTAAATCTGCATTAACGCGAACAGTCTAAGCATACTTGTAAGAGGTCCGACCAGTTGGGCTCACGATAAAAGTCATTCTTGGGAGGGAGTAGCCAAATCTCCGAAGTTTTTTTGGGGAGGGAGTCTGCAAGTACTCAAAAAATGTTTTTATGTTATGTTTATGTTTATGTTTTATGTTTTATGTGTTTAAAATGTTTTTGACCAAAGAAAACACGCCTCTGATCAATGAATTTTAGCTCTAAAGGTGATAGTGAGCACTATTTCGACACAGAGCGCCTAAAAAAATTTCGCTTTTTGCTCTAAAAACGTCATTTTCGACCAAAAATAGATATTTTATGTCGATTTCCAGCCGACTGGGAGTGGGGGAGGGTAGCTGCCGACAACTGAAAGTTGGGGAAAGAACCGCCGACAACTGCCTACACGATTGATAATTTTGGGGTGGACGAGGATGCTACCCCCATCCCCCTACCTACAGGTATGAGCCTGAACCTCATGATTGCTATCAGACATGCACGGCAAAAAATTGAGAGATAATCATCGGACTTTTCATTTAAAAGTTGGTGAGCGAAAAAAATCAAAAAGGGCTTCACATACAAAATATGCAAAAAAATCACCGAAAAAACTGTCCTCGAAAAAGTTCATGGGGGTATTTGACGATTTTTTCGGGTTAGGGGGACGTCCAGGGTTTCAGGAAAGAGAGCTCCCCCACCCTCTATATGTGCATGTTATATAAATTACTCTTATATCTTGTTATATTATATTGTATTTAATTGATTTTCTTTGTCTATTCGTTACGCCTTTATTTTTATCCAATTTTATGTTTTCTCTTCCCGTTTTTCACTATTTTTGCTTTCTTATTCATTTTTTATTACTCTGCATTTCCTTCTGCCACTTTACTATTGTTCACTTTCACATTCTCACAGTCAGAATCTTTTCAAGTGCTTGTGGGGTAGGTTAACAGGCAAAGCATGCGCGTTGTTGATAGCTGCACAATTTCAGTCGTTAGGCGTTGCCTATACCTATACGACGCTGACGGTGTAAATACCTCAATATTAAGTGCTAAATTAATTTTAATAAAGTATTGCAAAAGTAGCACTTTTTGAACGTCAATCATAGATCATTTTTCAGAAAAATCTGACATGGTATAAAACAGAGAGAACTACTATTTCTATTCGCGAACTTTTGTAATCCTAAACATAGAGAAACTTCTGTCAACTCACCTTGTCAGGCGTGCCGCGGTGATCGGGACTTGCTTGCCAGAATCGCCGAGAAAAGCCTTTTATATATCCGTGGACAATTTTATCGTATTCGAAATTTGTATACCACACTAGGGAGCCATAGCCGAAAACCCACATTATAACCGAACTCGACAATCTTACGTTACTGATCGCAATGAAAAGAAGCGGGCGCTGGTTTTTTTGCACAGATGAGATTGCAATCTACAACTTGGCGGAAAAACTCGGTTTCACAGATAAATTTCTCTCTCTCTCTCTCTCTAAAATTTCACTCTAAAATTAATAAATTTGCTAAGTTTATCAGAAAAATGATTAAAGCTATAGGTCGATCATATCTCATTCAGTTCGCGTTAGTTTCTGACTCTCGAAACTGAATTTTCTGAATTATGGGGAGAAAATGAAATGGCTGGCAATAGATACTTGTTCGGCGTTTTGAATATCTATTTACGGGATGAAAAGTCTAATTTCCTAGTGAATTCAATGAGTTTTTAGTCGGGCAAACTGAAATTCAAAAATTAGGCAAGCAACGAAAAAATTTGGATTCTTCAGCCAGCAAGTACTCCAGCAACTTTTCTACGGCGACGATGTTTATGGACGTCTTAATCATTTTCCAAATGTAAAAACCTTACGTACGAAAGCCGAAAATTCTATTGTTATAATCCAGCTCAGGTGCGACCGTTAGCATATCTAATTCACTTACTAGTTAACATTTAATAGTTGTCACCACAAAACATGTAAACGGGGCCCGAGAACTGGTGGAGGGGGATTCGGGCGACTATTTTCGGACCGGGGTAGCTGTTTCCACAAAATTTCAGTCACTGAAGAAAAAAAGCGATTTATTCACCAAGAAAGTCAAAAAATTATAATTTTTGTTTAAAAATCGAAGAAAAATATATTCATGGCGCGAAGCGCCGAGAAAATTGACGTTTTCAACCATTTTTTGGTTCGAAACACATTTATGTATAAAAAAACTGACACTTTTCAGTATTTTTTCGACCAAAAGAAAGGGTTCCCAATGACTAAGATTATGGCTAGCCATAGGACTGGAAAATCCTGGGGGTCACTCAATGGGTAGTTACATGGCCGACGATTTCATGGTGGTTTCTATAGCACTTAACTCCAATTACATGTATGGTCGGTCAGTGGTCACCATCTACAACGTCTCATCATTCTTGATCTTCGATATTGCGTCTCAATATTCGATGAAAATCAAGATTTTTTCGATTATTTTCGTGAAATGTTTTTGTGGTCTTTGAAAGTTTTTGAAGTTTGTGAACATAATCTTTATCTTTTTGACGAATAATTAAAATATCATCATTTTGGGACGGGGAAGTTCATGCTGGTTTAAAAATCTAAATTTTTGGCTGCTTGTCTGATTTTTTCAATTTCAGTTACATGCTTTCAAATATGATTTATTACCTTTTGTTCGACTATGAAAAATGATTGAATTAACTGATAAATTAAACCGCTTATCCAGGAAATAAATGTCGTAAAGGTTCACTTTCCAGCGTTCTAGAATATCAAAATCTAGAAAAAAGTTGATTATGAATTTTGCTGTTTTTCCTGAATTTATGAGGACATTTTTGTCAAAACGTATGTTTGTATCATCACAGCAAAAGTAATAAGTAGACAATAATGACATAAATGGATATAAATTTAGAACTTCCTCTATTTATTGAGTGGAATCCACCGTTTTTGGCTAAATTTAACAATACGGTAAGTAACCAAAATTGCCTGAAGTTGTGTTTTCCTTGTGGGTGGTTGCTCAAAAGTACAGAATTAGTTTGGTTTTTAGGGCGGTCGGAGTGGAATGGCTTAGGCTTAGGCTGTTCGATGTTTCAAGTCAAAAACTTGATATATTTTGGTAGAAAGGTATGATTACTGTGATTTCCATGAAAAATTTTCAAATTTTTTTTTAAGTTTTTTTTTGGAAATTACTGTTTTCCGCCCTTTTTTCCAAAATTTTTTTAAAGTTTTTGATTTGAAACATTGAAAAATGGGGATTTTTGGTAAAAAGTCGAACTTACCGTATTGTAAATTCCTGCCCCGTTTTTTCCTCAAATTCAGTCTTTTGAGGAAAAAAATTGGAAATGGGGAGGAAAATTTTGGGCATGGTTTTCATTGTGGAAAAAATTTTGGGGAACTTAAAACCGAAAAGATGCATTTTGGTGGACTTGAAAAAGTAAAAATCTCAAAATTTTCCGTCGCAGGCGCGGTCGTTAGCATATCTAGTATGTACTTCCACTTACTAATTAAACAGCTTCAATCAATCAAGTCAGCTCGTCTCATTTTGTAATCGTTCACCGCCAGTATTACGCCGACAATAGAGAGTCAGTATGACGCCGATAATAGAGATTTTTCATCAATTCTCTCAATTTTTTCTCTCGGGGCTTCGAACTATTTCAAGCTTTTGCAACGTGAACTTTTGCATTTATTGACGATGGAAATTGAAGACATAACTCTAGACTGTAAATTTATAACTTCTGTACACGAATATTTGTTGGAGAGATTTATTTTCCGACGCTTCGTTCGAGAACGGGGAACAAATTACACTTGATCAATTTCATTTTAATCTATTTCTCAATGTTGTGAAGGTTCATTTTCTAGCGTTTTAGGAGTGAAAACCCTAAAATTTTTCCATGCTCCGCGCCGGGCTGTAAAATAAATAGAGAAATGTTAAAAGCATATACCTGTAATTGGGGGGAGGTTGGGTAGGGGGACACCCTCCCCAACTTGGTCGAACCCTATACCCAAATCTCGGGACCCCCACTGCCAACTTGGTCAACCCTATACCCAACCCCCCCTCAAACTCGGAAAAATTTGTAAAAATGAGGAAAAAATTGGCTTTGTTGGGAAAATTTTCAAAATTTTTTCGACTATTTTGGGTTTTTACGACCCCCTCCCCAAAATTTCGGAAATGCTGCGACCCCCGCCCCCAGAACTTTGGGTTTACCCTCCCCCCAACTGGTACCTCTTACAGGTATGATTAAAAGCGGATAAATTCATGAGAAACCTATCGTTAATTTGCTTTCTCTGCTCCTGTAGAACACAAATATATTCTAATTAGCTGAATTTGACTGGCTTGACTAGAATTTTCTCTATTATTTTTTTCCTTTATGCAGGTTTCTGACTCTAAAAACATCAGGATGCTTGGGTATGCTCCTAGCAGAAAAAAGCTCCCTGGCCACATTCTAAATGTTTTTAAAATTCGGGTCAGTGTCCCCGATACATCTCTAATCAAAACTCCATGTGGGGTTTTGTGTGCATCTTTTTCCACATTTGTGGAAAGACGTCAAAAATTTTTTCCACATTCAAGATATTTTTTCTACATTAATATTATACTTAATGCAAATGTGGAAAAAAACAGTGCGCCGACTTTTCTCAAAACGGGAAAAAAGGCCAAGTGTTTTTCATTGTTTTCCTAGGAAGCAATTTTTTAGATATAAAAATGCTGTTAGACTTCTTACTAAAGGCAGATTCATACTTCGTCCGGCATCTGAAAAAAGTCTATTTTTAGATTTTCATCCGGCAAATCGTCCGGCAATCCGGCACCGGATGACGTCATTTTTTTCCTTTTCCCACGCTGCCGTCTCATTTTTTTGCCCGAAGACTGGAATTTTGCCGGATGGGAAGAGTAGAAACAGTTTGTACTTTTCCGGATGCCGGAAAGCATATTTTGAATGTAATTTCAATTGAAGCGCGTGTTTGATTGATTTTTGCACATATAATGTATGCGAGAGATATCGATTTTTTTTAGTTGACAAAATTTTTTGTTTTTAATCACGGCGTTCGTTTAATTTTTGATTGCTGAGTATTTTGTATGTTTTTTTTCGTTCTTGAAAGCATATATATGTGCAAGGTAGTCATATAAAGACTTTTTTCTAGGCGTAATTATAGTTTAGTCACGCCTATGGAAGACTGACAAATTTGACAAATTTCTCTTCAATAAATAGTACAAAAAGGCTAGATCAAGCAAGTTTTCTTCGTCTGACATCGTAATAATTACGAGTAGACCTGGAAAATAATATTATATATATTTTCCATCCATACGCAATTTCTCCAGGAACAAAATACTGCACAGATTTCAAAGTATTTTAACATAATAAAAGCAAGAATAAATTGTCATCCGGCATTTCCGGCGCCGGAGGAAGTATTAATTGCCATCCCATCCGGCCAACTTGCCGGATGCCGGAAACCAAATTGCCGGATGCCGGACACTGAATGCTGGAAGCTAAAAATAGCTTGGCGGACGCCGGATGAAGTATGAATCCGCCTTAAGCCGTTTTATTGGCACAAATTCTTTTGGCCTCTTGTGCAAATTGGCATTACATGCCCGTCCACAAAAAACACAGGCCCATTATTTAGAGAAGCGTTAGCGTGAACTAAGCATTGGGGAGCGAGATCTATCATCAATTTGATTGGTCAAAAATTTATCGACTTTTTATCGTTTACTGTATTTCTGAAAAACATGACGATCATTTTCAAAATATCACAAGAAAATTGAACTAGTGGCCCAACTTAAAATTCCTACTTGTATGGTTAAGCATAGCACTGTAGAAAACATACGGAACAGGGTGTCTCAGTCAGTAGCCTCGTGTAACTCAAAGAATAATTTATTTATACTCATATATAAATCATTTGATGGTTTTGGTATTTTCTGGCTTTTTTTGGTATTTTTGGTATTTCATGGTATTTTTGGTATTTTATGGTATTTTATAGTGTTTTATTGTGTTTTTTATATTCTATGCTATTTTTCAAAATTTTTTACTTTCTGCTTATTCTTTGTTTTTGTTTTCTTTGTGTTTCTCCATTTTAAGTTTGTGGTTTTTCATTTTTAATATTTTCTGGTTTTTCCTGTCACTTTCAATTACGTACAGGAAATTTTACACTATTCTTATCCGCTGAAGTTGCACATATTTAGGCATTATGAGTTGTGACTGCCCAGATTAATCATGTTGTATTACAGCATCTGATTTAGAAACAAAAGATATTTAATTTCATGTCTGCGGTAAATTTTCACTGCAAACTGAGAACAAAATTCAAATGTTTTCACATTGATTCTTTTTTGCGTTCATAAACACGCAAAATTTCGTCATAGTACTTTGTCCAATCACTGACAAAAGACGAACATCCAGAGGGCGGCTGATGGGCGATATTTTCTTGGAAAATTCGAGTGTATTCAGCAACGGTCACATTATTTTCTTGGAGGTAGTCAGTAGATATCTTTTCGGGTGATGCTTTGAAAAAACAGGATGTTGCTCGTGCTCCACCAACATGTATCTCTTGTAAATACCTATATAGGCATGGTTCCGGTTAATTTTCATTTTACAAGATTTTTTTAAGTTCTTCATCCATTTCTTCTTAAAGTTTTGCAACAACCGTTTTTTCGTGCATATTTTTTATTGCTTGTATATAAAAGGAAATTAAACTAATACCTCAGTCATGCATGGTACTGCGGTAAGAGACCATTTAGGACTAACTTAAAAATTTTTTTCTGGAAAAGTAGCCTTTTTCGATGTTCAACCCAAAAAAGGTAGAGGGATGAGAGCTTTCCTAGTGGGTTGAGTTCTTTTTCTTCCTGAAAATATGTGCAAGCAACATACACAATGTTGCACTAGGTTGAATATAACTTTAACTGCAGGGCTTGCTGTGTCTGTGACTTTTAAAAAATTATGCAGAAACAACTTTTTATACAGTACTTAATGTATTTCGCAGTCATTCTATTTATTTTGAATCATTAATTCATTCATGTTTGCTTTCAAAATAAAGCCTATATACCTACAAATTCACTTCATCAGATTTCATCACGAAATGAATTTATTCGATATCATGAAAATTTGCAGTGACAAAGACACTGCATTAGCATTTTTATTTGAAAACAATTTGTTGCTAAAGGAGGTCCATTGCAAGCATTGCCCTCGTGTTATGAAATTACAAAAGAAGTCACAACTGACAGATGGAAAGGTATGGCAATGTCGGCAATGTTGCACACAAAAATCCATTCGCTATGGTTCAGTGTTTCATGGCAGCAAACTGCCTATCGAAAAAATTATTCTCTTACTGTATTTTTATGCAGTCGATATTCCTGCTTAAATTGCTGTTAAAATGGTTGGCAAAGATACAATATCCTATCAGACTATACTAACTTGGTACAAGAAATTCCATGCACTTTTGCTCAAAAGCTTTAATTTCGAATACTCTCATTTTTGATGATGCTTGTTTTCTCAGTACTGAAGAAGTCAATGTTGAATTGGATGAAAGCCTCATGGACAAAAAAGCAAAGAACGAAAGAGATACATTACAGCAAACACACCTACTGTTCGGTATAGTTCAAAGATCGGGTCGAAAATGTGTCTTGTACCTCATCGACAATGCTTCAAAGGAAAATTTATTGCCCTTGATCGAGAAACACATACCAACTAGTACAAAAATCTATCATGACGGCTTGGCAACATACATGAAACTTCACGATTTAGGCTATATGCAGGATGTCGTCTTCCATAATCGCGAATTTGTTGCAGAGTCTGGCGCACATACAAATACTATTGAGGGTTTGTGGGGATTGATACACCAAAGAATAGGATCCATGCATGGACTTAAAAATTGCGAATGCTTATTGGCTTATAGACGAATTTTCTTTTCGTCAGAATCACGAAAGCTCTGAAGGAAGTATATGGGAAGCCTGGCTGAGCTTTGCCAAAAGCATGCCCGATTGGTGGAAAAGTTGAACAATTTTTGTAGTAAATGTCTATATGTTGTACTGTTCTTAACAATCTGGTTCCATTACAGTGGAAAGTATACAGATTATGACAGTCTGTACATCCTCTGAAGTATGTTTTTTTATAAATTTTTTTTTATCATAAAACTATTCAAAAAATTCGAATGACAAAATACCAGTGAAATATGCAACATTACAAGAAATATCATAAAATACCAAAAACACCATAAAATACCAAAAAGTACCAAAAACACCATAAAATACCAAAAACACCATAAAATACCAAAAACACCAAAAAATACCAAAAATACCATTTATATCTGAAATGCATTGATGGTATTTTTAAAAACACCACTTCTTTCAAGGACAAGTAGGAATTTTAAGTTGGCCCGACCCCCGGCCCAAGAAAGACGTCCGACCCCCCCCCCCCAGACTTCAGGGCTCTGTTACATGTGTGATTCTGTCATGCGACTTTCATGGACATTGATAGCCCACAAACTTCAGATGAAGTTGATATTAGCGATAAGTGCAAAATTTTCGATCCAAATTTCTTATTTTATGCAATTCAGCTGATTCTTCATCGAGTAATCAAATAGATGAACATGAATCCAATCCATGTTTAACAACGTATACATACATCAACTGTGGTCTTGAGAATCGTCAAAATCAACTGCGATCTGAACAATTTTGTACTACGGCCCGAGTTATACCCAACCAAGTAAGTGCCTCTTAAAATTTGCAGTTTTTGTCTCTATTTTCTTCAAAAGCAGAGAACCTACATTTACCATTACACAACCTGTTTTGTTATTTAGAATTTACAAGCTCAACGTCATTCTTTGATTAAAAGGAAGACCAGTATCGCAAGAAAAACAACATTTAAAAAAAGAAAATAGTTTATACCCATTGGAATAGCTGCAGAGTAAAGAAACTGCTGAACAAGTGCTGCCAACCATTATAAATTTTGTTGCATTTCTGTGATTCAGTTGTTTATGATTTATATATGAGTGTAAATAAATTATTCTTTGAGTTACACGAGGCTACTGACTGAGACACCCTGTTCCGTATGTTTTCTACAGTGCTATGCTTAACCATACAAGTAGGAATTTTAAGTTGGGCCCGGGGGTCAGTAATTCCCAAAATTTTGGGGGGAGGGGTCTCTCAGGGAAAAAATCGATTTTTTTCTTGAAAAAAGTCGGAAAAATAGTTCAAAAAATTATATTTTTTTTCTAAAAAGACTGAAAAAGGTGTTCGTGGCACTACAGCCCAGGAACTTCACATTTTCGACCATTCTTTTTTCGAAAATTGACATTTTTCATCAAAAAATTGACATTTTTCCGACCAAAAGTATGGGGGTCCCTACGGCTACCATATGGCTAGCCATAGAATTGGAAAATCTTAGGGGGTGGTCGCCCAATGGCTAGCCATATGGTCGACGATTTCTGTGGGGCCTATAGCACAACCACAAAAGCTGAACTATAAAATTCAATGCGGTTAGTTGTATTCACGTAAAAATTCAAAAAATATTTTATGTTAAGTTTAAAACACAATGCTATAATACTTGAAAAAGTTTATTACATTGAGAAAACAAAACCTTGAAAAATCATTACTTTCGAACATCGTGCACATTTTTTTCAAGATTATCTTCAAAAAATCAAGATGTCATCTTGAAAAAATAGAGATCCCATCTCGAAAAAAATTCAAGATAGGCAGCTCATCAAAGAATGAAAATTTCTGAAACTAGCTCTGCCTCCTAATGCACAGACGCACATAAGCGGAGTAGGGGGTAAACCATCCTGCCTGAGACCCTGGACATCCCCTGGCTCGGAAAAAATCGTCAAACATCCCCCTGAAGTTTTTCCAAGAGTTCTTTTGATGACTTCATCTATATTTTGTATGAAAAACATGATTGTGGAACAATATTTATTTCTCACATCACTTCTATCGATACAAAGTCCAAGGACCCCTCAGGAAAATCCAAACCGTGTCTGCTCCTGCTTCTATGTTTATATATACGAGAACGCTTCAAAGTAGATTTTTGAGGCCACGGCTTGCTAGCAGAGTACATCCTTGGTTTTTACAACAGGTAGCTGTGGAGAGGTTCCCTACCTGCTCACGAAAATTTGGATCCTTCTATATTACTGCATTTTGTGTGAAAAGCAAGCATTTTCGACGTTTTTTCGAAAAATCTTATACTTAAATAAAAATTCGGTTATCCTTGCAAAACATGACGCATCTTGAAATTTTTACAAAGCGTCTTTGAATTTTTGCGCTTCATCTTAAAAAATTGTTATGCGTCACTTTCGAAGCACTGTTTTTTTCGCTGGGGGCCTTTCCACCAAATCAAAATTTTTTCCCCATTTTCCCGAAGTCGTTTTTTGCTTAAAAATGCTCACAGATGCTATTTAGTGTTTTTGAGCTTTTTCAATTCTTCTGGTGTTTTTAGAACCGCTAATCCATTGAATGCGAGCAAAAAATTGAAATTTTCGAGTTTAAAGTCTAATCTTCAAGCATTGAGGAACAAACTTGCCAGCAAACTATGTATCCAAATGACTTTGAATTACACGAGAAATCGACGTTTAAAACCTCTATGATGACAAGTGAGAGCCCAAAAAAGATGCGTCAGAAAACTTTTTTGGGTCCTGCGACGCTGGAAAATCAATTTTCCGAGCATTAATTTCAAGAATTAGATCCAAATTTAGTGTTCAAGAGTCGTAATTTCTATAATTTTATTTGAAAAATTAGAAGTAATTTCTTCGTAAATGTTAGGCACCCTGTTGATGCCAATTCGTGTGGGGAAATCGACATGCAAATCGACAAAGATGGACGACCAGCGGCGCAGACATTTGCATAGAATGGAGCGCCAAAGAAAGACCAAAAAGATAAAGTGAAATCATTGTTCACGATTATTGTCAATTTTTATATTATTCTTGTTATTGCTGGCGTCCATTAAAACTTCCCAGCACTTCGTCTTATTTTGCATATTATTCATTGTGGTCAGTCCACATTCTTTTTACATATTTCGTCGGACATATTGTTTAATATATTCATTTGTTTATTTAGATATTACTAGCGACTGACGAAGGCGGAGGGCCAGAGGCCCAGGCGCCAGCTTACACCAGGTAAGCCTTGGGAAACCCCTTACGGGTTATACCCTAGTAAGTTTATCCCTGAGGGGATTCCTCGTCTCAGCTAGGAGACTGCGGAGGTCCTTGGTAAGGCCCCGCTCTTTAGAGTTAAGTTTATCTTTGTTGTTGTAGGTCTGGGGGATTGGACTGTTGCACTATCACCGAGGCTTAGCCAGGGGATCAGTTCTAACAGGTCAGTTCAGACCAGATATATCTTTTCTTATGCCTCTTAAGGAAAGACCTGCACAACATAAACTCTCATGAACTTGGCCCCAAATAGGTGAGTAAGCAGAGTATAAATTTCCGAAAGATGCTTCCATGAAGCTCCTGAATTGATGGTAGGAATCAAATAATCGCATCAAAAAGCTTAGAGACTTGACGTATTGATCTTCCTCAAAAAACTGTGTCAAGGAAAAAATGTTAATCTTTATTAAAATTTAAGATGACAAAAACTATTACAGATTAAGTGATAAATGAAGGTAGACAAGCTAAAAGCCGCGTCTGAGCTAGTTAGTACATAATAATGATAAATTAAATTTATAACCGAAAATTTTGAGGTTATGGCCTCCTAAAATGCACAAAATGCATGAAGAACAGTGTTTCGAAGGTACTTACCGGTTTTTTCAAGTGGTAAACGATTTCCTCAAAAGGCCCTTCTCATATTCCCTAAATTTATCTTTGGAACTCTTAAACCTTTGGATCTACTCTCAAATTTTCCGCTTTAATGACAATATAAATACATCACGCCAGTTTTGTTTCCTTCATGCAAAACAAATTCGGAACGTTTTCCTTTTTTGACTTCGGAACGCCAATTTTTAAAACGAACCCTTAGTTGAAAATTTGTAATTTCGAATGGTAATTTTCAAATCGTGGTCGTTCTTTAAATGTTGACGAAGAGGGTATGTACTTAAATTTCTGAGCGCATACCACACTGACGCGTAATTTTTCTTCTTTCTTCTGAGGATAATGTTCATTGATGCCGAGCTACAATTGACCGAACTAGAAAAGGAAGTTTCGCATGTTCCGCACTTGAACGGTTTGCTTGCCTAAAAAATAAAACAGATAACTCCAAGTTAATTGCTGCTGAGTGGAAAACAGGTAATAAACAAACTGCACAAAAAACAATCATTTGTTATTTGAATTGACTACAGTAAACGATAAAAAGTCAATAAATTTTTCGACCAATCAAATTGATGACAGATCTCGCTCTGCAATGCTTAGTTGAGCGTGAAGCCGTCAATACAGTAAACTGTTAATTAGCAAGCGCAAAATGTCAAACTTACTTTCAAAATCATGACAATGTCATGAACGCGACTAAAAAGCTAATATAGAGATAAGGCTTCTATTTACGGGCTTTATGAATTCGAAATTTATACGCGAATTATGAAATAAAATGACCATTTTCAACAAAAATACAACTTGCATAGTGCACAAAAACAATCATGTTATGGAAACAATGATGAAAATATTTTAATTTTTTGACAAGGATGTCACTTCCATTTATGGCCGAATCTCTTTAGGGGCTTCAAATTCTGAAAAAGTGTACGATTAATGCACAAATTGAGCTTTTTCTCAATGTTTGCAAAATTATGCTTCTACAAGCAAAAAGCTGTCAAACAAAATATGTTTGGTGAAGTAAGCCAAAGTTGGCACAACAGTTTTGTTTTTCAGTGTTTAAGACATGATTTCTGAGAGGTTCTACTCTCCCTATGATAAGTTGAAAATTATTTATACCTCAAAATCAGATATTTTGGGTAGTTTTGCGCGCTGAGTTCAATGGTACAATTCGTTTTGCTTGTGAACGAAAATTCGCGCCACTACAGTATGCCAAAGTTTAAAAATTGATGATTTTTTTGAAAAAATTTTGTTTATGGGCAATCATGAGCACTTTCCCATTGGAAGCTGTAGAATTTTATTTTCTATTACTGTAGCTCATGCATTTTTACTGCATTGGTTAAATTTTCATCAAAATTTTTCTACCCTTTTGGGAGCTGTACTGCTCTGAAGAAGGCATACTAATGAAAATTTCATACGAATCATTGTATTTGCCAGGTGGCCCTTGTCTACCCCTTGTGACATACACCTATACTGTAGAATTATCAAATAACTAACAGACTATAGTTTGATGTATTAATTGTTTCACAAGCAATAATTTTACACTCAGCAAGAAAGTTTGAACAGTCAAAAATTAGAGGCCAAAATGAAGAAAAATTCTGCCTAGAGGCACTCTCAAGCACCTTCACCTACCATGCGGCAGAATTCTATCTTTTTATTCTTTCCTTCATACATTCTTACAGTAGATGTGAAAGCAGCATCACAATTTAAATACCCCTTGAGGAGCTAGATAGATCCAAATAAAGCAAAATCCTGAAAATTCTTCAAAAATCAATGAATTGTTTTTGGCAATTTTGTGTTACATTAAAAAGGCCACAAGTTTTTGGACACCTTGTAGCAATACTGTGATTTATGATTTTAAATAAATTTTCATCTACTTGATAAATTTTCTTCAATGCCTCTGAAAAACTGATCTAAAAAGATGATACAAGCCCTCACCTAATCAAACCTCGCAAAGTCTGTCATTCACCCGAAAAAGATTAATCATAACGTTCACTGTGTGAATTGTTGCAGTAAACTTGTAGATCAGAATTAAGCAAATACATTTTGTGTCTGTGTCTGATGATCTAAACATATTAGAGTGAAAAGATGAAAAGACGCGTGCCAACCATAGATGTACGGCCATCATATAAGGAAATCCTCTTTTAATCTTACAGCAATGTGCACTGTACCAAAGATGTAGCATACTCTGAAAGGAGCAACATAAGTATCCAAACCCCAACCTTAAAATCAACAGGGCTCTGCAAATTTGAAATAACATGCAAAAATGGGCCAAAACCCTGCTGGAATCTCAAAAACTGTTGATCCCAGAACCTAGATATTTTGTATGTGTGATTGGGGCCAAGTTTCATTGATAAATTTATGAGGAAATTTAGTAATCCATACTTTGAGTAAAATCTTTCCTTAGTACTGCACTCCTAATTAGCCTAATTTAAAAATGAAGACATACAAAATATTGTTGACCATGAGTGCTACCCATATGCTGAAAAGATGGTGCAGAATCCATGAACCAGAAGTACAGGACCTTCAAACAGACGAATAGTTCTCTACCCCTTGAGTATTGTCATTCAGATTATTTGAACCATATGTCATGTGACTAATAACCTGACATTTTCAAAATTTTACAATAACATCAACATTATATCAATAAAATAGTGTTTATTTTCATTTTGATGCTGATCAAGTGGCAACAGCTTGGTTTTCAAAATTGTAAGGCAAAGCATTTATGCAATGACATCCTCACATCATTGAAAATTTACTGATGAAATTCGACCCCATGCACACCTACAAAATATCTACATTTTTGGCTCAACAGTTCTGAAGAGTCAAGGGGATGTCGTTGCCTATTTTCACATGTTTTTTCAAAATTGCAGGAACTCTGTTGATTTTAAGGCCTGGATTTGTATACTTATATTGCCTGTTTCATTGTACCCTACATCTTTGATACAGTGCAGTTTATTGTGGAATCATAATTAATTTTTCTTAAATGACGGCACCCCTATGTATTTGTATGACCCCAATGTGCCACTAACAACCAATTGAAAGTCATTAAAGTTGAGAAGTGGTCTCCAACAGTTCATATTGCAGTAAATTTTAGATCAGAATTGAGCGGAATACATCTCTGAAGTTTGTCTGAGGAAAAATATCAATGAAAACAAATGATAAGAGCATATCCGGCTAAGTGTCAGTGTACTGCATTCTTTTTGAAATGATCCGAGCAGGGTTGCAGCCAAAATTTTGTCGGAAATTATGGAAGACTCTGAGTTTATTCAGTAACTTTTTCCTTCATGATACAGACTCATTGATGATCACTCTTTCTTTTCCAACCATTTCCAAATTTTTGAAATTGATTTCATAATCTCTAGTAAGGTTCGGTTTGCCCAAAATGTCACTACTGCTTCCATCATTTCTAAATAAATAGAGTGTGTTAGTGGACCAGGTAACAGGAAACTATTGTCAGATCCTGATCCGATCTTTCATGACATATCAACTTGACCAACTATTTTTTACTATATATTAAGATAGATGTCAGCAAACACAGCTAATAATATCCTAAAGGTAAAGAAAAGAAAAATTTGTCACATCAAATTCATTTGTGTCAATTCTTGTATGCATGTATGACTGACTAAAAAGAAATTACCAACCACAATAAGAAAATATTTTAGTTTTCAGTGAACAATTTGCTGCTTATGTTAGCTGTGCAGTGCTATTGGTAATTATAGTATTTCCATGTTCAAATTTTTGCAGATAACACAAAGTACTCACTTCTTTTCAAATAAGCTTTCTAACAAAAATTTTTCCAAGATTTACCCTATGAGTAAAAAAAAATCGTCAGTGCTGATTTAGATTAGTGATTTGTTCATGAGATTCTTTTCATATGTTGCACATCTTCAAGCCTTGAAGTCATGTCCCTAAATGTATATGACAAACGAGAAATGACTTGCAAATACAGGTATCAAATTGCTATTCACAGAGTGAGCTTCATGATTTTTATTTTTCAAGTGAATGACATAGACTTTGTGAGGTTTGATTAGGCGGGAGGCTTATATCATCCTTTAGGATCAGTGACTTGAATCAGCTTGGTGAAAATTGATTGGGGAAGGGGTGCTTGTATCATCATTTTAGATCAGTGACTCAACAGAATTGAACAAAATTTACCAAGTAGATAAAAATGAAGTTAAAATCATAAAACGCTGTTTTTCTACAACATGTCTGAAATGTTGTGGCCTTTTTAATGTATTTTACAGTTCCAGTATTGATATAATGAACCTACTCCATAAAAACAAAAATGCAGAAACAAATTTTCACTTTCTTTGAATCTGTGCAGTTTCTCAAAGGGTATTCAAATCGCGATGCTGCTTTCACAGCTACTGTAGGAATGTATGAATGAGAGAATACAGAGATAGAATTCTGGGGCATGGTACATGAAGGTGCTCGTGAGTGCCTCTAAGAAGGATTTTTCTTCTTTTTTGCTTCTAATTTTTGACTATTCAAACTTTCTTGCAGAGTGTAAAATGTTTTCTTGTAAAACAATTAATACATCAAACTATAGTACATTAGTTATTTGATAATTCTGCACTATAAGTAATAAGTATATCACAAGGGGTAGACAAGGGCAACCTGGCAAATACAATGATTTATATGAAATTTTCATAAGTATGCCTTCTTCAGAGCACTACAGCTCCCAAAACGGTACAAAAATTTTGATGAAAATTTAACCAATGCAGTAAAAATGCATGAGCCACAATGATAGAAAATAAAATTCGGCAGCTTACAATGGGAAGGTGCTCAGTAGTGCCCATAAACAAAATTTTTTCAATTTTGTTGGCTCATTTTTGACACTTTAAACTTTATAAGAAAGTGTGATATGCAATTATTTACTGTAAATGCAACATTAGAAGAGAGCTTATTCTCTCCTCTGTAAAATGAATATTCATTCATCAAATAAGATCAATCCAATCTTCAAATATCCCTTGGCTAGTAAGACCACTGAAAAATGCAAAAAAATCAATTTTCAAACTTTGGCATGCTGTAGTCGTGCAAATTTTTGTTCACAACCAAAACAAATGGTACCATGAAACTCAGCGCATGAAACTACCCAAAATATCTGATTTTGAGGTATGATTAATTTTCAACTCATCATAGGCCTTTGTAAAAAAAGGTAGAATCTCTAGGAAATTGTGTCTTAAAAAGCACAATTTTTTGTCTGAGTTCAGAAAAAGCCTTTCCACAGCCATCTACAGTTCTTCACAGGCACAAAATGGTATAAGAAATGAATTTAGTTAAATTCAGTAACTGATTTGAGTAAAAAATGAATTTCCTTACTTTATTAGCAGCATAATGAGGCTGAGACCTTGGACTTTCATGTTGGGAAGATGCAATTATTGTTTAGACATCATTCAATTTGCTCAATGCAACTACAGCTGCTCTCGGTTTAATCAATAAACTTTCACAGGCATGTTCTTTCATTAAAATCTTTGTCAATTCCTCCAAAACCTTGACAATTTTGTCTGCAGTTTCTGTGGATAAAATATTGGCACATTCATTAGTTGATCTTTTTTCCAACAATTAAAATTGTGGAAAACGTAGATCATGTCTGTTCAATTGTAAAGAATGGATGCAATGAAAAAGCTTGTAAGCAACTCAACAAGATCTACATTTAAATGGACAGGCATAATGATGGCTGATTTTTCTAAAAATAAATCATGCATAGGAAACATGGGGAAAATGAATCTTCAGAATGAAATTCTTGCAATTACGAGAAAAATAGATATTTTTACCAGTGGATCATGACATAATGATAAAAATTATTTTATAATTATCAAGGAGCATAAATAGCTAATTTCATGAAACTAACCTAAGAAAAAATATTGCTCATCGGAATGATAACAAAGCACAGCATCAGCATTCTTCCTGGCATTCTGCTCTAGACTCACCATTTCATTTTCATAAAGTTGGTCATGCTGTAGGCCAAAATATTACTTGATTTGATGAATATCTGAGCTGGTTATCAAATGCTCATGTTTGGAAATTTTTTCGTTACAATTATGATCAATCTCAGCTGAAAAATCACACTGAATTTACAATTTCAAAAAGCCAAAAAGGTACTTTTTCCTCATTTTCCGAGTTTGGGAGAGGGTTGGGTATAGAGTTGACTAAGTTGGATTGGTCCCCCCAATCCCCCAATTACAGGTATGTGTCTATTGCAAAGATTCATTTCCCATCATAAATTTTTATATTCTAAAACAATGAGAAACGAAATTACTATCTATTAGTATGATTTTAATTTACATTTCAATATAACAAAAATTCATTTCCCAGCATTTCAGAATGTAAAAACCTAAAAACCAGAAAATGGGAACAATAAATACATGAAGAGTGTGGTTCTCATGTGGGAAGAATCTTTGAGGAAAAATGGTGTGCAGCTTGATTATCAATATGTAATGATAGGTGATAGACATATATACCACTGTGTTAAATTTGAATAGATGATTTTATTCATAGTTTGGTTAGTACCAATTCAAAAATAAATTAGTAGTCTAAACTATCTGTTATAACTATATCTATTTTTGGAGATTTTTCAAACTTGAAGTAGCTAAAATTGATTTATTCTGGAGCTTCACTCTGAACTCCACCATGGGGCTTTTAGGCACGGCATTCTGAACCTCTCAGTATGACATTCAGGAGCTGCGAAACCTCACCAGATCAAGTTTCATCCATTTTATAAAATGTTGGAATTCGCTCCCTGAAAACATGACTGGGTATGGGCCTGCCTGCAGTGATCAACAGCAAATAACATGGTAGAGAACATATTGTGAACTCCAGAATAATATGAGTATGTTCTGTAATCAAAATGTAATCCAAAAATCGGATTTAAGATAAATATCATAGATGAAAACTTGAAGACATTGTTCTCACATGACAAATGTCATTATGCATTCTACTCACATCCTAATGTTTCAAGAATACACTTAATTGATCTTTTATCTTGTAAATATTGAGCTATCACACAACTTGTTGCCACCGAAATTTTTACTCTACATAGAAGCTGATCATGGCCATAATGATTTTAGTAATATTCCACTTTAATTTTGTTATTTTCTAATGATTATCTAATTGTTGCAAAGGCTGAACAATAGAAATTAAACTTATTTGTAACGAGTGCCTTTGGAGCTTTTTTGGTCTGTGTACTGAATACAAAATAACCAGAACAATGGCAAAGTAAAGTATATGATAAAAACTTGCTGGATTTATGAATGCCATTCTTGGCAAAGGCTAAATTTCCATTTTGTTCAACATCTAGCTTCTATTTATTGAAAATCTCTTTGGAAGGAGACCTAAAATTTTTGATTTTAATACTAATATCATGCGGGCTATGCAGATGTTTGCATAAATGAATTAATTTGATAAATTTTTCTTAACATTTTCCACATTGAATTCATTTTGAAACCTTATGGTCTTTCAATTCATTATGGTATAATGCACTTCCATTTAAGAATACTTCTTGGCAGAATATACAAAAATGCTTCAATTTATGAATGTTTGAAATATGCACTTTGAGGCTTTTGAAACTCAAAAAATGCATTCGCATCTTTTGCATGAAAAATTCTCATTATCTGCCATGCTGATAAAAACAAAGCCAAAAGATAGCTCTATGAATAAAAATTAATGAGTGTTAGAAAAACATAGACAATACATTAGGTTTAGCACCAGCCAATACAGTCGAACAGCTATTAAAAAATATAGGCAAAATTTCATCCTACATACATCTCCAGTGTTAAGGTTGAAGTTCAGACAATAGTTAGAATTTTGAGGCAGCAGTTAAATTTGAAGTTTGAGCAGGGCCTTAAATTCGAAGTTAGTAGGTGTTCAATAACCTGGAATTTTGAGCTGTGCTGTGAGGTCATAATTTTCCTGCAAGCTAGAATACCAGTTTTACAATCTTTTAAGTGATGAATTCATAGAACTTTCGATTTTTGAACAAAAAATTTGAATCTGGTTTTTGAAATAAATATTCGAATAATTGATTTTCATAACAATTCAAGTTTACGGCATTTCCTCATTTTTAATCAAAAATCCGTTTTAAGGTTTCCCATGATGATGCTGGAAACGATTCTGAACTTGATATAAGTAGCGCTCATGAATCCAGTGGTGAAAAGGTCAAAAAACACAAATTATGGGAATGAGCAGAAGTAAATTTTCAACACTAAAATTGCATTAATTGAAAACTTGACCTCTACATGCCTACACCTAAGCCTGAACCTAAACCTAAGCCTTAGCCTGAACCTAAGCCTAAGCCTGAACCTGCCTGAGCCTAAGTCTGAACCTAAGACTAAGCCTGAAGCTAGGCCTAAGCCTGAACCTAAGCTAAAGCCTAAGCCAGAACCTAAGCCTTGTTTTTTTGACTTTTTAACCAGCAGAGGTCATCAGCCCCACTTATCTTGAGTTCAAAATCGTTTCCAGCATCAAAGAAAACCCCAAATCAAATTTTTTGTGAAAAATAAGAAAAAACTCAACAATAGCACTGCAAAAAAGCATTAAAAACATCCATTTTACCCCTTATTTAACCCCTTATAAACCCTAAATTGATGCCTGATGCCGAAAAACTTGAATATACCCTTGATTTTCCAGCGTTGCAGAATGTCATTACCCGAAAAAATTTTCTATAACAAACAGATATTTGGGCCCCCGCTCATCATCACAATGTCGATTTCACAAATTGTATGGTCGATTTCACAAATTGTATGGTCGATTTCACAAATTGTACACCATTATTATGCCATTAGATAGTTTGCTGGAAGATTTGTTGCACAATGCTCGTAAATCAGACTCAAACTCGAAAATTTCTATTTTTATTAAATTTTAATGAATATATGGCTCTAAAAATGTCAGAATGATTGCAACAAATCATTATATCCCACTATGAGCATTTTTATGCGAAGAAAAAGACTTGGGGGAAAAATTTTGACCCTTATCCCATTTGAGGAAAAGGCCGGCAGAAAAAATAGTGGCCTGACCCTGAAATGCCTGAAATCTTGATTGCCCAATGAACGTATTTCAATCCCAAATGAAACCATATCTGTAAGAGGTCTGACCAGTTGGGGAGGGATAAATCCGAAATTTTAGGGGGAGGGGCACTGTTTTTTTTTGTACAACACCCCTTTGTACTTGTACAAAGATTGAAGTCAAAAGTCTTTGTACATTTTAATTTTTCTTTGTATAAAAAAATTTTCGTTTCGTAAATACTTTTTAGTAATCCTGAACCCAGTGATAATGTTGGTTTGAGATTTTTGAGCACTGAAAGGACAAGGAGGAAATCAAAACTACCAGAGAATTTATGTTCAAATTTTTTATCAGAAGTAGGGTTAGGATCAAGAATATTTTCAGGTTTGGTAGAAATAGAGGAAAAATAATCATTCAGCAAATCAGTTATTTATTTATCAATAGGACTGATGGCAATTATGTCTCTATATTTAAGATCAGGAATACCTAGATGCAAAAAGTTTACTATTCACATACTGATAAAATAGGTGTAACTCTCCAGCCTCAACAAGATTTATGTCTTTCATTATTTGATGTCTTTTAGTTTCTGATCTCTATTTATTTCTAGGTATGCTTGGATGCATTCAGGTTTTTTGTACAGGCCAGGTTGCCATGTGCAACTTGGGAAAAAATTTTAGTGGCACAGATAGATTTTTGGTCACTCACTCTAAAATCAATAAATAAGCTGTCAGGAGCTAGCTTTCTTAAACCTCATTTGATTCACCTCGGTTTTCAACTTTCAAAACTCAATTTTCTGAATTTTGGAATTTCGAACATCAGGATTCAATTTTGTATGCAGCTACGACAACAACATTGGCAATAGCTCGAGACTGACGTACATCATTCCTCCTGGAGAAAAAAATCTTTGTACATGTACAAAGATTGTCAAAATTTTTCTTTGTACAAGGGAAAAAATCTTTGGAGTACAAAAAAAAACAGTGGGGAGGGGGTCGAAAAAAGTCGAAATTTTTCCCAAAAAAGGTCAAAAACATACACTTCTTTGCCAATTTTTTCTAATTTTTTCTGAACTGGGGGGGTTGGGTATATGGTTGCTAAAGTTGGGCCCCCCAATTACACGTATGAATGAAAACCAAAAGTATCTAATAGGATGCTAAACCTGTTACAAAAAGGAGTTTTGCTTAGCACCACCATCACAGATTTGTCAAAATCAATACTCCAGACAATGTTGTAATGCTTCTGCTCAGATTCAAAATTGAAAACAAAGTTTGAGAGTTTGTTATATGCAATCTAGAAAATCAGAGTTACTGCATTGATGGCTTTATGCTGCGACACCTGTGTTATTTAGAGGGGGAAGGGGGAAATTCCTACCATAATTGTTTTTAGAATAAAATTTTCAGCAATATCATTGTACTTATACATCACAATTCCCAAATTAAATTATTATATTTACATACTTTTCATCAAACATACAGGGTTCATACAAAGTTGGAGAAAAAAAATTCCCTGTGTTTTCAAGGTTTTCCAGGTTGACAAATGAAATTTTTCCAGGTTTTTATAATGATGAAATATACTATCCTGAAGAAAAATACTGAGTAATAGAAACATGTGTGAGCTAAAGTATCATCAAAAATAGAGTACTAAATCAAAAAATTCATTTCAAATTATTGCGCAACCTACCACCCAAAAAATTTGATTCCGAGGCCTCTAAAACGTTGGAAAATTAATTTTCCAGCACATTCTTATGCAGCTACCGATGATCAATCGTGATCTTTTCACCATTTGATTAGTGGAAGTGTTAAAACATTTTTCTAACGTTTTTGTATATCAAGAGCCAGTAATTTACCAATCATAATTATTTATGATACATATAAACCAACGTATAAACCAGTGTTTTTTTGCAGGAGGTGTTTTGCACAGTGCAAAAAAATCACCAAAAAAGTTTTGCACGCCAAAAAAATTTTTGTATGCTAAATAAATAGTTACATTTTTCCACAAACTTTTCTTCCACAAATAAAGAAGTCAAATTTTTTTCACACATCAGTGTTTTTTCGTCACTGGGCTTTCTGCATAGTGCAGAAAAGCCAAAAAAAAGTTTCTGCATTGTGGTTTTCTCCTGATACTACAGTTTTTGTCGCTCAAAAATGCTCATAGATGCTTTATTTGTGTTTTTTTGATCTTTTTCAAACCTTCTCTTGTTTTTTACACTTAATTCATTAAAATCGAGGAAACATTTGAAATTTTTGAGTTTGATTGAAGTCTGATCTATAAGCATTGTGGAAAAAAATTTCCAGCAAACTATATGAGAGCATAATGACTTTGAATTACACGAGAAATTGATGGTTACGTCCTCTTGAGTGGGACCCCCAAAAAAATAGTAACGTTTCCGGTGCTATGCGCCAGAAAAATTTTTTGGGTATTAACATTCAGTAAAATTAGAAAATCTATTTTCCGAACATTTATTTCAAGAATTAGATTTGAATTCAGTATTCAAAGTCGTAATTTTTAGAATTTCATTATTTGAATAATTTTTAAACCAGTAATTTATTCATTAACTCTCATGAACTTGGCCGAAAAGATATATATGAAGGGAAGAGTAGAAATTTCTGAAAACTTCTTCCATGAAGCTTCTGAATTCATTTTACGTTAAGAAAGGAATAATCGCTTCAAAAAGTTTAGACTTGACGTATTGATCCTTCTCAAAAAATGTGTCAAGGAAAAAATGTTAATCTTCATTAAATATCAAGATAAAATATTGAAGATTACCAATTAAAACATGAGATAATACGTTTAGGATGATGAAAATAGATTAAGTAATAAGTGAAGGTATAGACATGCTAGAAGCTGCGCCTGAGCTAGGAAATAAATAATAGTGCTCACTAAAGTTATAACCAGCACGAAGCACCAGAAAATTTTGACATTTGCACCTACTAAAATGCACCAAAATGCATCTTTTCTATATGAAAACACCAAATTTTTTTTCGCACTTGATAAATATTTCTTTGCACGATGCAAAAAACCTGAAAAAAAAGTTTTGCACAGTGCAAAAAAAACACTGGTATAAACCATAAAAAAGTGTGATAAATATTTTACTTCGAACTCGAATATCGATCCGTAATTAATGCGGTGCAGAGCATCAGAAAAAATTTGAATTTTGATATTCTATATCCTTGGAAAATGACTATTTTTTCAATATCTACTTCCTGCCTGACAAGTCTAATTTTTCAGTGAATTCAACATGTTTTCAGTCAGGCAACCTAAAATTCAAAAATTAGGCAATCAGCAATGAATTGAATGACTTTTTCAGACAGAAGAACCTCTGCTATTGTCCCAGGCTTAATCATTTTCCCAATGCAAAAAGTTATCTTCCCAAAAGTTGAAAACTCTAAAGAACCACAAAATGATTTTGTGGAAAAAATCTAGAAAAATCTAGGTTTTAGTCATATATGTGAAAAAACAATACAAGGTCAAACATTCATCCATGATATGCTGATGTTTAAAAGCTATAAGCCAGCGTAAGCTAGGCAGACATTTTCCAACCGCACAACAGTAATGATAACAAGAATCTTTTTTTTTTCCTCCACGACTTTTTATCCTGAAAGAGCAAAATAAAGCATGCACAAAGATCAACTTTAAGACGACCCTAAAAAATAATTTACGCCAGAAACGATGTTATGCAATTAAATAAGCACGACCTGATTTTTAAATAATCAAAACGAATGAAAAGTAAGACACATTTTCTATGCATTGAAAAATATATGGTAAGGGAAATAAGGTTCTTAATTCAAAAATTAATCACAGGTTTATCAAGCCTACTGATTATCACAATCTTATGCTCCAAAAAGTAATTCTCAAAAGCTTTTTGGTCCGTGATTTCAAAAACTCGAAGCAGTTTTTTGCATATTTTTCCTAAACAACTCCCAAATATCTACCAAACTATCATTCTTTTCATACCATTGTCTTGTCAACCATGTAAAATTTTCTGCCATACATAAGACAATATTGGCAAAAGTCAGTTGTTCCTTACTACAAGAATCTAGTTTCGAACTGAAGACAAAATTGAGTATATCTACATTGAAATTTTTATAAATTTTTTTCAAAAGTTGTACAATCTTTACCCAAAAATCTGTCAATCTTGGGCATAAGACTATTGCCTGCAAAATATCTTCTCTACAAGACTCATTTTGTGATATACAAAATTTACAGTTCGGACTTCGGATCTTGGTAGTTATTTATATGATTAATTTTGGATCTAGTTAGAAGTAACCAGTGTACAATTGCAAAGTGAAGATTTCTTGTACCACAATCCAAAAATTTGCACTTCGATAAGCTTAAAAGTTTATTTATATCCAATAAACTTTCATTTAAATTTATTACCCAATAGGACATTGGCTTTTCATTTGTCAAATTTCCTTTTCTAATACAAAAATACAACAGTTTTGTGGTTACTTTATCCAAACTGATCACTTCATTATTCAGGATAACTTCGTTTTTATCTGTGTGTCTGAGACCAGTTTTAATTTCTGCTAATCTAATTTTTTTGTACAATTCTGGAACATTTAGTGTGTTCAATCGCCTTTTAGATGCATTTCTAACTTTTTCATAAAAGTATTCAAAAATTTGCATGTCCGTCATTTTCAACCTTCTGTATCTGAGTAAAAGCATCAAGCTCATGGCTTCAATTTTCGCAGGAACATCAGTAAGATTTATGCCTCCCAATTCTACAGGTAGTTTTAACGTTTTAATTGCAACAAAACTCTTTGGGCTAAAAGTTGACCAAATAAAACTTGCAGAAGGACGTTCAATATTTTTTACGAAACTTGGTGAGACCTTACAAAAAATGGATGCATACCATAACTAGGAGAGATAATATGTATCAATTATTTTTGCTCGTGCATAATAGGAAACATTAAAACTAATAGTTTTTGTTTTAATCTTCTCAAATCTGTGAGAAATACCATCAAGGTTTTCTAGACTGCTAGTGCCTAGTTTATCGAAATAGATTCCATAAATTTTAATCTTTTCTACAATAAATTCTTTATAAATATCGGGAACCTGGATATTCACAGCATTTCCAAAAAGTAAAATTTTTGTCTTTGCTTTTTTTAGAGTTGCACCACTAATCTTTTGGAACATTTCATATATTTGGAAGATTCTTTGTACAGATTGAAAATCTCCAACAAAGAAGTTTGTGTCATCAGCATAATTGCATAGTTTTACTGATTGGTTAAAAATTTTTATTCCATTAACTAACTTATCCCTTCTAATAAAATTACAAAGTACCCCAGAAACCAAAACATAGATTAAAGCTGAAAGAGGATAACCTTGCCTAATTCCTCGACTGCTTTTGAAAGGGAATGTTTCATAACCATTAATCAATAAAGACGAAGTTACATATCCACTTTTGTATATCATTTTTATCCACCTTATGAAATTTGAACTAAAATTAAAATACTCCAATGTTCGAAATACAAAATGCCATTCTATTATATCAAAGGCAGACATTTGATCCACTGAAAGTAAAATTCCAGTCAGGTCTTTCTCATTTACATAATTGATTGCATTGTAAATGACAATCAAGCCATCTCTAATGTCTCTTCCTTGTACTGCACATGTTTGATTTTGATGAACAATTTGAGGCATAACTTTTTTAAGACGATTAACTAGAATTTTTGCCAAAATTTTATAGTCAACATTTAACATGGAAATTGGTCTCCAATTGCTTCTCTCAGTTTTGTCACTATTGTTTCCTTTATAAATTTGAGAGATGATACTGTGATACATAGACTCACAAAGTTTACCTTCTTTAAACATGGTCATGTAAATATTTTTTTAAACAGGAACTAGTTGATCCAAAAATTTTAGATAAAACTCTATAGGGAGACCATCGCTACCTGGAGACTTTCCCTTTTTAAAGGATTTTATAGCAAGTTTTACTTCAGTTTCAGAGATGTCTTTTTCAAAATCTTGATTGTCACTTTTGTCTACTGTATTAGGAGGCTTGACATCAAAGAAGGAAGTCTTCTTATTTGTGTCCTCAATAGTTGATGTGTAAAGTGTACAATACTGATTATTGAATTTGCTTAAGACTTCCAACTGATCTTCCAAAAGAGTACCATCTTGCTTTTTAATGCTAGATATTATTCTATTTTCAGCAGATCTCTTTTGCAACATTTTTGCTGTTGCAAGAGAAACTCTATAGTAGAGAATATCTTGGTAATGTGTTTCCTTAATTTGGCTTTAATGTCAGATTTAGTTACAACTTTAAATTCATTTTTGCTCTCTTTCAAAGATTTCAAAAATTCAAGATTTCCTGGTCTTTCCCTTATTCTGTCTTGTAGCATATTTATCCTGCTCTCAAGTTTTATTTTCTTCTGACACAAAATTTTTTGTTCCATTTCAAATCAACTTTAAAATTTTCCCATTTATCCAGTGGATTCTCAGCAGACTCACTATTCACTCTATTCAAAAGCTTTAAAAAAGTACTGTTGATCAAATCATTCAACTTTTGATCTTTTGTTTTTAAAAGACTTATATCCATTTTCCAAAAGGATGGACCAATTTTGACATTAAGAAATTTTGTGTTAAATTTAATAAGGAAACATTTATGATCACTGATTATAAAATCAATTACACTGTGTGACTTGTAAGCATCAGCAAGTAGTCAACTTGAATAAATTCTATTGATTCGAGAACCAGTTTAATGAGCATGTGAAACATGGGTGAACAACTTTAACTTTGGGTTATGAAATCTAAAAACATCCAAAAGATTCAATTTATTTTTAATCAACTCAAAAATATCGGCACCAGTTTCTTCTTGCCCAGAATTTCTTAAGGAATTTCGATCTAGATCTCTATTTTCAACAAAATTAAAATCATCTAGTACTAAAATTTCATCATGATGTCGAAAATTAGTCGAAATGTCCTGGTAGAGTTTCTCATAAAACAGTTTTCTTTGAGTTTCATTTGCTGGAGCATAAAGTACCAACATATAAAAAACTTTTTTCTCAACTTTGCAGATAAACGCAAAAGCTTGACCCTTAATTTCAAAAATTTTTCTCTCAATTTTCAGTCTGGAAGAAAGATTCACTAACAAAGATATTCCTGCAGAATGTTCAAAAGGTGAAAAGGACAATTTAGTTACAAAACTTTTACCAAAGGTATTCTTAAACCCGAAGGAATCTCTATGATTCTTGTAGTGTGTTTCCTGTATTGCTAAAATATCAAAATTTTTGCTTTGTTCATAAATTCGACAAACTTTCAAGTCATTTTTAGTCAGCCCTGCACAGTTTAATGTGGCCACCTGTAAAGCCTTACTCATTTAAGATCTTAAATATGACAGACCCTAAAGGAATATTCAAGTACTGGGCTCAAAAGAAAAAAGCATTACCAAATTAATTAGTATGACACTTACTTTCCTTATTTTCAGGGGACAAGTTATCAGCACTGCATTTACCATTTTTGGACATTGTAATTTTCATTGTTTTTATTTCACCCACATATTTTCCTTCCTTCATCATATGGTCTCGCAGTTTCATCAACAATTTTCCAAACGCATTTGTTCCCCATTTGCTCCTATCGGTAACGTTTTTATGGTCGTGAGATAATCCAATTCCCCAATATCGATCATAAGGACTGGTTTCAACTAATTCTTTCGGCGCAGTTTGGAAAAGCAACATTCGTTGGGCCTTGTTTTGTTTGTATTTGTATCGATTCACTTCCAATAATTTTTCGGCTGCGAAATTGTACCAAGGACCATCCACGGCATCATTCCATTTTAAACTATCGCCAATTCGTTTAGCTGTTGCCCCATTTTTGTATTTCGTATATCGTTCATTTAATCTGTTAATCCAAGTTCATTTTATCTGTTAATCCAAGAATCATAAGTGATTTGAAATCCCGCGCGAAGCGCCAGAAAATTTTCGACATGTTTTCTTAAAAATGCATAAGAATGCATCTCCGGACAGGAAACTCACCCAATCAAAAGGGTCGTTAGGCTCTAATTTTTATAAGCAATGTTGGTTTGTGCCCCTAAATTTTTAGGAGTCAATCAGGATTTTTAGAAGCCATGGCTCCTAATTAACCTAAAAAACCAAGACCAGACTCGATTTTTTTTCGCTCACAAATATGAAGGCTCTATATAGCCGAAAACATTTTGTGGATTAGTCTCCGATTTTCTGGCATAGATGAGGAGTTTGAATGTTTCCTCGAATATTACCCTTACAATCGAATCGAAACGTTGACTTTGACATAATAATTTAAAGGCTAAATTGAAAGTTGAGGTTGAAAACCTAAAAAAACGATCTCAAATAAGTACTCGATGATTTTAAGCAATTTCACTTTCAATGTGCACAGTTGAATAAGAAAACGCGCCACAGCGCTGCGAAAAAAATTGACAATTTTCCTCTACTTTTCAACAGAAAACATACATGCAATTGGGGGGAGTGCTATGGGAACCCCCCCCCAGAAATCGTCGACCATATGGCTAGCCCTTGGGTGACCACCCCCCAGGATTTTCCAATCCTATGGCTAGCCATATGGTAGCCTTAAGAACCCCCATACTTTTGGTCAGAGAATACCGAAAAATGTTCATTTTTTTGATGAAAAATGTCAATTTTTGAACAAAAAATGGTAAAAAATGTGAATTTTTTGGGCGCTTCGCGCCATGAATACATTTTTTCGTTTTTTTTTGGAAAAAATTACTATTTTTAAACTGTTTTTCTGACTTTTATCGTGAAAAAAATCGTTTTTTTTTCCCTGAGAGACCCCTCCCCCCCAAAATTTTGGGAATTACTGACACCCGGTCTAAAAAAAGTCGTCCAACCCACCCCCTCAGACCTCGGGGCTCGGTTACATGTATGACACAAAATAATTATTTTTCCACAAAATTCTCTGTGTTTTCCAGGTTGTGTGAGAACCCTGAACATAGAATTTAGCCACTAATTCAAGCAAACATAAACTAACTGAAAATAAGGGGCCAACTATACTTCCCCGTATGGTGCCTTACAGCACCATACAGTGCCCTACGGCACGTAAGTATAGCAACTACTTATCATGCGCCATACAGCGCCACGCGGCACGTAAGTATAGCAGCTATTTATCATTTTCATCTACTTATTATCATTTACCACTGCATGGCGTGAAGTATAGCATCCACTTATCGGGTGCCGTACGGCACTGCACGGCGCATGCGGCGAAGTATAGCAGCTCAATGTGGTGCAGTACAGCACCGTACGGCGAGGTTATAGTTGGCTCCTAAGTCGTCTTTACTGCAAAAAGGATTTTCTTTTTACTCAGTAAATGCTAAAAAAATTTGAAAAATCCCCCTCCTCCCTTTTTCAAAAATCCTGGATACGGGTATGAAAAAACACACTGCCTAACACTCAATTTTTGTTTTATGTTGTTTAGTAAATTCCCGACTGCAGAAGCATATGAGAATATCCCAATAAGCTTAAAAAGCAAAAAAAACACGCGTGAGGATTTTTGAGCGAGAAAACGATTTGACGAAGATTGGGAAAAAATTCAACCTCTTTCGCCATGTCTAAAGGGTCATTTACACGGTATTACTTACTGCAGCACACTACCCTACAGCGCAGTGTTTTTTTTGTGCCAAAACATGGTTTTTGGCATACCTGTAAGACCTCTGACCAGTTGGGGGGGGGGGCAAGTTGGGGGGGGGGGGTCCTCCCCAACCCCCCCAAGTACAGGTATGGTTTTTGGCACAAAAAAATTTGGAATGGCACAAAAAATTTTGAGCGTTTGTGCCAATAGGCACAAAATTTTTGGCTGGTCAAACTTGAAATTTCCTTGATTTTTAGACGTTTTAAGGGCTGGAAATTCATAAAATTTTCGGCGCTCCGCGCCGAGTCAGTTTAATATTAATTACTCGTAGACCCAGGCGCGAACGAGTTCTCTGGGAACAGTGTATTGATATGAACGAACGAGTTCTCTGCGAGAAGTGTAAGATAAAGTGGGGTAACTTCGGCCACGGGGTAACTTTGGTCAATTTCACTTGAAACATCACCGAATTTTTTCTCTGTAAGATATGCAGATACAACTTGGCACACTAATGTCTAAGTGATTCGTGCATGTTACCTTGAAAGGAAATTGAAATCCAAATAAAATTGAGAAATTTGTGGGTCGACAAAGTTGCCATTCTTTTTGATGAAAATTTTCAAATTGAAAAAAATTTGGGTTTCACTCATACGCTGCACTCAAAACTTTCACTAACTATTAAATGTCTCTAGAGACTTTCTCTTTTCTGTTTTGTATAAGAAAATAACTACCTATTTCCGAGCAGAAAAATCGGCCCAAAAGCGGGAAACTTTGGCCAGTTGGCGGGAAACTTTGGTCACATTATATTTTGGCGGGTAACTTTGGTCAAATTAAAATTTTTTGTGCCACACATTTTTCTACTTATAATAATTTGATCTTACTTCTTTTTCAGACGAATTATTTTATCCTGTATATAATTTTCATTGATTACGTACGTCACAATATGTTCAGGCATTACAAAAGAAAGTCTGATGCATGCAAATACCTGACTAATTACTTAACAGAAGATCTTGAAAAGGCCATCGAGGCTGTTTGGAACAGGTCAAAAATTTGAACAGCAGCTTGTGTTTACAATATTCCACATGGAACATTACAAAACAAAGTAATCTGACAGTAAGTATATTTTCTAAAACCACACTAAATTACTCAATGATAATTTGTTTTTAGAGAAACTGAACTTGTCCAAAAATACATCGGCTTCTTTGTTATTCAGTCCACTATCAAACAGTACCTTGTAGACACTTTTGAACATTTATATGTGATTAAATACTAAATTATTGCAGATAATAGTACAACAATTGCAGTACAACAAAATTTATCGGCATTGTCTTTTCCATCATTGACTTCAATGTTTGAAAGTATGTACTTTTGTTACGAAATTTATAGAGGAATGATATCTAAAATTTTCAGAAATGCCCACATCGTCAGCATCAGATATCAATGAGGTTACACCATCGAGACGTATGACGGCCAGTGTCATCAATTTTCAGACGGTACATGCGAAAAAAACGAGTAGAAAAAGTCCAGAAAACGTCTTTGTCATGCACTTAGCCAATCTTTGATAGAACGAGAAGTCAGTGCTCAACTGAGAGAATTGAAAGAATTGAAAGAAGTGAAAAAGGCTAGAAACGCTAATGTGTATCCCATTTGCTGTATTCAATGGACAATTAATTTCCAAGAAAAAGTACAAAAAAGACTGGGTGTGCTGTGATGAGTGGATATGTGGTAACTGTTTGGCAGATGATTTTGATCCCACTGGTGATTTTATTTGTCAAGTTTGTGTTACTCATAACAATTAACCTTCCTTTAAATTTGGTTAATATCATCTATTTTGATCATGAAAATGCACATTTATCATTGTTTTAGTGTACCTCATATTTTTGTGTGTCGACCAATGCTACCCGCCAATGGGTGGGTAACATTGGTCGACAGATTAATTTTTTTTCGTAAATAAATTTTGAACGATTGATATTTTTATTTTCATTCATATTGATATTTGCATGTACCTCTTAACTTGCTGTATCTGAATAACACAATATTTTTCATGTCAGGCACTTTTTTAGGTCAATTGACCAAAGTTACCCACCATAGGGACAGCTGGGAGCAGATTTACGAAAACTTTTTTGCTGTTGATGATATTCATCATTTTCAGCTGAAATTTTGTGACAATAAAGGTCAGTAGCTATGTTACCTCATATCCAAAATTTGTTTTGTTACATTCTATCTGTGGTTAGATATAACGATTTTACTTGTCGAAAAAGTAACTTGAACAGAAATTATAATGGTGACCAAAGTTGACCACCATGGTGGGTAACATTGGTCAAAAAGTGAGCTCTTTTCAACCATCAATGGTAGGTTAAATCTGCATGCTACTTATGAAATGATGTGTTTAATCGATTTGTCTGACATTTTTGACATATGAGTTCCATGAAACATTTTTACGCATTCCCCATGTATAACAAGTTATATGTTGGAGAAGTCGAATTCACTCGATTTTGACCAAAGTTACCCCACTTTACCTTATTAGTTGCAGCAAACTTTATAGGCTGTCAATGACTGATGAATCAGAAGAGATTCGGAATATTTTATGTTTTTTAGTCCAGATTCGGATTTAAAATTGGAATTCTTACCTTTTACGTTTGATTAATTCAGATAGAAAAATCGATATCGTTGGTACACGATGTTTTGATCGAAAATTTGCACAATTTCAGACTTTATTTTCGCTAGTCTTTACATTAATGCATTATAGATATTCGTAGTCAAAAATTGAATCAGTACGAACTTCCTGAACAATTCTAGAGTATTTATATTTTCTCAGCATTCCATTCCTGTTTGAGGCGTCATGAACCATTTTCGGAATTTTTAGGGATGGCGGTGGCCACGCCGAAATTTCTCTGACGCCAGTTTTCGGGGGTTTTCATGATGAAGGGAAGAAAGAACAAGTGAAATTATGCATGGGAAAAGCGCAAAAACGGAGTTATGGGAAAAAATTTGCATATGACTCACCTCACTTATGCAATGATGTCCCCATATTCGTCCACCTTTTCTTCTTCATCGTTCTTCAAATTATTCATTTGGAAGCATACCTGTAAGACCTCCAACCAGTTGGGGGGGGGGGGGGGGAATAAATTCGAAATTTTGGGGGGGGGGAGTAAAAAGTCGAAATTTTTCCCAAAAAGGCCAAAAAACATACACTTTTTGGCAAATTTTTTTAATTTTTTCCCAACTGGGGGGGTTGGGGGGGGGAAATGATTTTGGGTACTGGGTTGGCCAAGTTGGGGGGGGGGTCCCCCCAACTCCTCCAAGTACAGGTATGTCTGGAAGAGCCTCAACAGCGCTGCGCAGCTGCTGTACCCTAAGCACTGTTTTTTTTCCCCCGGGCCTTTTCCCCAAATGGGGAAAGGGGCCAAAATTTTTTCCCCATTTTCCCGGAGTTGTTTTTTTTGCTTAAAAATGCTCACAGACGCTTTATTTAGGTGTTTTTGAGCCTTTTCAAGCCTCCTGGTGTTTTTAGACCCGTTTAATTCATTAAAATTGAGGAAAATTTTGAAATTTTGGAGTTCAAAATTTAATCTACAAGCATTGGAACAAATTTTCAAGCAAACTATCCAAAAGCATAATGACTTTGAGAATTACATGAGAAATCGATGGTTAAGTTCTCTATGATGACAAGTGAGAACCCAAAATGAACGTTAATCTTTCCGGCGTGAAGCGCTGGAAAAATTTTTTGGGTATTGATATTCTGCGACGTTGGAAAATCAATTTTCTGAACATTTATTTCAAGAATTAGATTTGAATTTTGTGTTCAAAAGTCGTAATTTCTAGAATTTTACTTGGAAAATTTTAAAACCAGTATAATTTATTTGTAAATGTGTAATTTTGTTTGTTTGTAAATTTGGTACACAAAAAAAATGCCTGCCGCTCAGTTGTCGGCGCTCAATTGTCCGGCGCTCAATTGTCGGGTCATGCTCCCAAGCACCTTCCCACCAGAAGCTGCAGAATTTTATTTTCTTATATTGTAGCCCATCCATTTTTACTGCTTTGGTTAAATTTTCATCAAAATTTTTGTACTGTTTTGGGAGCTGCACTGCTCTGAAGAAGGCCTACTTATGAAAATTTCATATCAATCATTGTATTTGCCAGGTGGCCCTTGTATACCCCATGTGATTTATTTATTACCTATACTGTAGAATTATCAATTAACTAGCAGACTATAGTTTGATGTATTAATTGTTTCACAAGCAAATATTTTACACCAAGAAAGTTTGAACAGTCAAAATTAGAAGTAAAAGTGAAGAAAGATCCTGCTTAGAGGCACTCCCGAGCAACTTCACCTACCATGCTGCAGAATTTTTTTTTTATTCTTTTATTCATACATTCCTACAGTAGCTGTGAAAGCAGCATGGTGATTTGAATCCCCCTCGAGAAGCTACAGATATCTATAGAAAGCAAAACCCTGAAAATTGCTCAGAAATCAATAATTATTTTTGCATTTAGCATTTTGCATTTGTTAAAAATATTGTTTCTGTATCCTCAAACTAGAACCAGAAAATAAGGAGCATAGGGAGAAAATTTGCTGAAAGTGATGTCAAAAGTTATATTCTGCCCCAACAGTTTTCTACTGTTTTGTTTATGAACTATGAACAACCTATCCTAAGCAAAAAATTGGACCAATGAAAAATATTTTGTTTTTAAAAATTTCTAGCCCAATTTTTAGGTTGACTTATTGATAGAGATGAAGTTTATTTTTTGGCATACTAATCTATGGGGTATTATTTCCTGGGGTTATATTAACTGCTGAGTCTGTGAAGGCTTGATCTGGTTTCAATTATGTATATATGGAGATTCTTTTGATTAATAGAAAACAGGAATGATTCTTTTCCTTATGAGGGATGCGCTGAATGATCAGATCCAAGGCCACATATTATTTTGTTCACAAATTTATCCAGCTATCATTTTTCTAGTTCATTATTTGTAATTGGTGATAACACTATATCACCAGACATGCTGCTGGAAAATCCATATGTATACACAAAGTACAACATATACAAGGATCGTCAAACTGATGTGATTGAAAGTGGAAATAGCTTTCCCCTAGCCATTTCACTGGTTCAAACATCAGATACAGCATTGATGAAACAGTTTTTTGACATTCGATCTTGGGGCCCTCTCTTTTGTTAGAGGAATTTTCTCTCGATGTACTTTCATCAATTGTTGTAGATTTGGTTGTTTTTGGTCCTCAAGCACCATATTCATGGTGTGATTCATTTGACAAACTTTTCATGAAGACATGTCATTCATTGATTCCAAGTTCCTGAATTTTTTGAGAATTGGACACTAATTAATATGATGAAAATCAGCTAGCTACATCGGCCATGCTACAAAGCTATTTTTGGATTGAACTAAAGGTACCATCAAAAGATACACAACAGAAACGCACTACCAAAATCCCAGCAAATGAAGATGCTGGGAAATGAGTCCAGGCTGATTTAAGCCAAGACAATATGTTCAGTTGTCCAGAAGAAGGTTGCATTATATCATCTGCAAGGCATGGAAACCTGTTAAGCCATCTTCTAGCAGGCTGACATCAGTTGGCATCTCAACATGTTGGCCTCAAGGGTGCTGCAATACAAAGCTACAGCGACCATCTGGAATCAGTTAGATTAACATTTCAAATGCCTGAGATGCAAGAAGCACTGCAAGGATTCTATGAAAATGAAATATCTGAACCAATGGCCAAAGTATTGGCATTGAAGAAGAATCACCCTTGTTATCCTTTGAAACTAAATCAAAGATGCATTCTCCTGTCGAAGTTTGAAGAGGGCCTTGCTAGACGACAGAAGTTTGATTCCAACATTATTGCCTAAGAGATGTGACAGGGTAATATTTTCAGTAAGGATGATTTACTGATGCATCAGCAGATACAAAGTTTCTGTTCTCGAGAGGCAGCCCACTGATGTAATGACATTGATACTTATTATGTTGAGGAAAATGTGGATGAAGTGTGTGAAGATGAAGATGCATTGGAAGACCCTGTTTTTTTAGTTTTAAGACGCGATTTCTGTGAGGTTCTACTTTCCCCATGATAAGTTGGTAGTTAATCCTACCTCAAAATCAGATATTTTGGGTAGTTTCGTGCGCTGAGTTTCATGGTACCATTCGTTTTGCTTGTACACGAAAATTCGCGCCCCTACAGTATGCCAAAGTTTGAAAATTGATTTTTTTGCATTTTTCAGTAGTCTTGCTAGGCAAGTGATATTCCGAGATTGGTATGATCTTATTCAATAAATGAATATTTATTTTGTAGAGGAGAGAATAAGCTCTCTTTTGATGTATTATTTACCGTAAATAACTGCATATTACACTTTTTCATAAAGTTTAAAGTGTCAAAAATGAGCCATCAAAGTTGAAAAAATTTCGTTTATGGGCACTCCCGAGCACCTTCCCAATGGAAGCCGCAGAATTTTATTTTCCTATATTGTAGCCCATCCATTTTTTACTGCTTTGGTTAAATTTTCATCAAAATTTTTGTACCATTTTGGGAGCTGCACTGCTCTGAAGAAGGCATACTTATGAAAATTTCATATAAATCATTGTATTTGCCAGGTGGCCCTTGTTTATTACCTATGCTGTAGAATTATCAATTAACTAACAGAGTATAGTTTGATGTATTAATTGTTTCACAAGCAAATATTTTACACTCTGCAAGAAAGTTTGAACAGTCAAAATTAGAAGCAAAAGTGAAGAAAAATCCTGCTTAGAGGCACTCCAGAGCAACTTCACCTACCATGCTGCAGAATTTTATTTTTTTATTCTTTTATTCATACACTCCTACAGTAGCTGTGAAAGCAGCATTGTGATTTGAATACCCCTTGAGAAGCTACAGATATCTATAGAAAGCAAAACCCTGAAAATTGCTCAGAAATCAATAATTTTTTTTGCATTTAGCATTTTGCATTTGTTAAAAATATTGTTTCTGTATCTCCAAACTAGAACCAGAAAATAAGGAGCATATGGAGAAAATTTGCTGAAAGTGATGTCAAAAGTTATATTCTGCCCCAACAGTTTTTTACTGTTTTGTTTATAAACTATAAACAACCTGTCCTAAGCAAAAAATTGGACTAATGAAAAATATTTTCTCAAATTTTCTAGCCGGATTGGTCAAAAGTTGTACCAGCTATTACTCTTTTTCTCTGAGGATATCACCTTCCAAAGGAATCATTTTTTGTTCAACTGTGATGGATCAATAGATTATGATGGTTAAACTAGGAACATTGAAAAGATTTTGGAAATGTTCAAATCTTTCTACAAAAAAATGCATCATCCACTTTCATAAATAAAGTATGATTGACAGAGCCTCACATAAATAGTATACATAATAAATAAAATCTTGAATTGGTAGTATTTTCTGAAATGCTGATTAAATATAAGCATGGCAGAATAAGTATTTTGACACACAATGGCATCATAAAAATGTGCCAGATTTATATGCCATTACTATAGACAATGTGATCCTGCACTA